>OX335784.1:23131233-23731233 GCA_946896805.1 Scutellaria galericulata | reverse complement strand
ATATCTCAACAAGTTCCCTTCTTTCCCACCATAATCTGAAACTATTAATGCTCTAGGCCAACTTGAAGCTATGTAGCATCAAGAAGATAAATTTCTAGGCTCCTTGCAAGAAAATATGTCTGTTTGCTATAACACAGAGCCAACTCTCATTTTAAGCCGGCAAATCTCACATGTGGTAGCTTGATATTTTGGTACATGGATGTGGAAGATTTAACTTTTACTCACTTATTTAACACGAAACATGCAGTAAAGACAAAAACTACATCCAATTCACTATGTCATTTGCTCACAGAAATCTGCCATACTATTCACAACTAAATAGGTAATGATTGGTGCATAGTGAAGATGAAATAAGAATAATTTCTTCCCAATTAAGGAGATGTGGAAACATAGTGTAAATGATGCCAAAAGGACAAAAGTAGTCCTCACAAGCTTCAATGGAGATACGTGGCTAAGAATCTTTTTGATTGAACCACCATCAGAACGGCCCTCAAAGTCCATATAGATCAGCGAGCACTTGACATAGACCTGCATTGTAGAGAAGCATCCAATGGAAACAAAGCATCAACATTAAAGAAGAAGAGATACAGATGTTAACCAAAAATAGTACTGGCCCACAGAAGAGCAAATGCTTAATTGAGACTGATCAGTAACACAAGGCAATTCACCGTATGGTTTCTCCATAAAGCATCAACCACAGGGTCAGTGACTTCACACCTCACCATAAAGCAACATATCAGGCATTCGACCCCCGAGATAATTTTGCATTGTTATTGATGATCACACAAGACCTTACTTTTTCATGATACGCATTTCCTAAGTTATTATGATAATGGTACTGGATAAAATTTCAAATGAGGTGTACAGAGAGTTATATGGTGAGAATTTTGAAAAGTAACAATGAACAAAAGGCACAAAAGTGGTTTTATGGGGTAATGAAGCACCCTGATCCATATATTAGTGTGAACTGTCAAAAAAACCAAGCAACAAGAAGACATCACAAGTTAGGACATGCAGACAAAAGAAACAGCTCTATATCATTGTTACACTAGATGATAATTTCAACCATTGTGTTAATATGAGTTGTCAATTTTTACACCGGAAGCAGAAAATAAAAGCATGCAGCAACTGCATTCAGAAGGTTAAATTCCTCAAGTCATACAGTAAAGATCATTTATGATTTTATCATGTACACAGAAAACATGTGATCCAAGATTCTCTCACATCACTACACATGAAATAATAGATATTTTTTAAAACTCCAAATTGGTACCAGAATAGAAAATTTACAACTTTGCTGCATTTCAAACTTCTCACATGAGAGACCTGAAACAGGCAGTTTCTAAGGTTTATCCACTCATTCTCAAAGTGAATTCTCTTCCCCCTTTATGCAGTCAGGGGACAGGTGATCCAATGCAAGAAACTTTTAATGTAAAAATGTTTAGGTCCCTAAGAAAAAAATTTCAGATGTTTACAATGATTTCAGAATCATTCTGAGCTAGCTTTTGTGCACATGCAAGAAATAATGGCAGGTTGGACTTACCGTTTGCTCGGAAGATACTACTTTTGATGGTGTTGTATCAAGCATCAGACTAGCAGATCCTTCATCAAGCTTCCCATTGAGATCACCATCAACCTGTACAAATGACATACTCAGAACAAAGTATACCAACTTGATATTTCTCTCATACAAAATTTACAAAGAATACGATGTAACAAGTAAACCAAAACGGCGTAACAATTAACATATCATGCCACCAGTTAACCGCTCAGGTGGGAGTTGGGAGGGGGGGGGGGGGATTGATTTTTGGCCAAATTTCTGCCCTTGTATGGTGCTGATCAGATTAGGTATAGCCATGGCAGGTCATAAAAATATTAAAGATAAGAGTAAAAATGCAGAATACATGGATAATATATACACAGAGACTCACTTGCATTAATGCCTGGTCCATGTCCTCATCCTTGATTATATAATCTTCAGGATTGATGACCTCACCAAAATCATCCCATTCAGGAGAATTCTCATAGAAGGGGAACATAGGGCCAGCACTAGATGAGGGCGAAACAAATCCATCAATAAAAACATCTCTGAATGCACCAGGTTGCAAACCAGCAGCTGCAACAATATAAGGAATAGATTTTAATTAAAATCAATCCCGTGTTGAAATATATTTTCTTGCATGGGACTTCAAAATTCATGAGCAAGCACAAGAACCACAAGAACCAAGTTCCTATGTAAGTTTTGGAAGCAAAATTGGGATAACAAACTGCATTTTATACAAACATTTTTCCAGCTATTACAATGAATCAAGTTCAAGACAATGTTGCACTCTAAGCCTTCCACTGCAGTGTTAACAACTTCAGATAGTAGATGTTAATCAAATGAGAACATACAAACTCCATACCTACAAATTTTAGAAGAAAGAAAAGGCATGGATTGCCAGGCCCATAATCATGGAGAGCATATATGACCAGTTAAACCAATTAATTTATTTCTAAAGTTGACCTTTTTGTCAGTTCTCCTATTACCCAAGCAAGGAAATTCCATAGGAATAGGCAGAACGAAGGATCAGAGCATGTTATATGAAGGTAATTGAGTCAGGAATAAAATTCTTGCATATACCAGTTACAAACCAACGCTGAGCAGGTTTCGAGGGCTGATCTTTGAATTACTTTGTGTGGGGATTGAGACTGGATTACAAGGGCCTGGGCTATTGCTATCAAAGGGATAGCACATTTAGATCCAAACATCACACCCAAAAGACATAAGGCCATGGATACTATATTTGTTTGCTGTGAAATGAAGCACAAAAGTAGGGATTACCCTTGATCTTGATCCATGATGGATGCAATGATTTTAAAAGTTGTGCAAGGGGTCAGCTATTCACTCATGTAATAGGAGACTTTCGATTCAGTTAGTTGAGTAGTTCAACAAATTTGGGATTCTTGAATTCAATATACATTTTATTGTTCTAACCCAATGTGGAAAAAACATCAAACTCTTTCCAAGAACAGAAAAGAATGGAAAGCATTTAATAGATAATGTTATTTAGAACTAAAAGCAAGAACCATATATTCATTTTAACACAATGTAGACCACCAATCTGGGTATTGAAAGAGTATGGAAATGGTATTTGTTACTCCATTTATAACCCTTCAGGTTCTTCAGCTTACCTGGGATAGGTGTTCGAGATTACCAAATTGATGGCCTTTTCTCCAATGGGATTCATAAAAAAATTAAGAGATGGAAAGGACATTTTTGAACATACATTTCTCAGAAAAAGAAGAGTACAAGTAACTTAGTGAAGTAGAATAAAGAGTTTAAAATACCACTTGAAGAAGGATGTTTGATGTTAGCATCAATAATCATGGGGTCATCCACAGCAAGCTCCACACCAAGAGTTGATTTTGATTCCTCCTCCTTGATGATGGTAGCTTTAAGTGCCTCTTCCTTTCTTTTTCGATTTTGCTCTTCTTCATAAGCAGCCAATTCTTCTCCAACCAAGGGGATTCTCTTTGACATGGTAACTTTAACAGCTTTGGGAGGAGGATCTGACTGAAGCATACGCGCCAGTGTACCAAACTACAGTGTGAAGAAATCAGTATAAATATTTGCAGTATGGAAATGGATCCATTCGTTTTCTTTATAATTTGCACTAAGCTGATAAGCAACAATTCATTGACAACATTCCATCCTCTCAAGTTTGGAAACGGAATATTTTCCAAAAAAAGAAAACCTTGAAAGAAAAATACTAATTTAGAACAAATGGATACAAGAATACCAATAGTGGAGAGACAAAAGTATCTCAAAAGTGGCAGATAAAATCTAAAATTATATGTGATGAATTCAATAACAGATGCAATTTATTTTGGAAGTGCTAAAACATTATTAGTGTATTATATGATGTGAAATCATATGTATAATATATTACAAACTACTTATTACATTACCACCAGCGCAGCCCTTAAGACAGCACCAATACAATTTCCAGTAAAAGGTAAAAGAAACTAAGATTTAATGGAAAAATATTGTATGTAAATCTAAGACAGTCAATTTCATTATTAGAAATATGATAAAACACTGAATTAGAGAGAGAGAGAGAGAGAGAGCATCAGTGCCAAAATTAATATTAAGTAATAAGATAAATTACAAAACTGTCATGAAGTTGGCCTTTTCTGTGATTCAAAATTACAAAAAGGTCCCTAAAGTTAATAGACCTGAGGAAGATCTAATAGAAATGACATATATCAATTTATATACCCTTGGGTCATTCAGCTACCTTTCAATACATAATGAAAAATGAGCAATTTTGTTTTTAAACATTTTGTGATAAGTAGTACAACAACAATAACTAAGCCTTTATCCCACAATGTGGGGTTGGCTATATGGATTATTTTGCATTTCCATATCATCATTTTAGATGACATCGGTATTTTCAATTATGGCACATAATGGCAAACACAATTTGTGAGACGGGAGCAAGCATCATGGCAATTTTTGTAAAATTGAAAGCTGATCAAGAGGCCAAACTTCAAGATAGTGCTGCAATTTACCCCAACATATTCAAAGGATGGGCTTTACTTAATGTTTATAGTAATTAAAATAGCATAGAGAGAACATAAATAATCAATGCAAATGAGATACCAAAACTATTGCACTTCCCAGACCAAAAAATGACATTAATCATCAGTTCCCCCAACATGGCAAATAAGTGACAAAATTATAGTATCATTTTTTTCTACAGAAAAATCCTAGTCAGAAAGTCCCACTTAATTGTAAAGTATGTTCATCAATAACTAAAGAATCAGCACAAACCTGGCCTCTCTCAGTAAAAAGTACAAGATTCTTCGAGTCAGCAGCCCAATCAACAAAAATATCATGAGAAAAACCAGCCTCTAAACTTGCCATGGATGCTAAGACAATCTGATTAAAATGTTCCGAGGAAATCATGAATAAGAAACAAACAGTTATATACTATGAACTCATAGATTATAAGGCATACTAACCTTCGGGCCTTCAGGTACTTTTTCAAGCTCACTCTTGCTCACCAAAAGGGTTACATGTCTGCAAATTATGGGACAACGTGCTATATGAGAACCTATCACAAGATTCCAAATAATTCTGATTTTAACTGTATAATTACGAAGTATATAACAGGCCAGTAATGGCCAATGAGCAAGCTCACATAGCAGAACAAAGATATGAAAAGTAGCACATGTAGTACTGAGAGACCAGTTTAAGAGTTCCTGCTATATCTCTGAATAAAATTTTATTGGGAAAAATTAGGAGACTCAGACCACAAGCAAAAATAACTAAATCACAGGCCTTCAGGCCAGATAATATATTAGCATTATGTAAAAGGTGCAAACTAGCTAGCGAGGTATTTCACCAGAAAATGCAATTGGATGCAATTTCCTCTATCCATTCTCCAAGCTGACATGTATACTTGACCACTATGCACTTTATTCTATATAGTAGCAAAGTTGTCTAAGGATAAACTGAAAACTGCCACAAATAACATCTTACTTCAAAAGAAAAGCATTATCTCGTGTGTGCTCAAAGGATTTCGCTATTGAGTCACTCATCCACTCGAGAAAACTCTTGGCATAATCGATTGTGCTTGATGAAACATATGTCAGGAAGAAGATAGGATAAGCTAGGTGGTGCTGCTCCCAGTACTGCAAATTTTATTTAAAAGTAAACATTAGCATTGAATAGACAATCACGTCAATTGAAGGGAGAACATTGTTACAAAGGTTGACTTACTTGTTCCAGTATCAAAACTAATTCCAGCACTCTACCAGCAGTATCTACAGGAACTAGTATCTTTCCATCTGCTCTCAATGTTTTCAGTATGGCATCTAACATCCACAGGATGACAGGAATTAGGAACAGAGATTTGTTGGCTCAAAGAAAAAACTATGAATTCATACTTTATAAATCTCCACATGCATATGAATTCCATTAAGAATAATGAAAAAGGAAACACTTCTTTTTTTGTGAAACAGCCGTTAAACATTTCTTCTAATAACTAAGAACAAAACTCTGACATGATTAAAAATAATTGAATAAAAGAATAATTAAAACAAAAATAACTTAATTTGTTAATACACTAAGTTATTTAAGGAAGCTCATATTAAGCTCCTCTTAAGGACTAAACAGGGGGGCAAAGGAAAAGGGAGGCCTTAAATCTGCCCAACTGAAATATGCAATCTACATAATTGAAATATAGTGAGCACATCTAGATGATTTTGCAGAAGGTAAAGTTCAATAAGACAATTTACAATTAAAGCAACTGTCAACTTCATCATTTTATTTATTATTACCTAAAAAATGTTGGTCTTTTTGACGTCTCGGAGGTTGATTACTCAACAAAGCATTGTATGCATCTGTTATTAAAACAGCAGGGCGCACGAAAGACTCTAAAACAGTTCCATTCAAATGTCTGATAGAAACAACAGTATAAATTAGTTCCTTCCCCAATCAATTCATAAATGAATTCTATTTACAGCTAAAACAACTTATTTGCAGCCACAAGACAACCTTTCTTTCCGATGATTGAAGTCAACAGCATATATGACATCCTCTCCATCTTTTGTGATCTTCCAGACCGTACCCCCTAAAAGGTGACCAGCTGCATGGGGAGCAATAACAATTCCTTCTCCTTTTCCTAGTGTAAGTTAGAACAGGAAACTTATAAGATGCATGACAAAGAATAAGCATAGGATATTAGCCATGATAAAATAATGTCTCTCATAACCATACGATTGACGCACAATGAACAACTGATATCATTTTCTGATACTGGCAGAAGTCCATGCCAAAAGGTGAAGCCCAACATAATACAACAACTAAGTTTAGTAGAAATCAAAAAATGGAAGTAAATGGACTTGAAATACAACAGTTAATTATACTGGAAATTAGAAAAAGGAGAATGGAAGTGTGCATGGACAGATGGACCAATTAAGATCTCAACCCAAACATTCTTAAGGATGCAAAATCTAACAGATATATCTGCAGCTTGAGGTGTTAGTTATCTCTTTGCAACACAAATAACAAAGACAATATGACATGAAATCCTCTCCTTTTCACCCAATAAGTGACAAAGCTTGGGAGGGAGGGAGAGAGGAACTGATAAATAATCACCCGTCAATTAGAGAGAGAAGTAACCTATAGAGAAAAAACCAAAAAAAAAAAAACCATAACAGAGGCAAAGATTTCACATTTTCTGATTTTTTAAAGACAGGCAAAAAGAAAACAAAAGAATAGCTTACCAGATATATGATGATTCTGGGAGTACGTCAATCTGGTAATGTTTTGGAATGCATAATCAATATCATCCAGTGTAAACAAATCAAACTCAGATACTTGCTGCAAAGAAGCAGATACTATTAGATAACTTAAAGATATCCACAAAGGATGGACCACCTCTTAAATTAAAAAAGAGGAGTATACAAATTAAAATTTTATCTTCTATTAAAATTTCCAATATAATGTGTAACAAGATAAACTATCTTCCATGTTCCATATAAACTCAGCTTAGTCCAGGAGAATGAAACGGAATCAACATACAGACAACATATTAAAAACATTCACTATCATTTGTTTCCAAATTGATACGACCTATAACAGAAGCAAAGTCATTAATCACATGGGAGGATACATTCACAGTGGATGACAAGAGTCAACTAAGTCCATCACAGCTACTTGTTTGGGTTGGTTTCGAGAAGGCAATCTTGCCGCATACAATCACTTAATTCAAGATCCACAACTCCTTGTTCATGTTCATCCAAGACTTCAAAGAAAAGTAAAGCATATAATGAGTTGATTTTACCATCAATTGCACAAACATACAGTATAGTTTTTCACAAGATCATAGTAGTTTGACACATCTAGGAAGTAACAGTGGTAGTTTATTTTCATGGAATCTGGATGCATATATTCAATTAGAGAAATCTGGACGACCGACCAGAAATTTGCATAAGTCATCAGAAATCTTCTTGCCATACTTCATTTTAATGATCATGAATGTGTCAGATAGTTTTCTGTTATATACCAATTCTGGCATCATAACATGTACACCAATAGCCATAATAGATAGGTCTGAGGCCCAGTAATTTGACATTCTTCGAGGAAACTTTCCTCTGATACATTGACAAATTATGCACTACTCAATAAAAAGAAAAAGAAAAGAGGAAGAACGTGACCGAACTGCAACTTGAATAATGCCATCCAATTCTTGAGAAGGAGTATCAAAATAATGTGAATAAAACATAAGAGCATCTTTGTCTGAAATTTAGGTACTAAATAATTTATGAAGGGACTCAAACTGTTGCAACATGAGCAGTTTATCAACTAGAGAACAAATGGAGAAAACCAAATCACTTTCACATTTCAGAATTGTTCAACAGTTAGTTGGTTACAGAAGCCTGGGAAAAGGAACCTAAATCAATTTTCAAGGGCAGTTGATGAAGCCAAACTTCCAAGATTAAATTTCACCTTTCGAGACAGATAGTGATCGTACATGGTGAGGAGGCCCAATCTGTAGACAGGTTCAGTTGCAAAAACTGGAGCAGAAATTCCAAATTGTTTCATGGCATAGGGTAAAGCACCAAGATGAAGTGTGTCTGGGTGTGATAGCAAGACAGCATCCACAGTTGAAGCTACCCTGATCATTATTGCAAGCTATCTCACTTTAGAAAAACCAAGTGGCTATAAAACCGTAAATCAGGCTCTGATGTTGTTTAAAATTTATACACTCACTGTGAAACTCAAACTAACTCTTTCTAGCAAGTAAAGGGTTTAACGAGAAACTACCTTGCATGGCGAAAAAAATGCTATTACCCTAAAATTGATCAATAACGTGATTCAAAGGTGTAGCTTCTACGGGCATTTATTTTCCATTGAAATAATTATCTAATAGCAACTTTATTTGGATGTTTATGTCTGTAGTTGTGTGTACATACTTGGTCTCTGATCATAAAGATATATCAAAGACAGCAATTATATTAACTGAATATACAGTATGGTAAGGGTGACGAGAATATGATGTATCACTTGAACTAATTGCCCTCGCACTTCTTAGCATGCTCACGAATCCACACTGAGTCATGATAGTAGTAACTACACTATCTTGCATAATTCAACTAGGCTAGGAACATGTTAAGACGCCCTGGTGTCTCGTGAAAAACGTAGAATATGCATTGTTTGCTCGTAATAAATTGATCATGTATTAAACAAAAATATACAGCCTACATTCATGAGTTAATTCAACCGGAACAATGGCGGAAAAATAGGTAATAAATTGAACCGATGACAAAAGTAGATAAAGTTAAACACCTGGATAGGGGTTCAAGAAGAGAGGTGTCAAACTGGTCGTTCCAACCACAGTCGACGAGGAAATTGAAGCCGTCAATTGAGACCAAGTACGATAGAGGATTCTCATTGTACACTCCACACAGCGGTTTCACTTGTACTGATGTCCCCATTCGCGATTTGATTTATCTATTCCTGGTGAAGAAATTGACGCACTCCACGGCGGAGCTCCGGTTACGAGGGAAAATGTAGGGTTTCAAAAACGGGATGATTATTTGAAGATGAACTTGTATTTTATTTATCAGGTCTCAAGAATTGAACCCGAACGAGTAGAACCCAGAGCCGTTAAGCGCCATGGAGATGCTTAAAATCTTGGGTTTCTTTCTTCTTTTAAAATGATCTATGTTATTTTTTTGTGTTAAAGGTTCTTTATTAAAAAAAGGACCATTGGCCAAAAAAATCCAAACCTTTGTAGGTTTTTGCTATTTTATTCAATTCTTTAAATTTTGTCAATTTGTCCATAATTTTATCATTTAGTAGCAATTTTAGTCAAAATTGATAACATTTCTCTTTATACTTGAAATCTAATAATTTTAGCTAATGAGTTAGAATATTGGTGATGTATACTTGAAGCTTGATCCATGTGGCAACTAGTCAAGAGACATGTCATCAATTTTGACTAAAATTTGAAATTGGCTAAAATTACTACTAAATGATAAAATTATTGACAAATTGACAAAATTTAAAGAATTGACTAAAATAGCAAAAACCTACAAAGGATTAGATTTTTTTGGCTATTAGGCCTTAAAAAATTGAATATAAATTGTCGGAATATATTAAAACTATAAAAATTAGAGTAAGCTCGTGTACAACTGGTGCATAAATTTTAAAATTATAAAAAATTAGATCTGTGCATTCGGGTTGGGTTGGATCAGCGTGTTTTCTTTTTCCTTTTTTTTAATCTTTATATTATATTAGTCATATAATTATATTATAATAGTCAGGTTTTTTTCTTTTTTTTCTCTGATCTTTATATTATATTAATCATACATTTATATTATATTACTCATATCTTTATGTCCAGGTATCATAACCTTAGTGCAATATTTTAACTTAAAAAAAAATAATTGATGACATTTATACTATGTTAGTCATGCATTTATGTTATATTAGTCATACATTTATCTAAAATGTTAAGGTATAACTAACATTATTAAATGTATGACTAACATAACTAAAATGTATAGCTAACACTACATAAATGTATGACACCTAGGAACAATTTTGTGCGCGGATACCCATGCATGTAGCGGTGGTGTTTCAAAGCACGTCAGACCCGAGTGCATGGAGGTAGAATACGTGCATTAAGTGTATAAAAAATTTGTGTAAAAATTAAAATATAGCAATTTTCTCAGAAAAATTGGGGGTTTATTTGCAGCCAAAACCGAGGTTTAGTGGAATTTCTATATGTATTACCTCCCCCTCCCATTTTTTTAAAAGGGTCTTCATATTAGTGTAAATATTGTGAAATATAAGTGTGGTTCAGCATAGAATTCATGTTGCCTCACTTTTCATCTTTTTTACCAAGATTGGCCTCTGTATTTTCTCCGACATGGTCTAAATCCTAAATAAATAAATAAAACCATCAAAACAGCAATAAATGCTCGAAAATTTACTAAAAATCCTGCTTTGAGACACTCAAAATGGATCTCTCCATTTTCTTTTGGTAAATTTCATTTGAATTTCAGTTCGAGAAAAGAGAAGAATGGGAAAAAATGGAAAAACTGAAACTCATATCATTTATATGTTGCCTATTTTTCTCTTTCCGAAATTTACAAAAAGTAATGAAAAGGAAATATAGAGGATTCGGATTCAGATATACTTGGAAAGTAGATAGAAAATCTACTTTAAAATTAATCACTTTAAAATAAGATGCGAAGGTTTATATCATAATTTAAAGACAGAATCTGCTGCAATAAAACTGTAAAACCGTCAGCAGGTCCAGCATATGATGGTAAAATTATTTATAAAAAAAAAATATTTAAATTTTCTTTCATGCAGTAATAGAGGAATGCAAATTTCGATCCAATATAACCTTTTTATAGAGTGTAATAATAACATTGATATAGGTAAATAAACCCTCTCTGATGGTCTTGTCAGTTGTCAGTACCAACATATTGAAGGTCTAATGTAATGGTCTGCTCAGATAGAGCAGATTATACCCAAGGCCACTGAACTTTTTCTAGACTCAAATGGCTTTCAACTCAGAGCGTTGAACCGAAGCTCACGGTTCTGTGAGACGGGCTTTCTCATTTAGATGTGCTGCAGTTCCTTCCCACAACTCTGCTAGATCATTCTTCATCCAAGAAAGGATGATTATAGGCCCCAGAGTACAAGGTACCTAAATTCATCAAATGAAGGCTAGACTGTAAGAAGCAAAGTTTGAAAAAGGTCTTCGAGGAAGAAAACCAAATCAATCAGAACTATAGACTGATGGGAACACAACCGTTTTATGTGTTCTTGTTTAACTTATAACACATGCATTTTAAATCAAATTACATATGATGTTGTAGGGGAATGACGTGGATTAAATACATATGCTGTGGAATACTGACACCGATGAAAAGTACTTTGGTTCTTCATCTAATTCTCTACTATGTGAATTCTGTTGAGAGGGTTGTTGAACAAAATATGGATGAGAAATATAAGAAATCTTGTGGAGACATACCAGATACAGAAGTGCCGGCTGAGGTGAACGTGTCAAAATGCCAGCTGCCAAGGCAGTAAACAGTCCAACACCATATCCAGAAAGGGCATGCCAAAAGTATTTGAACCCCTTTGAAGATTGTACATCCAAGGCAATACTAGAGTCCCGAGCTTTTTGGTGATCGAAACAGAGAACTAATGCCAAAAGCATTGAAGGAATAGCCTACAAAATCAATAAGCAGAACACAGTAGCTGAATTGTTGTCAACCGCAACTCTTTAGCAGTAGTTGAATAACAGAAAAAGGAATGGTGGAAAACAATATAATTACTGAAGACAAACCCTGTAAATAGATCCCTTCGATAACTACTGATGTTAAAAGGGATGCTCATCATCAAGAAACCAGTCAAAGCAGCCAACAATAGTTGGAAAGCATTCAAAAATTAAAAAAAAAATAAAAATCAATAGCAGCACATGATGTGAATGGTTCGAATAATACCAACAAGTTAAAATTAGATTTGCCTCCAATTAACTGACATTAAATCCAAAAAGAACTCAATGTCTCAACCAAGATCAAATTTTATAGCACATGAGAAAATTCCATGATTCCATGAAGAAACAGAAACTAAACAAAGACATCAAAGCTATCAGGAAGAGGAATGTGAAATGGCATGCTTCAAAATAGTTTAAGCTGAAAATAGGTCAAGGTGGATCTGGTTAAGGTTTCTATCAGTAGATGAAAGAGCCTTTGAAATAGTCGTACCATTTTGATAACAAATGTCACTAACAGCTGAATGCTTGGTCATATCAAGCAATAAAGTGCATAACTGGAACAGCAAATAAATAGGAGAAGCAGCTTATCTTACCATGTCACCAAGACCAAGCATCATGTAGTCAGAATTATTATTTCCAGGAACAGCGCCGCCCAACATATTTCTGGGGAAGACAATCTTGACAGGCAACTCAAGTTTTCTTGTAATTAGTTGCAATCCAGGAAGACTCAAACTGCTAGCTACAGTGTGTACTGGATTAGATGCCTCTTGTGTTGCAACAGATACCATAACATTTGCCCCAAAAAATCTCTCCGAATAGAAAACCCAGAATACATCATAGACAAACAGACACACGAGAAGAACTGCACAAATCTTGATATTAGGAAGTCGAACATGGCTGACAAAAGCAATACAAAGAGAAATCCCCAACAAGTTGTTCAAAATCCAGTGCCCAGACACAAGCCATGACACAACTAAAGATATACACAGCAATAGCACAATACTTTGGATCCTTGTAAATGACTTGGAACAACAGCGGGATAAATATGGGTCAGATAGACCAAACTGCGACTTGACTAGAGCAATATATGGTGAAAGGCAAAAATATAAGGCTGATGCCGATGCAACTGCAGTAAAAACAGTGAGAAGTTGGGAGACGGAAGAAAACAAATAGAACATAAAAAGCAAGCTGAAAGAGCTCATTATCGGGATCATTAATGCCTGAGAGCTATCTAAAGTAATGGAAGCTTCTAACAGGTCACGGTTCCTCTCCATTTCCTTTCCATAATTCAGGGCTCTAGATGCAGATGCATATGATACTGCTATGGCTGTGAAAAAGAGGGTTATTGAAGAGGGTTCGAGCAAATAAACAAGCTTCCACAGGGGCTCCATGTTTGAAATATCAACCACTTTCTCAAACTCAAAACAATCTAAAGACCACCCTGAAACACCCGGTTGTCAACAATAAGGATCAGATGAACACAAAATCTTCACTTCAGAGATCTTATAGAGTTTTTCCTAAAACCATGGCCATGATAATGAAGAATCTATGCTTATCTGTTCAGCATTTGATCAAACAAACACCAGAAACCTGAAAAGGCACAATTGCATAAATAAGTAATCACACCAGTAAGCGAAGTTAAAAAATTAAATATTAACTAAAACACACAATAAAATTTACAATATGAAGGCTGCTACTAACAGCAAAAGTATTGAATCCTAAAGAAAATGAAATCTGATTTGAGCATTTAAAAGACTGTTTCGAACCAAGAATAAAAATATAAAATTGCACTTCATTCCCCTATTCCTTTTCTCAAGAACCACTGATTTTGGAACTACCTTTTCTTTTCCAGAATCCCCATTTTTGAAATATTACCACTTGAACATAACAATCACTTGAAAAACTTCACCATTCACTAGTAAACAGAGAGCAAAACCCTGCACATTTTCGTACATACCCCTGAAACCCTAATCAAAGTGGGAAATGCAAAATGGAGAAAAATAATGATAATTTACAAGCCGAATTTAGCATGATAAATTATAGGTTCATTTTCCTGAAAACTCGGAAAAGCGTCTACAAGGAGTTGACTAAATACTCAACCGTGAACAAAGAAACGAACATAGGCATCCACCTAAACGAATTGAGGAAATACAGATTGTACAGAAGAAAAGAAAGACAAAGAATTACCTAGTTAGCGAACAATTTCTCATTGACTTCAAATCTTGGGAAAGGCAAAAATGGCTTCTCTGACGATGGGGTCTTTCATCAGTGATTACTCAATTGAAGCAAGAACAGCGAGAGAGAGAGACGCAGAATTTAATTATTTACACTTTTACCCATTGTTTTGTATAATATATTAATTTGGTCCCTCAAAGTTGTGTATATACAATATTGGATTTTGTGGATGTTAGAAAGAGGTGTGAGTGTGACTTATTATGACAGAAGATGTTGGGGAAATTGTTACGACCAGGGGTTAGCATTATTCGCTAAAAACCGAAACATCTTATTCAAATTTTTAACACTTTGATTTCGATTTTCATTTTAAAAAAATCAGATTTTGATTTTTCATTTGGTTTTCATAGTTAAAGAATCAAAACATTGAAAACCAACCCGAAATAACAATATATACTAGTTTTCATATTTTGGTTTTTCTTTTAGTTCATTTAATTTAACATAGGGCTGAGATGGAGTCTGAAAGGATAAGGGTACACTTTTGAATATTTTCATATGAATTTTTTGAATTATGTTTGTTTATTTGTTAGTTATTGTATGAATTGTATAACTTAATAAATTGTAAACCCTACTGTTAATTTATGTTTTACCATAATAATATAAAATTGTTTGTTGGTCATATATATATCGAAAATATTAATATTATTAAATTTTTTTTTTTTCATTTTGGTACGTAATTTTCATTTTAATATAACTGGTACTTTCGATATACTGAAATTTTAGTATATATTTTTCATTTCGATATAATTGTATTTTCAGTATGAAACGATATGGCTACTTATGATACCGAAATTTTCGGTTCGGTAATAATATGAAATTTTTCATAGCGAAATTTTTGGTACAATATTCGATATGAGATTTTCGCTACGATATACTGCAGCAAAAAGTTCCAACCCTCTTAAATTATGTAGTTTTTAAGGACATGAATATGTATTTTAAATAAATCCGTCTTACCCATTATTTTGTATTACATTAATGGATTTATCCTCTAGTTTTAAATTATTACATTAGTTTTTTTTTTTTTTTAGGAAAATGATACCTGTTTATCAATTTTATTATCCGTAGGAAAATGGTACATTGTCTATGACCATACCCGGTTCGTTAATTCAGTTGATCACTGAAACTCGAAATTTCCGGTTCGTCGGATAAGGTGGATAACAAGTACATACGTATTTCAGTAGGCTAAACCCTAATCTATTTCAACCATAAATCCCTAAAATTTACCCGTCAGAAATCCTAAATTCACACTCCCACTTTGATAATTTTCGAGCTGCAGCAATAACATTACCAATCAGTTGCACTGACTTCATCGCTGATTTGCGCGGAGTTTGATACTTCTACAAAAATCCGAGATATGAACGCTTTGACAACCACGACGACGTTTTGTCCGACCTCGTCTCAGCTCAAATTCGCGCTTGGTGGCCGAAAAACTCCATTGACATTTGTCCGCACTCGCTTTCCGAATCTCGATCGGCGCAGTGTGAAATTCGCGTCGTTGGTTGTACGGAGTAGTTCTGTAAACGGCAACGGATTGCAACAGCGTAGTTCAGGGAATTCCTCATGGACGAATTTGAATTCCACGGCTGATGCTTTCTCTGGCTGGGGCAATGCTGATGCTGAAAGAAACTCTGGTGATTCCAAGCCCAAGCAATCGCTTGTAGGTGAGATCATTGTTGTTTGCTTTTGATTTTCTTTGATCAGTTTAGGGTTTACTCGCTCTGTTTCGGTATTAATGAACGCGGTTTCTGAGTTATTAGATTGGTAGGGGTGCTAAAATACTTAGTTCACATTAACTAAATTCCAGCATTTAAAAGTTCTTTTTGATTGCTTTCATTAAATTATAGAACTGACGAACAGTCATGAGATTTTCCAATTCTTTTTGGTCAATCAGAAAAGAGAGTTTTCTTTAAAATTCATATATCCGTGCTTGTCTGAATGGCATCTCTTGTAGACTAATAACACCTGTCAAGTAGTTTACTTTCAGGGATATTGGCGGCAGGAGCTTCCGGGGTTGTTCTGGTTGCCGGTCTCACTTTTGCTGTGCTATCTATGAGCAGAAGAAGCACTTCAAGTGAGTAATTTCTTATTCAATATTTCAACTATTAAGATCTCTTGAGTAGCAGGCGCATCGATCTAACAGAATCCGTTGGGACAAAATTAGCATTTCTTTTACATATGGGGAAGCATTACTATCTTGAAAAGATAATGTTGCTTAAGAACATCTTCTTTCTAATAGTATCTTCTATCTCTTTACTGAGAATATTGTAATACCTCTTTCTTATGTAATTTCACCCATTTTTGTTATGTGGCACCTCTATCTCTTCAAAGATGCCTTCTTTTATTCATAATGTAGCTGGCAATTTAAAACTTTTGAATGCATGAACTCTGGTGTACAGAAGTTAAAGAACAAATGGAGCCCTTGACGACAGAACAAGAAATGTCATTGTCCTCCGATGACATCCAGAATCAAGTGGAAGAGGAGAAGAATGGGGTGGAAGCTGAGATGCTAGAGAGTGGTAGTAAAGAAAGCAAGACAGGTACAAACAGTGATCCTTCTTTTTATAAAGAAAATAATGAATCCACTGAAAGTAAAATTAGTGATGATACTGGTCTGAGGCTGTCATCTGAGGATGGTGATGTTTCTATTCCTAAAGCTGTCAAAGGAGAATTAGCTGTTAGTGTCAGTTTGGTTTCTCCTGAAGCCACTGAAAACCCACCTATATCTGATATTAATGGTGATTCCTTAGATCTGCGAAGCATTCAGATTATAGCTTCTGAAAAGCCCAGTGAAGCAGCAGAGGACAAACCCGCCGATACAATTCTATTAGAACCATCTGAATTTAACGCTAATGCTGAAAATTTAGTCACTGAGCATCCAAACCAAATGTCTAGCTTAAATCAACAGTCCAACTTGTCTCTTAATCCTTCTTATGTTGAGTCTTCAATGTTAAATATCTCGATTGAATCAGAGTCGAATCCCTTTATTGAATCAAGCATTGTTCAAGAAGATTTTTTGGAGTCTGGGAATGTGCTTTCAACAAGGGGTCTTGAGCTAACTAAAGACGTCTTGACAATGGATGATGGTACAAGCACAATTGTGGAGGTTTCTGTTGATGGAGATGATAAATCTCCGGTAGAGAAAAATTTAGGTGGAATTGTATCAAATGGAGCACCTTTGTCACCAGAAGTGACCTATCTATCTGGAAATGAAGACCCTCAAGATGATCATAGTGACAATGTTGCACGATCTCCTTTTGACTCTATGAATCCTGGAAATTTTTTCACTTCAGCAGGCATACCTGCTCCATCCGTTGTCTCTGCAGCTCTGCAGGCTCCTCCAGGAAAGGTTTTGGTACCTGCTGTTATTGATCAACTTCAAAGTCAAGCATTATCTGCTTTGCAAGTTCTAAAGGTATGCCATGCATCACTTAAGCAATTAGATTCTGCTTTGGCAAGATGAGATTTGATCTCGTGTTCCCCAATTTTGTACTGTTATCTTTTTACTTCAAGACTGTGCATAATTTGGTTACCAAGCATGAAAATAATTGTATAAAAAGTACTGGCACATGATGAATTGCGGAAGTTGTTATGAACACCTGTGTATTTCTCAAATAATTTCTACAAAAAATCATATTTATCTTATGATTCCAGAGATGGCATGTATGAATTTCTAATTTCTTTGACAAAAACAAGGAAAAAAGGAGTGAATTGACAAAATGCTGCATGTGAATTTCTCTTACTCTTTCCCGTTCTAGTACTCATTACTGATATTAGAGACTATACAGAGTGGATGAGGTATGAGCATCTCTGCATTAGTCTGAAGAACCCATAGATGAATATGTCTTTCATGTGTAATTTATGAAACTTTTGAATCCACTAATGCAAGTGAATCTTGTTTAGGAAAATCTGAAAGTCTCAATAACCCTTAAGAGGGCAACACTGTTTGTAGTACTGAGTCTCCTGCCCATGAAATCATTTTATGAGAGAAGTTGTTCAGAAGTCATGTGATACTATAGATGTCAGAATAGAATAAGATGACTCCCACATCAGTAATGATTGGATGCATATGTGCAAGAGCTCTCATCTATTAAGATAATTGTAATTTTGTCATTGTAAGTTTAAAGTTCTGCTATGCTAGCTCTTTTTATTAGGCCCTAGCAACAAAAAAATATTACTACACCTTCACTTTTAACAACCGAGATATAAATGCTATTTTTAATGGTCTATAGTTCCAGCTGTAAAATTTGCATTACATTATGGAGGTTTGCACCCAAACTTTGATTTCCTGAGCTCTATTAGGTGATAGAAGATGATGTTCAACCTGGAGATTTATGTACTCGACGGGAGTATGCTCGTTGGTTAGTTTCGGCCAGCAGCACTCTTTCCAGGTACATGTCTGATGTTATAATTAGTGGCAATGATGGATCCTAATTTTAGAGTCAAAATAATGACTAATGATTTCTGATTATAACTCTCTCTTTATTGTAGGAACGTAACTTCAAAAGTCTATCCTGCCATGTACATTGAAAATGTTTCTGAACTTGCATTTGATGACATTACACCTGAAGACCCTGATTTCCCATCCATTCAAGGTTAAGTTTTGACTTTTGGGTTACTATCTGAGGTATTGTCATGCAATTCTTAGTTGTTGAACTTTGTGTATACTTTGGATTTTGCCAGGTCTAGCAGAAGCTGGCCTTATTGCCAGCAAGCTTTCAAGACGTGACATGCAGATATATAGCGATGAAGACCCAGCTCCTTTATATTTCTCTCCTGAAAGGTCTGTACAATTGCGCATGATCCCACTATTTTCCTTCTATTTGATTGCATATATGCTTTAGTATCATCTAATTGTAATACTGAGCTTGAGGATATGTAGTGCCTAGAGAAGACAGTTGCTACTCGTTATGTGCAATCCTGCTAGGTTTGTGGATATGAAAATTCTGGCATGTTACCTTTTGATTATACTCAAGTTTAAAACTTTCATAACTTGGACAATGTATTTGTTCTCTGGATTCATATTTATGTTAGCTTAAACATTTTTGAATCATTTTTCAATTCGTGTTTGCTTTTGTCCCTTCATTTGGTCCTAGTCTTATCTGTTAACTTTTCCCTGCTATTTCTGCATAGGAAGTTGTCCTGCTTCCTAATTAATTGGTCACGGACAATTTTAACTTGTTGAACTTTGTTCAAAATTTTTGTTACAGCCCTTTATCTCGTCAGGATCTTGTGAGTTGGAAGATGGCCCTAGAGAAAAGGCAGTTGCCAGTAGTTGATGAAAAGGTTATAAGAGTTTGATAATGATAATATTCAACTTATTGCAGATAGCACTAAAATCATTCATAGACTTATAATTGAGCCCGTCTTTTTGTGCAATTTAGATCTTGCAGCAGTTATCTGGATTCATAGATATTGACAAGATAAATCCAGATGCATGGCCTGCTATTGTAGCTGACTTAGCAGCTGGTGAGCAGGGTATTACAACCCTGGCATTTGGTGAGTTTTACCCGTGAATTGATTATGTTCTTTAGGCATGTGCTTTCCCTCATGTATAAATGGTTATTCTATCTTGTTGCTCGATAGGATATACAAGACTCTTCCAGCCAGAAAAACCAGTGACGAAAGCACAGGCTGCCATTGCAATTTCAACTGGTGATGCTTTTGCCATGGTTAGTGAGGAACTTGAACGTATTGAAGCTGAATCGATGGCAGAAAATGCTGTCACTGCACATAGTGCTTTGGTTGCTCAGGTTGAGAAGGATCTGAATGTGAGTTACGAGAAAGAGCTTTCCCTGGAAAGGGAAAGGATTAACACTGTTGAGAAATTAGCTGAGGAAGCAAGGAGAGAAGTGGAGAAACTGAGAGCCTCAAGGGAAGAGGAAAATCTATCATTAATGAAGGCACGAGCTGCTGTTGATTCAGAAATGGAAGTTCTCTCTAAGTTGAGGCGAGAGGTTGAAGAACAGTTGCAGACCCTTATGACTGATAAGGTTGAGATCTCGTATGAAAAAGAAAGGTTGAACAAACTTCGAAGTGATGCAGAAACTGAGAGTCAGGAAATAGCACGGTTACAATATGAGCTGGAAGTTGAGAGGAAAGCCTTATCCATGGCTAGGTGAGATAGTCAATTTCATCTTTATCTTTCTACTTAAGCACTTTGATTTGTATATACAAGGGAAAAGGGTCAAATAAGCCATTGATGTTCAGTATTAGTTACATATAGTTCATTTAAGTTTTCTTAGGTACAAAAAACAACACCCTAATGTTAATAAATTAATACCTCTGTCATTGGTTAATGGAGGCAAAAAATTTCGGGTTTCAACTTCTGTCAGCTATGAATATTTATTGATATTTATGAGAGAGAAAGGGAATTTTATCCCTTCCTTCATCCCTTTTCTTGCAAAAACTTATTTACTAGCATAATTCAGGCTATCACCACCTGACCATCTGTAAATGCGCGCCCCTCCCTCCACCCCAAAAAATCACTGATGCAGTGTACCCTGTTAATTCTATGCTCAACTCACCTAAAATGTCTGTCTTCACGACATCTTAGTCACATTCCTCAATCTCAGCATATCTAAGAACGCCTCTCAATTACACCAACACACTGATTCTGGGAAGCCGATGCTTGCTTAATAGCTGATATAGCTTCAGAGATTGGTGTTCCACTCATATTTTGATACTAATAATCCATGTGGGTTTTGAACTTACCCATGATTATGTAAACTCACCGAAGCTGAGGGGCTTTCTTTAAAAGTTGTATGGAATTGAATTATTTTGATTTCATCTTTCAAGAATCCTGATCTTTTGTGGAAACAAATTTCAGACAGTAGAAGTAAAGATTCTCTAGATCTTCTATCCTGGGAAGAACAATGGCTGTAGAACTTGTATATATTTGTGAGATATTGGAGTGAGTGATTGAGATGGAGAGAAAGGGTAAGGGAAGAGAGAGTATATCAGTCCTCTGAAAGGAGAAAGTTTCCTGTCTTCAATTTTCTTTTGAAAGTATTGGTATTATGTGAGATATCCCTAAAGAAAAGATTAATCGTATATTTGTGTACTTTTACCAGGGCATGGGCTGAAGATGAGGCAAAGAGAGCAAGGGAGCAAGCAAGGTCCCTGGATGAGGCTAGAGACCGTTGGGAGAGGCAAGGCATAAAAGTTGTGGTTGACAATGACCTACGTGAGGAAGCTGAAGCTGAAGGTACGTGGCTTGCTGCTGGAAAGAAGTTCTCAGTTGAGAAAACCATTGAAAGGTCCGAGAACCTATTGGACAAACTTAAGAAAATGGCAGATGAAGTGAGTGGGAAATGCAAAGATACAATTACAAAAATCATCGAGATGATAGTCGTATTGGTATCTAATTTGAAGAAAAAAGCAGGAGAGCTAAAAGATGCTTCAAAATGTAGATTTGACAGTTCTTTACAAAGTGTGCAACGTAACTCTGCTGGATTATCATCAGCTGTCAAGGAAGGTGCAAAGCGAGTTGCTGGAGATTGGAAAGAAGGGGTTGATCGATTGTCACAGAAGTTCAAGACATGATTTTCTTCTTCATTTCTGAACTTCACACCCGTTTTTCCGAGGGGTACGTATACGATAGCCTTGCTGCATATTGTGCTCTGCTGAGATTTGGAAGATGAAATTTGATAGGAATAATGTTTGTAACCTGGTTATTTTGTTAAGGAAATTGTATAAAATGCAATGAACTTAATGTGTAAGGGTTTCATAATGTGATCTAAATGATGCAGGGTTTGAATCCTGCGAGTTTTGATTCATGCATGAGCAGATTAGTGATGCATTAGATCTTTGTATTTGTATAGATGACATTACCTGCAAAAGCAACCTGCATGCGAGGCATGTGACCAAGTTTTGTCGGAAAATGGTGGCATGAGGCAAATGGTAGTTTTGTTAGAAAATGAATATCATATGTTGTCGATGGATACTTGCAAAAACATTTATAATTTGAATAGTTACTTAAAATTACTCAAAAATTAATTATATAAAGATTTTATATGTAGAAATTGAAGTGCATGGTAAAAAGAGATTTTAAATAGAAATGACAAACTGCGCTTAGTTCAATTAAATGCTAATTCTTATAGTAATATACTAATATCATTGAGGACAAAATTATGAAATTTATCTTTATATAAATTACAAAAATACCAAAAACTAAAAGAAAGAAAGAAAAAAAAAAAAAAAAAGACAGACAAACAATTTCTGTTTAGCTTTGAGCTTCCAAAGATTGCAATTTGTGCTACTGTTGAGCACAAGAAATTTGTACCAAACACTCAACACAGCTTTTTTAAAGCCAAAGATTTTGGAAAACTCTCATAATCACAGAAACTTCAAGTCAATTGTTATTTTTTAACAGAGAGAACCAAAACCTGGAAGAGGCACTAATAATCAACTCAAGCCACTATAAGCCATTTTAGTCGACTCCATTTTAGTCCATTCTTCACTTTCAAATACCAGTTATCACAGCCAAGTACACAGACAATTAAAAAAGAAGTTGAAGAGAGCATATGGTAATGTGGGTTGCATGATTTTACCCTGAAACATCCTCATCAGATTGTCATAGGATAATAGCTCACGCTTACTTATGTAATCAGAGACAAATAAATATAAGTTGCTGCTAAAACAAAATGATAATTTCTTCAAAATGATGAACAAAATACATGGAGGCTAAACGAAAAATGTGTTCTATCATTTCACTCAACATAAAAGGCAATGAAAATAGACTACACTTCTTCCATCAATTCAACTCACAGATAGCCAATGAACACAGACTTCACTTCTTCTTCTCACCACCTCCAGCAGCCCTGCATAAATCCCCAATTTTAGTAAGTGGTGTGTGATATCTCAACTGAGTATTGTTTCAAACAAAGGCATGATAAAAATGAAATGAAATGGAACTCCAATGAAATTACAGAGACGGAAGTTCAAGCACTATCAAGAAAGAAAAGCAAAAGGATTTTTTCAGGTGAATCACCTCATCTTCCTGAGAGCACCAGACATTTCCTCTCTCTTCCTCTTAGCTCTCTTGTGAGTACCCAATTTTCGCTTGGCTACCTTCAGAGCTCTCTTATCTTTGCCGACTTTAAGAAGTTCAGTGATTCTCTTCTCATAAGGTGCAAACCCAGCAACTTCTCTGATAAGACTCCTTGCAAAATGCACTCTCTTACTTGTTTTCTGGATTATTCAAGAAATTCAACAAAGTACAAAATGAACAAGGATTTAGCAACATGTTGCACCCAGTCTGATGATAACTCAAAGTGCAATTACCAACAATGAAAGGTATAATGCCATACTAGCTTTGTTAGACTAAAAATAAACTATGGTCTATTAACTAACAAAACCTTAAAGAAGTTCGTAGTACTAAAATCATAACATTGCATAAGGCCCATAGTAATATGGGAACCAAAACAAATGTGTTGAATGAAATTTTATCTATTATAGTGTAGGTGGAAACACAATTGTTTACATACAGGCTGGTGCAGAAAAAAATTCAATCTTGGTACGATTCTTCTAAAGACCTTATGCTTGAAAAACACCATCCCTATAATTGTACATAATAGCTATATACAAATGAATCGTCAATAATTTAAGGGGCTAATTAATTCATGCAATCATTCAATTAATCGAGAAACAAAGAGTAATGCAAATTTTAGCCGTAAATATCTACAAAGAATCACAGATCAAGCATTCAAACGCAACAAATATATGTAATCAAATAAGAGTACAACTCCATCGTATTAATCTAACGATTAGTATAAAAACCTTACCCCCTTCCTTTCTGATGGGCGCGGGGCTAATTCCTTTGGAGTCACAACATGCCCTTTCTTTAACCCAACAAATAGCCCACTGTTTGGCTGCTTGGGAGCCATTACCTATATCCCACAACAAACAAATGCATTTTAGTTTTTCAACTATGGATCTTTCAAACCAAACAAGCTGTGCATCAATGTTAAACATCTATTAATAAAGAAAAGCACAGGCTTTTTATTTTTCCCTTCACACCTGATATGGCTGATCATAATTTCTAAAACCATGATTCAAGAACAAAAAAACCTAATAAAGTTATCATACTTCTCAGATACACATATCTTCGTAGGTTGCTATTTGCTATTGAACATTCAAAAACATTCTAGTGAGAAATAGAAACAAGAAAAAACAGAAGTATAAATTACGATCGGTAATGTATCAATGGTGAGCTAACCTTGTTCTCCGATCGGTCTACGGTGCGCCGCTTAAATTCTGAGGCGGAGGGTGAGAGAAAGACTAGGGTTTATTGGTGTGTGGTTCTTTTTATATGAAAGTGAAGATTGAGGACAAAATTGAGATATTGAGAATCCATGGAGGGTAAAATTGGGTTTCGGAATTGCTTATGTGATTAGGGCTGGATTTGGGCCTTCAAATGGGCCGCTTTGGACCGGTGTACCGATTCTCAAAATTCAATGCGATTATAATTTTCTCTTGATGGGCCGAAAGCAGAATTTGGACTTTTAGTTTTCTTTTCCTAACTCCATTAACTATTTTATTTGGGAATTGATATACTAGTTATTTAATATATATATATTTACACACACACACACACACATATACTATTATTTACACACACGTCCACAGCCAGCAAGTCAACTCATAACCAGCCTGCAAGTTCTTGGATGGACTGGGTCTTTTATTTCCTCTCCCCATTACATTTCTTCTTCACTGCACTGCTCTAACAATGATTAAAGATCATTCGTTTTCTTAGCGGGGTATAATTTGTATTCATTAAATGCCCTGAAACAATCGACACTCTGATTAAAGCCTGAGTTTTCTGTCTTGGATGCCTAAAGATCCTCACTTTCTTCCATCATTTATGAATCTTGGTGCTTGGATTTCTTTATCTTACTCTTGAAACAGTTGAGAGATCAGCTCTGGTATTGCCAGTGATATTTCCTTGGTATTTTTGATTTTTGTGTTTGGTTTACATTTGATTTGCTGTTTGATTTCACTCTTGATTATATCTATGTTGTTGCTTATGTTGGTTGTGTTTATGGAATTCTTCTTTCTATTGAATCAAGTTTATTAGTGAACTGAAAATTTTTGTACTTCAGAAGCTCTTGTAATAGTAGTTGTATGTTTCTTTTGGGAAATCTGTTTTTTTTTCCTTTTTTATTGTATATCTGTTCTTGAAGTGGTGAATAAGAGTTATACACTTTATAAGCCTTTCCCATTTACCAATTTGCAGTTTTAAGTTTTACTTTTAAATCACGAACTTTAGTTTGTGAAGATGTAAGGAATACATTACGAATCCTTTCTCTTTGTGTGTTTTATTTGTTGTATGGTATCCCATTTTTGAAATGCTTCCAATCAGTTAAGTACCATGCCTTACTTTTACTGTTATCATACTTAGATATTAAGAGGCAATGTCGATTCTTTGTGGTGTGCCCCTTCTTGAGTGTGTATACTGCATAGCATGCACCCGATGGGCGTGGAAGAGGTGCCTACACAATGCAGGTCATGAAAGCGAGACATGGGCCCTTTCCACGGCTGAAGAGTTCGAACCTATTCCTAGGCTCTGCAGATACATAATGGCCACCTACGAGGATGACCTCAGACAGCCACTTTGGCAGCCTCCTCGAGGGTATGGAATTGATCCAGATTGTTTAATTATGAAACGAAATTATAAAGATACACGTGGGAAAGTACCCCCATACTTGTTGTACCTTGATCATGACCATGCTGATATAGTTCTTGCTATACGGGGCCTTAATTTGGCTAAGGAGAGTGACTTTGCAGTTTTGCTAGATAATAAGCTAGGGAAAAAGAAGTTTGATGGGGGATATGTTCACAACGGGCTGTTGAAGGCAGCTGGGTGTATTTTGGATGCAGACTGTGATATTCTGAAGGAGATGGTCGAAAAATATCCAAATTACACATTGACTTTTGCAGGGCATTCTCTGGGGTCTGGTGTGGCAGCTATGTTGGCCATGGTTGTGGTGCAAAATCGAGATAGACTCGGGGATATTGATAGGAAGAGAATAAGGTGCTTTGCCATTGCACCTGCTAGATGTATGTCACTTAATTTGGCTGTGAGATATGCAGATGTCATCAATTCAATTGTTCTTCAGGCAAGCTGCTAAAGACTATTATACTTGTTTGATTTGTGAATTTTGATTAATCTTGTATATTGCTGCTTAAAAATATGAGGTTGTTAACTGGACTTGAAACCAACTTGCAAAGAAAGATCAATCTTTACTCACTTAACATGTATGCAAACTATGTAATAAAGTAAGCTTTGGATAATCTTCCTTTTGTGGGTGCAGTTGTGAACCATATGTGGTGTGAATGCTCATCTTTTTACATATAATAAGGGCGGTTCTTTACTGAAACAGGATGATTTCTTGCCTCGAACAGCCACCCCTTTGGAAGACATCTTCAAGTCACTATTCTGGTGAAGAAATTGCCACACTGTATTTCAATCCCAGCCTTTTAATCTCCAATCAAAGAAGTAAATTCTCTTGCTTTAACGTATTGAACAGTTTGCCATGCCTATTATGCCTAAGATGCATGAGGGATACATGCATATCGGAGGACAGAATGCTCAAAGACCCAAGAAGGCTTTATGCACCTGGTCGCCTTTATCACATTGTTGAGAGAAAACCTCTCAGGTGAGTCAAGATAATTTTCCCTTCAAGAATGTTAGTCGAATGCCATTTCAACTAAGTTAATCATATAATCGTAGTTATTGATATAAGTCAACTATGCTTCTACTACTTGCATAAATGATATATTGTCTCTGAATATCCGACTTCGTTTTCTGGATATAGATGTGGAAGATTCCCTCCGGTTGTGAGGACTGCAGTGCCCGTGGATGGAAGATTCGAGCACATAGTTCTTTCTTGTAATGCTACTTCTGACCATGCCATTCTTTGGATAGAAAAAGAAGCCCAAATTGCTTTGGAAGTAAGCTTTCTATTCTCCGGTTTTAGTAACTATATCCCCCTCGATGCATGTATAATTTAGTTGTCGACATGATGTGATTCACAACACAGTTGATGCGAGGGAAAGATGACGCGTTGGGGATTCCTCCACAACAGAGGATGGAGAGACAGAATACGTTAGTTAAAGAGCACAGAGAGGAGCACAAGGCTGCTCTGCGTAGGGCCGTTACTTTAGCCGTTCCCCATGCCTTACCACCTTCTCATTATGGAACCTTCGATGAAAAAGACGATGATGACTCAGCCAACGATTCTTCAACAGGATTGTCGACTAGAAGTAAAAGTGTCGAAAGCTGGGACGTAGTAATCCAACGCCTTTTCGAGAAGGATGACTCTGGTCTCATGGTGCTCAAGAAGCCTCTTGTTGATGATTGGAGTTGATGATGATGCATTGGCTGCAAACCATTGTTCATTTGTCAAGTATTCTTTTGTGTTCTTGTATATTGTCTTTGTCTGTGGATGTTTATCTATCAATAAACTAAAATTTTTAAGTCTACTTTTATGTCTCATATACTTCATTTGAGATGTGCTAAAATACACGATAATGATTATTTTTGTAATAACATTTCACTTGTATGTTTTGAATCACTTTATATATATATATATATATATATATATATATATATATATCAATTCTTTAGGGAAAAAAAAACGAGCAACAGGTGAAAAGGATAAAAGTTCTGAGCTGGTTTTTGTTGTTTAAAAAAAAAGTGATAAGATAATAACAATGCAAAATAATAATAATAATAATAATAAATAAATAATTGAGGCTGACGAAGTTGTCTACGGAATATTCGACCAAGTTAGTGTGATCGAAGCGCGATGCAGAATTGAATTGCGAGTCCTCTGCTTCGCACTTCACAGCGCCATCATCATTCATCAATGGCGACTCTTCTCACAATTTTCCACTTACTTTTGCTGGCAATTACATTCGGTGGCTCTTTCGCTCAAAAGTAAGAAAGGCCTTTAATCTGTGTTTGCTTTAAATTTTTATTAAATTGTCATGAAGCTATTCAGTTTTTTAATTTGCTATTCATAAAGTGCGTGTTGTGATCGGAGGTTTCTCTCTAGATATATTGGGGGTTTAATGCGTATTTGTTCACTGGCCCTTATGTGTTGCTTTTGCAAAGTCCTTTACATAGATCTGGGTTTCTTCTTGTAGTTGGATAATATACAACGAATACCCTTTAAGCAGAGTATGATGTTTCCCGAGAGAATTACATGATTCTGTATGACAATCGCTTTATATTGCATAATAGACATAGATTAGTGGTTTGTATTTCAAGCACGTTTAAGCTGATTGATATTAGCTTCCTTGTGCAGTTACAACGCACTGAGTATCAGCAACGCCAAATTTATGTGTATTTTATCTCATTTCACTGGTGACTAGATAAATTTGAATGTATAGTTCTCCATTTGTTCAGTGTGGTTATAGTAAAATTTGTATGATTGGTGTTACAGTTATTTTGAAGGCTTTGTTTTCTTGCAAAATCATACAGTATGTATAGTAAGGCTGAAAGGCATATGAAATCCATATTTTCTTTGGTTGTAGATTTTTACTCTTCTTGAGATTGTACTCTAAGTTTTCGTTGGTTGATTTGAATATCATATACTCTTATTTATCCAATCTGTATGTATGCATCACTAACCATAAACTGCCTTCCATGCATTGAGAGCTCAACTTAAACGATTGCTTCCAATTACTTTAAAAGCAACTATCTCGTGGTTATCATTTGTCAGAAGCCGGAAGGAATTGAGAACCGAAGAGATGAATCAAAACCAAATTATTCAACTGAGCCATCCAGTGCCGCCTAATAGTATTGATCCATCTCAAGTCATTCAACTCTCCTGGCAACCAAGGTCAGGTAATCCAATGAACTAATAACTTTGTTACATCTACTGGCACCGTGTGACTGTTGAAACTATTAACATCAACCGTAGTATTACTGTATTAGGGAAATGTTAATTTTTTCCCAGATGATAATATTATTCTCCTTAGATGCATGTACAACTCACAACTAACTTTGTAGCAATATATTATACTGTAATATAATATTGAGATTACTATCGACATAATAATATTATCCTCGGGGCACAGGGTCTTCTTGTATAGAGGCTTTCTATCAGAGGAGGAGTGTGATTACCTGATTACTTTGGTACTTTCTTCTCTTTTTACTTGTATTGCACTTGCATTTTTCCTTGGATTATTGTTTCCAAACTCTGTTTAGGGATTAGGCTCAAAATAAGAAAAAATATTCTATGCAGAACAATGATTCATTAAAGATTGACATGAACAACATACCGGATAGTTACGCTGTTCCTGTGGATGCAGATGTAAGTTTCTCGTCTTCTAAAATGTAGATAGGTCTGGGGTATTCTGTATTTATTCATTTAGACATCTTTTAACTTCCTGTCAATCTATACCTCACAAACAATTAAATCAATTCAACTGCTAGGCAAATATTTTTGTACCTGTGCTAATGCTTGATCTATCAGTACTAATGGTGGATCATATGAGTGTGCTAGGCCATTGTTTCTGAGGCATTAAAAGAAACCAGTGTGCTTACACAGTGCGATCGCAAGATAAACTTTACAAAAATTGTCTAAAATAACCATAGCTGTGCAACTATCCTTGTGTTGTTTGCTGAAAGTGTTATCTGGATTCATTAAATTCCTCATTTGAATTACTTTGTTGGATAATTATGAATGTTCAGCTTTGCCCTTTTTAGTTTGAATCATATCAATTAAATATGAATGATATGCAGGATGAGATTGGCAGAAGGATTGAAGAAAGAATTTCTGCATGGACTTTTCTTCCCAAAGGTGCATAACCTATTGTGCCATGCAACTCTTGACTCCTTAAGTAGTGTTTATGTATCCACCTTTTAGCTGTTGTATAATTATGTAATTTGTTGCATTTCAGAGAACAGTAAATCATTGTCAGTTCTGCACTTTGGGGCTGAAGACACGAAAACGAATTATACTTATTTTGGTAGCAAATCTGCAGAGCAAGCTGGTGAACCTTTATTGGCAACAGTTATTTTGTATCTCTCAAATTTCATCCAGGGTGGGCAAATACTTTTCCCCCACTCAAAGGTATAAGAGAAATCAGTCTTCTTATCTTCATTGCTAATAGATATGCTGTTCACTATTATCGTCAACTTTAATTAGTATTTGTTCACTCACTCTAACATCAGCATCTTCAAACTTACTGCAGAACCATGTACTGTCTGATTGCACAGAAAATAGCAGTATGTTCACACCTAGTAGAGGAAATGCTATTGTACTCTTCAATCTACACCTTAATGCTACACCTGATAGAACAAGTTCCCATGCTAGATGCCCTGTCATCCAGGGCGATATGTGGTGCGCCACCAAATTCTTCTATCTGAAAAACATGAGTGCTGGGAAGAATTTGCCCCAGTCCGATGATCATGATTGCACAGATGAAGATGAAAATTGTTCTAACTGGGTGGCCATAGGTGAGTGTGAAAGGAATTCTGTTTTCATGGTTGGTTCTCCCGATTATTATGGGACATGTAGGAAGAGTTGCAATGCTTGCTAATATGATAGCCAGGTTCGTGTGTATTTTACCTCCTTTTCTTACACTTCACCCTTAACTTCACTACAAAGGAGTACCAAATATGTCAATTACCGTCCATTTTTTGTGAACAAACATGGTTGATAAAGTAATATTGTTGATTATGCATATTGCTTTAGACTCGGTAGAAATGCTAAACAACCTGCCATTTATGTTAAACAAGGATTTGTGTGTGGCCTTGCATATTGTTGGATAAAAACAAGTTCATTTGGGTTAGTCAAACAGAGATTTTATGTGCTATTGACCTTTTTGGCCCTCTTAAGCATTTAGGCGTGCAATATAGCCAGTTGCAGAGTCAACTGCTGCTAAATAATTTATACCCAATGCAAGTTGCTTATTTTATCTCTCAAGTGGTATGTAGTAGTTTACGCTCATGAATTTTCAATTGTTTAAGAAAAACAAAAAAGAAAAAAGAATGCAGGATTTCGTGTGATAAGAACATCCAATTGGTCTGATAACATTTGTGCACTATTATTGTACTGAATTATGGTTAAATTTCTCAGTTTGTAACTTGTAAGCATCCAGTCAACATACATCACAGCCATGAAACTAGAGAAAGCCAACTTCAGAATATATATATTTCAATTCTTGAAATGGCAGCCAGCTGCCAAGAAACTACTAGTTTTGAGTTGCAGATTATATGTTTTATTTAATACCCAGCTTTTGTTGCAGCTGAGGAAACACAAGAATGAATCAACCAAACAATTTCACAGCACAATGTTAAAATGAGGAACAAATAAAGAAAAGAAAGAAACATCACATTTCAGTCCCTGCAAAATGTTTAACAGTGAAACCAACTTTCTCAAACTTCCCTTTCTCATTGTTCTCCCTGAACCTCACATAATCTGCACAAACAAAAGGCTTGTAAAGCCGTGAATTTCCTTCTCCCACTACTTCATTGGGGGCGAATATCACCTTGTCATCTTCAAAGCACCAGAAGAAGGCAGTGGAGAATCGACTCACATTGCTCTTGAGGACTACCCTGTGCTCAGATGACCTGAACTTTCCATTGCTCCATGCCTCCATTAAATCACCAATGTTGACCACGAGAGCGTTTTCATGTGGATTAATGTCCATCCACTGCCCTTCCTTGGACCTCACTTGGAGCCCACCAATGTCATCTTGATAAACTATGGTTACGCAGCTCATATCTGTGTGCATGCCAAGGCCTTCAACTTCATGATTATCATTGCACTCAGGTGGAGAATAGTTGTTTAATCTGAAATAGCCACAACAATTCTTGAACTCTGATAGGAGCTTCGTCTCAAAATCAACCCCCAGGCATTTGATCACCATTTCAAGGATTATTTTTGACAAGTGTGTCATTCTGCTTCCATACTCTTCTAGCATTTCACTAACAAATAAAACATTAAGGGAATAAATACACATAAACATAATCATGGGATATAAAAAGAAGAGAAGTTGTCCCTTGAAAATAGTTGGATTCAAATGTTAAGGAACAAATGTCAATTTTAGACAAATATTCAGTTTCAAGTTCATGCATTCAGTACCAAACTTATCAGTGTTCCTTTTAATTGTATGTGAATGCAACACAAAATTGATGGCATGTGATTATCTGAGATACATTTTTTTTCTTTCTTTCTTTTTTATAACAATGTATTTGAAGATAAACAAGTATCAACAAAATGATGGTTCTAAGTTTTCATACTGAGTATGTTATATGCTAATAGTCGTTTGCTTACTTTACCTGAATTCACGGTTTGCCTCATTTAGGAGTGTTTGGGAAGAAATCTCTGCAGAAACTGAGAACTGGGGTCCAGATACCCGTAGACTCTCAAAGAAAGGCGAGGCGATGAAATGGGGAGTATATGTTTTAACAGCTGATAGGGGACCTGCTTTAAGCTTCACTTCTGAAGGAAGGTCAAAAATCTGCCCAGAACAAAAATGTAGTTTCTTACACAAGTCTTTGGAAATTCCATGATTGGTTATGTGAAAAAAACCCCACTGTCTGCAGGCTAAAGAAAGGGAAGAAAGAGAGGATGAGCTGAAGGGCTGTGAAATGTCAAAAATAGGAAGTTCTACAGACATAATGAAGAGATTCAAGATATAGTTCTATATTAGGTTGTAGCCTTAAATAGAAGGTTAGATCAATCATTACCATTTAAAATCAAGCCTCAGAAGACCATAATTTAAAATTAACAACTAGTTTATGCAGAAAAAAAAAAAAAACTAAACATTTAGACAATGATCGAAATTGCTTGCTAATTAATATTCCAAGAGAATTTACATGCATATTCAGTCATGGAAGGGACAAGAACTCAATAATCTAATAGGTTGACATTGCAATTGGCTTTGAATACTTGTTATATGAGGCTAAGGTCAATGAAGAGGAAGTTGGTGATAATGAAAAGTGGGGGGACAGCAGGCAAGAATGATGGAGCTGTGCTGGAAATTTATGCTTTGTCAAACATGCTATGCATAGGCCCTTGAACTTAGATTCTTCATTTGGAAGTTTTGACCAGGCACTATTTTTTAATGACAACAGATGAAGTATGTACTTAAGCTCTTAGAATAGTACAATAGGCTTCCCTTTTGTTGGTGGGTGTGGTGGGCTAACTTGGAGAGTCCTTGTGCCATCTATCCACTTATTTGGAAAGATAGAATTTGCCCCCACTTGAAGCGACATAGTGCAAAAGCACTCGGGACATTCAACAGAGATTGTAGGTCCGATTCCTCTGATTATCTGGCCGTTTAGACAAACCTTGGACACCTGGGTATTCAGTATATCACAAAACAAAAGAGAGGGAGGAAGGGAGGGAGGGAGCTATTCTATATTTCTATTCATAAACTCTCATTTGGAACAGAGCATGTAATCATTGTTTGAAATTAATAGCATTTGTTTATTGTCCTATATATGTGATTTATTCATCTTCTTTTGTTTATTAACCTGTTCTTCTAAATTCCTGTTATCTTGTTTGTACTATTTTTCACCATTTCACATATATCTTTACACATTTTGCAGCATCATTATTTCATTCACAAAAAAGCCACCAAATTGGGAAGAGACAATGATCAAACATGAGCATAGGTGTACGAAATCTCATTCCAATACAACACGAAACAATGGAGAGATTATACATGCTTGCCAGATAACTCGGTCCAAACGTATAATAAGAGGTGTAGAAGATAGGTCAATGCCAGATGAATCTCCTCATAGTATATCCCAGTTGGACTTAAGATTTTCCTGCTCCAATCAGGACACAAAGAAAATCTTAGCGCAACTGCACAGCTTACTCATCTTAACACTCAACGATTTGTTAAAGTAAATGAGTTCAGTTTATTTGTCATTCGATGAGTCATAAAAACATGATCTTTATCTAAGATTCATCTGTATATACCTCCAAAATTTTCTAAGATATAGTAGTGAAAGAGAGCCATGAGAATTTCTGTTATGCTGGAACAAATGCAACCAGTAACTAGAAGTCACCAACACTTCATATTATTAACCGAAGAACATGCCCCCTAAAAAAAACTAAACAGAAGTTAAATATCAAATAGAGTGGAAAACATTCTACGATACAATCAAAACACATGCTAAACCACAAATTAAAGAAATCGATCAAACTACTGTTCGAAATTATCGCAACATAGTGAAATAAAGTAAAAATTGGCAGCTAATTATGGAGGTGAAACTGAGGAAGGATTGGGCTTGGGAATAGAGCATGAAGTTTTGAAAGTTTCGATTTGTGATAGGCATTTGTTCTGATCCCCTTTGTTTTCCTCCAAACACTTCTTCAGGGCTTCCACATCACATGGTGACGTTATCTTTCTCCCCTTTTGGTTGCTTGATTCCATCTTCTGTCCCTAAGTATGCTTCAGAATTAGATATGAAAACTCAATGTTTTCTGCAAATTCAGCTACTGAATTTGAATTACTCTTGGATGTGAATTCTTCTGTCGGATTTGGGGGCAGAGCTGTTTGGCTTTCGTATTTTATATTTTATTTTAAAAAATTGCTAAAATATTTCGAAAAATTATTTAAGATGGTTTTTAGGATATTTTGATTGATGGTTTATTAGGTTATGATTTGGGTTAGGTTGTATTTAAAGTTGGGTTTAAATTTTGGATTTGGTGGGTTTGGGTTTGGGTTGAGGCAACCCATAAAGTTGGTGGGTTTATTAACCATTTACAACATCTACAATAACTCATAAATAATATCCTATATATTCTCAAAAGTTAAAGGAATACTACATGCATACCCTTAATTGGGGAGGTGTTTTGGTAATTTACCAATCAGAAATAAATAAGCACACAAACTAAACAATTTTTTGAAATATACACTCATTCTAAAATGTTGTCCATCTACGATCGAAACATAAAATTATAATTAAACCAACAACTCCAACATTCAATCCAAACAAAAAATACACCAAACCATCCTTAATAAACAATCATATCTAACCTCATTTAACTAACCCAAGCCATAATTCAAACATACCTCTCTTCCCAACAAATAAATTAAATTAAATTAAATAATATAAATAAAACTCATTGTATGAACAAATATTTTTTTAATTACAATTTATTATTTATTATTTTAAAGTCAAATTTTGACATTTTAGGCAAACATGTTCCGACGGTTCTAACCGTTGGTTTGAATTCCCAACTGCAGATTTATGTAAATAAACATTTTTTTTTTCATATTTTATGTGAAACAATTGTAGCTTATAAGCACTGTACAAAAATATTGAGATAATTTAACTTCAAAGTAAAGTGTAGTCTTTAGTTGGCAAGTTGGAAAAAAGAAATGGTAATTTTAGTTATGCTTGGTGATTGACATCTTTTGAAATTTTTTTATTTTTTTTAGGTTAATTAGTAATTTTGTACATGTTTTAAATAAAGTTTATTCTTAACGGGTAATTAATGTTATTAACACATTCACTAATAGTGATGTTTTTAGGATTGTAATCGAACGGAGTCAATTTTTTGATAATGAAAAGTATAATCCATTGAAATTTTGCATAGTTTTTCATTTCTCTTTCAAGACCACTTCCTTTTCTCTCTTATTATTAGTATAGATAACAGAAAGTTAGTTTGGTTAGCTTGTAATTAGTGTCAGTTGTTAGGTCAATAATCAGTTCGATTATTCTGATAGTTATATGATGATTGATGATATCATCATCCCCCTCTATATCACCCCAACTGAAAGAATTCACTCACATATGAACATTCTATATTTTGGGACTATAATGAATGTTGATCTTGAAATAAAATTTCGTAACATGCATTTGCATACTAAATTGAGTTTGTGAGACGTTGAATATACGCGAATGAAGTTTTTTCAGGTTTTAATGTTTTTCTTTAACTAAATATTAGAAGTTAGCTACATTTGGAATATCACGCAAATTCATATTAGATAGTTTCATTTGTATAATAAGATATAGCAGAATTTCATCACCCACAAATTAAATTCATTTCGACAAATTTATATGTGAATTTATAGGTTGATCAATCTTATAAGATCTAATTTGCAAGAAGACATAAAAAGTTAGACTCTTGGAATATTAGAGGGAGTTTCATGGCAATTTAATTTTGTAAGATAATATGCACTCACATTTTTATATTCCCAATTATGTATTGTTTAAGGGATCAAATTTTGTTTCCAAATTTCAATTATTTGTTTTTTTTAGATTTTTATATTATTTTATTTCAAAATTATCTATATTATCATTTCTTAGTTAAAATTTAGAAATTTGATAATTGATAGGCCCCTTTTTCTTAATTAATTTAATTATTTTTTAATTTTGAATTCGAAAATTCGTAATTAATAAATGATATATTTACTCAACTTTTATGTTTCTCAATTTAAAAAAAAAAAAACTCCAAGACCACGTATAATTTAGATAGAAGGAAGTAAAATAATATTTAGCTCCAATCAGATAATATTTAGCAGACCAATGGCTAGTTGCCTAACTGTTTTTGAATAATTAATTAGACCTGGTTGCGTCCCCCATTTGGCTAACTATAATTCTTATATTATATTATAGATAGCTGATGAATTATTATTGAATTAAGAAATTTTTATCAATTTTCATGATTTATGGTAATAGGATTACACAAAAATTGTACAAGTCACTGAGGTAGAAAAGTAACAAAACTATCTTTAATGATAGAAAAATATTACATTATTTTGTGGTATTAAGGATTATTATCTCTTTTACATCCCAATATATTTATAAAAATAACTTCATGACAGATCGCGATTTCAATCATGTTTAGAATCTAATAATTTATCCAATACCAATGTGGCGTTAATCTCTTATATTGTTTTGCACTACGAATGTAATCTCTTGTTTTTCCCTTCACTAAGAATGATGAAACCAAAGCTTCCAAAAAAAAAAAAGAGTTTGAAATTAAAGCTCTAAAGATGATATTTTAAATAGCCCCTATGGCCATTGTCTATTTCAGTAGTAATAATTATATTCTAGAATTGTTGATTGTACTTTAATAGTTTCTGAGACTTTGTTATAAGTACCGTTTCCATACTACAAAATTTTAATATCATCTTAACAATTGTCCTTAATTACATAATTGTGAAATGCATTTAATTAATCTTTAATTCTTATTGACATTTTTTACTATTATAAACTGAAAGTCAGATGTTCACAGTTCTCCCACTCAACAACCAAATTTCGTAGTAATTTGGCACAAAACTATTGGTGTAGACTGTAGACCAAATTTTGTATAATGCATTAATAATCCTGATATGGTCGAACTAAGTCGAACCAAGTCATTCTCTTAGAAACCGAACTGGGGCCAAAGTCAAAGCATCTGAAGTATGGAGAAACAAGTTGTTCGGCCATCTTCGAATCGAACTAAGGAAGCGCAAGCCAGTGCAGTTGGGAAGTACGATGACGAACTAAATTAGTTATAAGATACGATGATAAACTGGTATGCGGCGAAGCTAAACGAACTGAGTTACAGCCCTATGATCGAACTAACAAAAGAGGAACTGATTTAGTTCGGAGTTATAACAGTGAACTGATTAACGGGGAAAGTGACGAACAGACTTTGGACCTAACTAACCGCTATTTCAGCGGAACTATTAGTCCATATCCCATATTTTGTGGGATGAATCTCAACCAACTCGTATTCCAGAGAGTCTATATATATCATATATCTCTCTTGTGTTCTTTCTTTATTTTTCTTCTATACACACTTATATTCAAAATACACACACGCATAATTGCAACATCCAAATATTCTCTTCCTTTTTTCTGACTTGAGCGTCGGAGTCCCATCGCCGGGAACCCCTCCCGGTGTTTGTTTTACAGGTCTTGAGATTCAAGATTACCAGTTTTTGGATCGGAAAATCGGAAAGTTGAATCGGAGCAATATCAAGGTTCAAGATCTCGAGTTTTTGGGTTGAAGAACCGGAGCTTTGGATTGAAGCGATATCAAGTCCTTTTTTGATCGTCGACTTTTTCTTATTTGAAATTTTAATTTTACTGATCATAACAACATGTTACATGTGTTGCACGCGCGTTTAATTTAAATATTTTAATAGATATTTCTTATGTCAAGATTTTGATAGTAAAGAAAATGTAAATAATTATATACAATATTTACAAATTATGTAATTAATTACTATACCAGGAAAAAAAACTAGATAATTGTAAAAAAGAAAAGCTTCTTGTAAATTAAGATTAATCTCAAAATGCATGTCAACATTCTCGACATCCTTATATTTTTCTTCTTTAATTCTTATGGGTTTCATATGTTAGGTAGTAATATAAACATAAACATAGAGTTAGATATAATCATAAGTACTTATATATATATATATATATATATATATATATATATATATATAGACTGGACGTGTTAATTATAATAATAGTTATATGTACATATGTATTTATGTGTATGAACTAACTAACTTGGATTAGAGTTTTGCTTGAATCGAGATGAAATCAATTATCATACGTAACTGTATGGACTAATTAATTTAGATTTGAGTTTCGCTTGATTAAATGTTTGAATTTATTTTGAAGTCCTTATTAACCAATATCACGTTGAAACATGTAAACAATTCTAAATGTTGTTATGAAGTACAATATAACTGACTATTAGTTGAGAAAATAAGTCAAGCTATTTGATATGAAATGAATTTAGATTCTAAGTTTAAATAGTTAAAAATGGGATACTCAAATTATCAAATGTTTTACATACCTGTACTAAATTAACGTCAGTAATAGAATACGAAAGGTGGTACATCCAAAAAATAAAATAAAATAAAAACAAGAAAGAAAAATATTCATTTATTTAACTCTAAACAAATCCAAACTGATCAAAAGACATACAATAAGTCAATATCCCAAAACATATCCTACTTATTTATGTGTGAAGATTTATACTACTGTTAGTAAATGTAAACAATTTTATAGAGTATATCAATAATCTAAAATATATTATATTTTTTGACGATATATTTGTAAATATATGATTACACATTGTAGGGTAAAAGAATCTTAAAAATGTTTATCATATCAAGTATATAGCTATCCTGTGCTGTTATCTAATTTCCGGTGATTTGTTTATTTTGATTATTTTAATTATTTAAATTATTACTTTTCAACAACATTTGCAAAATATATATAGCGTGCTGTGAGATATAATATAATAATTCAAGAACTACACTCTTAGTCCTATGTTATTTTTATATAATGACTTTTCTTGTCTAAAATATATATAATGTAATAGTTTGTATTAAAACATAGTGATACTAATTAATAAAAAATAAAAAAAATCAGAGTACTATTACTCTAAAAATTGATGTAATTCATGAAATTCCAGTGGTTTTTTTAATCGAAATTACAGACGATGTTTAAGATGTTTGTGCACAAATTCCAAAACATTATATACCAAATTAATTTATTGTTTGGCCTAACTCTTTAATACTCTCTTAATTAAAATGTATGTTTTAGGCTCAATAACAGGCAGTTGTATAAAACTAAATTAAATATAGGACAATTCTATAGAATTCAACAACTTTGAGCTACGTGGCGACTTTGATAGTTTACAGCCAAATCAAATTCAAAGTAGTTTGTTGTCTTCAAGAATACTCTAAAACTGCAGATCGGATCAACTTGTGTTAATATTTGTATATATATCATATAATATTTTATATCACGTATATATATATAACATTGTATTTAAACTTGTCAAAATTATAATTTTTCAAAATTATAACATTATATGCATAAATGTGTTGGCCGACATACAAAACTATTTATTGGATTACTTGTCACAATTATAAAAATATTACATAGTATACATGGTATGTATCGACACATTATATGATACAAATAAAAATATCACATAATTATAATAAAAATATTATTTGTCAGATGATAGTTTCTCAAATTAATCATAGTTTAGTAGTGTATTGTCTAACATATATAGAAACATTATGTGATACATGTAAAAATATTACCTCATAACATAAAAATATTATTTGATACCGGTAGACCCACGCGTTGACCCGATCCAGTTGGACCATCGCGCTGTATATGACATGCACACCCAAGAATTAGCCAACATATTGAGGGTCTAATTCCTATTACATTCCATTATTATCATCAAATTTATATAGTAAATTCTCTAACATTTATCTATTTTTATAATTATTTTCATACTTTATTTGCTATTTTTTAAAAATAATTTAAGATTGTACTTTGATAGCTTCTAAGATTTAAAAAATATATTAAGTTTCCAAATTCATATATCTATTATTGTTGTTTAGTATTATCAAATTTCAAAATTTATTATTTGGTAATTTTTAGATTTATTTAAATAACTTTCAAAAAAACTTTGTTTAGTAAATTTTCAAATTTATTAAATAAATTGTACTCCCTCCGTCCCGGCTAATTTTGCATATTTTCCTTTTCGGGATGTCCGGGGTAAATTTGCACACCCCCGAAAAGGAAAATAATGTTTACCAAATTATCCTTGTAACTTAACATATAAGTCATTTTTGTTAACTTTTCAACTCAAAAGGCAAAAAAAAACAACATTTTCTTATTCCACGTGCCGGGAAGTGTGTGTAAAATTAGCCGGGACGGAGGGAGTATTAAACAACTAGGGCTCGTTTTGTAGGCGGGTTTAGGTTGGTTTAAAATTACAAACCAACCTAAACCCACGTTTTGTAGGAGGGTTTGTCGATTGAATTATAATTTCGGCCCGGTATTATAATCGGGATTATGCCGGATTACGGAGGATTAAATAAACCCACCAATTTTGGTGGGTTTAATCTGTCCCAATAGTAAGTTTTCAAAATGGACAATTTTGCCCTTACTTTTTCCATGTAAATTACCCATTTGGCCTTACTGTTCAACCTAATTACAAACCTTAATGCACATATATATATACGTTTTAATATATATATATAATTAAATTTATGGATATTATATATAGATATATAATTAAATTATTTTTAATCTTTTAATATATATACAATTAAATTTTCGGATATTAATTATATATATATATATATAATTAAATTATTTTTTAATCTTTTAATATATATATATATATTTATTTATTTAAATTTTTGGTTATTATATATATTAAATTATTTTTTTAATCTTTTAATATATATATATATATATATTTAAATTTTCGGATATTATATATATATTAAATTATTTTTTAATCTTTTAATATATATAATTAAATTTTTGGAAATTAAATTATTTTTTAATATTTTAATATATATAATGAAATTTTGGGATATTAAGTTATGTATATATATATATATATATATAATTAAATTTTCGGATATTAAATTATGTATATATAAGCCAAATTATTTTTTAATCTTTTAATATATATATATAATTAAATTTTGGGATATTAAATTATATATATATAATTAAATTATTTTTTAATCTTTTAATATATATATATATATATATACAATTAATTTTTGGATATTAAATTATATATATAGTAAATTATTTTTTAATTATTTAATATATATAATTTAATTTTCAGATATTAAATTATATATATATATATATAAGCCAAATTATTTTTTAATCTTTTAATATATATATATAATTAAATTTTGGGATATTAAATTATATATATATATATATATAATTAAATTATTTTTTAATATTTTTAATATGTATATAATTAAATTTTCTATATTTAATTATATATATTAAATTTGAATTGAGAAAAAAAAGGAACTTTAATTAGGGGCATTTTGGAAATTTCACATGTTATATATTATCTAACCTACAAACCAAACATACAACTATAAGCTAACCCAATCTAACCATTCAAACCAAACATAAAATTTGACTCAAACCCAACACAAAACCAACCTACCAAACACAAAAAAAAGTGTTATTTTGTTTTCGATGAACAGTACTATCCCACATTTTTGTCCATCGTACTACAAACCCATCCCTCTACAAAACGAGCCCTAGATCCTATTTCATAATGTTTTTGATTTGTTTAAATAACTTTGAGTTTTTATTGTGTAATTTTCATATTATCGTATATACTTTTTAGATGTTTTTTTTTTCCTTTTTTGGTAATCTTGAATTTATTTAAATAATTCATAAATCCCATATTTTTCATTTTTTCTTCTTTATTTGGATTGGGACTATCACATCTGAATTTGGAATGGACCAAATCCTAATCTATGTTTGTTGTGAGGTTTCAAAAATTTTATAATTCTATCGTATTTTTTCACTTTTTACAACCAAACAACATGTACTTGTTCTACAATTTTAATGTGATTGTGACATTTTAACTAAAATTGAACCCTATAAAATTCCAAAACAAAGGTAAAATTTCAAAATTTGGGTATGTTTAGAGATTATGTGGGATTGAGAAAATCCTGACTTTGAAATCCTGAATTTTGTAGTAAATGTAAGTAGTAAAAATATATGTTTGTTTGAGGATTTTGTAGGTCTGTAAATATCAAATTAATGCTGGAAAAGGTGAAATAATGTAATATTTTATTTTATAGATATAGGTGGTAATAATAGGATATGATTGTATTGAGATTTTGTAATCCAAATTGAAGTCTCAAAACAAACATACTTCGGGAATTTTGAAATCCTAAATCCACTATTGAATTCCTTTCCAAACATACCCTTAAGTTTTGAAGATATTGCAGCTTTATCCCAGAATATAAATGGTATTTAAATGTTGAAATGGTCAAAACCGTTAGATTATAACGGGTTTAAGACTAAAAGTACCATTATTAAATAAATATCTGATAAATGAGCCAAAAAATTTGATCATTTAATTTAAAAGTAAAAATTGCATGTGAAGACGTCATTTCAAAAGGAAGCTATATAAACAAGGTTGCAATCGTGTCTATCCCTCTCTCTCCAATTTGCTCTACCCATACAATCTTTGGTTGCCTCCCTTTTTTTCCTCATTTAAACCACATTGCCTTTAATCTCATCAATCTCTGCATCAGCCTTTATTTGTAAGGTTTATGTATTAACACCACACCATCTCACAGATATTATATCAATTGAAGAAATCAGATTAGATTGTGAGAGATGAGATGTGGCTTTTCAGAGGTAACGGGCCTTCTGGATTTTCTTCAACCTCCACCGCTGAACAAGTTACTCATGGAATTGATGCTTCTAGTCTCACCGCCATTGTTACAGGTCCAACCTTCTCTTATTTTTTTAAGCCACGGTTAATTGGCTGTTTATTCTGTTAATGGATTGAATTTTGAGTTAGAGTGAGTTTAGATAGTTGTGGTGGATGGAAAAGGCTATAGAAACTTCTAGAATTTGTGATTGTCTGTTGAACTTATGGATAATGGCCCTGTTTTATCGCTTAGATTGAGCAAATATACGATTTGGGCCAAAATTTTGATTCTGTTTCATTATCCATGTGGTGTTCAATAGGTTCTAAATTGAGTAAATACATAGATTTTGTATGTTGGATCAGGTTGCTGTTTTGTATAGTTTTATATTGTAAAATATATATGAAATTCATCCATCTAAGACTCTTGCACTCAATCTATGTAAAACTCCAAGTCTTTTTGTGTGGTTTAAATCATTCTGCCTCTTTGAAAATGGAAGGTTTTCATCAAATATAGTCATTTTTGTGCAATTTCAGGGGCATCGAGTGGTATTGGAATAGAAACTGCACGTGTTCTGGCTAAGCGTGGTGTCCATGTTGTAATGGCTATCAGGAATATGGTTGCTGGGAAAGAGGTTAAAGAAAGATTAGTTAAGGAGAATCCTGTTGCGAAAATTGATACCATGGAGTTAGATCTTAGCTCGTTGGAATCTGTTAGAAGATTTGCATCTGAATACAAGTCTTCAGGTCTTCCATTGAACATTATGGTGTAAGTTGAGCCCTTGAATGTAACTTACTGTTATTTATATGTCTTTCATTAACATTTTCTCGATGTACTAATTGCAATTACCTTCTCTAATGTCAGTAACAATGCTGGAATAATGATACCTCCTTTCACGCTGTCTAAAGACAAGATAGAGTTACAGTTTGCTACTAATTACTTAGGTATTTTGTCTGTTCCCATATATGTTGTATTTGTGCCTATTGGTAAAGATAAATCTTTAGAACAAACTGCAAAAGAAATAAATGATGAAACATAAAGCTCTGTTGTGTTGTTTCTCAGTATTTATTTTCATTTTAATGTGCTCTGTGCATGGTTTACAGGTCATTTTCTTCTAGTGCATTTATTGTTGGACACGATGAAGAAAACGGCTCGTGAGATGAAAAAGGAGGGAAGGATTGTGAATGTTTCATCAGAAGCTCACATGGTTTCATACAAGGAAGGAATACGTTTTGACAGAATCAACGATGAAAAAAGGTTTGCAAATTCTCTTCCATCATAGCTATCTCTTTGGGTTTGTAAATTTGTCATTCAGCACTGATTGATATTAATACATTCTCAAATAGTCAAAAATTAGTTTTAGAAGCTGACTGGTTTTGTAATATAACTTCTCTACATGCAGTTACAGTAGATGGGGTGCATATGGCCAATCAAAACTCGCTAACATACTGCACGCTAATGAGCTGGCGAGACAGTTAAAGGTGATTACTCCGATGTATATTTAATTTCTACCCGATGTTATTTTCCTAATATTGTGAGAGGTAATTATCAAAACTCATTGACATTAGCTGTGTTGCTTCTAGATGCAGTCATATACTCATTTCCATGAATAGGTTTGTTTGCTGATATACAAAGAGTTAATTTAATCTGAGCATGTGCACAGCTCTATACGACGTTAAGGATATTAATCATCAACTTACAGGATATTTGTTGGATTTAATGGGAAAATATCTTGTATGTTATCTATTGATTTCTTGTATGCATTCGAGCAACCAATGGATTGCTTTCCGATAGATGCAAATGGTATTACGTGGGAGAAATAGAGCTATAATCCTCTAATCCTTAATAATCTTAACTTGATCTTTAAACTTGTATTAAAAGTCCTTCAACTGCTGCAAAAACAGGAAGAGGGTGCAAATATAACTGCAAATTCTCTTCACCCTGGAGTAATCACAACCAATCTTTTCCGTAATGCTGGAATCTTTGAAGGTAATCTTGGCATTTTTGAAGGTAAGGCTATTTGGATTAAGTTTCAGGCTTCCTTCTTGATTGTTCACTTCCTCTCGATGCAGGTTTGGTGAGCACGGTAGGTCGACTGTTGCTTAAAAATGTTCAACAGGTAATCTCTGGAGACTATTTTGGGTCCCCTTTCTTGGTTTTACTACCAATTTTACTTATGAATGAATTCTTGGTGACATTTGAAAGATGTATTGTTGTAAACTAATGTTCTTTTAATTCAAAGGGGGCTTCAACTACGTGTTATGTGGCATTGCATCCACAAGTGAAGGGGATAGGTGGCAAATACTTTGCTGATAACAACTTGGCCACACCAAATGCCCAGGCTACAGATCCAGATTTGGCAAGAAAACTTTGGGATTTTAGCATCGACTTAGTAAAAACGAAATAATTATTTTCTGTCTGTAATCCCTGTTCAAAACTAATTTTGAGAAATAAAAACGTGGATCGACCTTTTTTTTTGGATCGATTGTTCTTCAAATTCTTGTCTGCAGTTGTATGCTCCTTCATCCTTGTCCTTATATGTGTGTGTCTATTTATACATAACTTCCATTTGCTATCATGTTATATTTTGAGTAAAATACTAGAAAAAGGGATACAAACTGTTGAATGATTCAATATCCATTAAGGGCAACTAGAGAGAGATGAGATACAAGAATTAGGATTAGTTAACAGTTGCAAATCTGAATATTGTTAGCTCAAAAGTCTCTCTACAGCAGTTGCAAACTGTAATATAAATAGTTGTACAGCTATTATTGTCCAGGGTTACTCTTTCTTCCCTTGTATGCAATAATGTGAATATACATTTCTTTTCAGACCAAACATTTAACGTTCACTGTACAATCGAAGCTATAATCCCCAGGCCAATTAACCCCTTTGATTAGGATTCCTTGTCAGCTACATGTCAACTTCTCATTAGGACTCGAACGAACATTCTAAAAGCCGAGGAGGCACCCACCGAATCAGTTGGCGGATCGGAGTTGCTTCTGATTTACGAAGCTCACCGCCCATCGTCCATCACTGATCTCACTCACTCTTGGCAGAACTTAGTACCTCTGTTTCGCATCAGCATGGGACCTCCAGCATCAATCATTCTGAATCTTGATTTCTTCTAATCAATATACCATCCCCAACAAATAAAACAATGGTGATGTTGCATGGTGTAGAAAAACAACCGCTTTTCATGGTAATGTCGTTGATAATGCACAAAGTTATACTCCGGTTGTGCGGTGGCATAATGCAGGAGCTAGATCCAGAGACTGATTCAACTTGACAGGATCTCTGAGTTGCTGAGAAACCCGATCCGCCAAGACAGATTGCTGTCCGTCATAAAGTTCTCCATTAGGAGTAGCTCTTCCGAATTGCTTTCCAAGAGCATCATTATCATAAGACATCAGTTCCCGGAAAGCATGAGATCCTGACTGTAGGCCTCGAAGAATGTCAGGATCCCAGTAGGAGGGGGTGGGCGACCGCATTTGCATATTCCCAAAACCCTCTTGTGATAACATAGGTTGATTGTGAAATGGGACGGCCCCAATTCCACCAGTTAGAGGTGTAGACGAGCCAGATGTGGTACGGGGGCTAGATATAGGTGAAGGAGACATTCTCCCACTTAGATGTTGAGGTGACCTTGGATGTAGAAGAGGACTCCCAACTGGAGACACTGGACATGATATGTTCCTTGGAATATAAATGTCACTGGAATGTGAAGGAACCAGAAAACACAAGTAAGCTCAATATAACAATTAAAACACACACATACAATATATATGTATATAGATATATATTACATACATATATAGTGAGAGAGAGAGAGAGAGAGACCTAGAATGGAAATTTGATTTTGATACTCTAGATGAGTGGATAGCAAGTCTTTCTGTATCCGGCTGCTGAAGAATTCTCCCATTACCAATGGCCTATAAATGGTGCAATTTTATCAGTACATACATTGAAAGTAGACAAACATGAGTTATTGCTAGGTGCTTCGTAACATTTCTTGGGCACTAACATAAGAACATGTACAAGGCAACACACGAGGATTAACATGAGTAGTTGTATCAATAAACTAAGATGTTTTAACAAAAAAATCGTGCTAAAAATTCAAGGGTCTAGATGAAACATTAAACACGAGTGCATGCGAAAATCTCAGCAATGGTCATATATGCAAGATGGATAAAGAAAATAAATACCACAGGTTTCACAGTATTTGCCACTGCACAATGATCGGAGGATGTAGGACTTAGTATTTGTTTTTCCAAGGGTGCAACACTTTTAACAAAAGAGTGCTCCAAAAGCCTGGCAGCAGTGGGACGATGTAGTGGGTTCCGTTGCAAGCATAGCCTAACAAAATCTTTCCCTTCATCTGAGAGGTAATCTGGAATTGTTGGAAGTTCTTTGCTATTTCCAATCTTGAACATAGCTGCAACCTTTAAAGTCCCAATACAAAACATCAGATATCCATGAAAATACTAGAGAGGAACTGGGAAACATTCAACAAGTGTACCCATGATTTGGATATAAAAAATTGCTCCTCTCTCACACCCACACATGGATAAGAACATCAAATCTAGAATGAGACCAAAATACTAACCCCTTCATACTGGGACCAAGGTGGTTTTGATGTAGCCATTTCTAAGACAGTGCATCCAAGACTCCATATATCTACTGCTAGGCTACATCCATTTGAATTTCTTATAACCTAAGCAAACAGCAGAGAACGAACATGGTTATGAAGGTCCAAGCAATCTGTAGGACTTTGAGATCCAGGAAAAAAGTAACGAACCTCAGGAGCCATCCAGTAAGGACTGCCCTTAAATGATAAAGGACAGGTTTGCCCTGTAATCTGTGAACAAAAAAAAAAACAAAAAAGTTAGTTACAATCTTAAACCAATAAAGGCATAAAATCATGGGGTTGATCAATTTTAAAAAGCCAGGAACAACCAGAACATACAAGAACTGTAAAATAGTTATTAGTACATGGAGAAGAACATTTGGAGTCAGCATGCAGGGGCAATTATCAAATATACGAACCAAAATATAGAGCAATAGATTATTCTTCTAGAGTCCGAGGTTAACTGATCTAAAGCCGTTTCAGTAGTCAAATCAGGTGATTAACTCTAACCAGCCATTTTTTATGCTGTTTTACTTGCACACAGTTTCTTCAATGTTAGTTACAACTTTGACTACATTTAACAGAAGAGTCCTCACTTACATGCTTTGCCATCCCAAAGTCAGCCAACTTTACGCGGCCATTTGGGTCCACAAGTATATTGGCGCCTTTAATATCCCTGCAGATATGTGAAGCATTAAGTTCAACATGATGTCCACTGATGAAGATTCACGCCAAATTGTAACTGAAATTGACCAAAGAAGGGAACTACTGTACCTATGAACAGTATTTTTAGCATGTAAAAATGCAAGCCCTGACAAGATTTGTTGGGTGTAACTGCGGATAGCTGATTCTCCTAGTTTTCCATATTCTTGCAGAATTTTGTGGATGGAACCACCAGATACATATTCCAGGTATATATATAACTTATCACCCACCTAATAAGGGAAAATAAATTCAGAATCAATTGATGCTTGAGAAAAATGACCATGTACAACTAAAGATGATATGTCACACGACAGCATCACTTGGCAACAACCTTTGACAAATTTTCTAGTCACATCAATGAATTATATGTGAAACTGTTCCTAACTATCAGGTTTCCAAGCCAAATCAAGAGTAAGATATTTGGTATATTAGAGTTGCCCTTACAGACTTTGCAATCAATGTTTTGCCATTATAGAAGAAGTAATAAAAAATTGCTGGAGTATAACTGACCGTTTCAGATCCATAGTACTGCACAATATTAGGATGCCTCAAGCGACTCAACAGCACGATCTCCTGTAGCATAAAGATCATATAAGAATGTTCAACTTAGTAAATAAATTTTGACAAAAGACTAGCACCAAATATAACATTCTACAAAAATACATTTCCATGAATCTAAATGCCAACAGACTTACTTGTCCCAACTGCTTAGCACTTTCCTTCGACTTTGCATCATCAGAAAATAATGTTACCTCTTTCATAGCACACATTTCACCAGTTTCACTAAAGACCATAAAAAATCAACATTAATCAGGAAACAATTTCAAAAAATGAACAAGCTAAAAGCATCCTATGAGAAAGGTAAATTATTAGGGATTATTCTAAATTAGTATAAAAATTGTTCAACAAATTTAGACTTCAGACTCCAGAGATTTATTATCGTCAGGAAATAAGAGCTCCCTTTACAAGAATGAAGAGAACAACCAATCAACCCATTAAATCATGTTAAGTTATAATCATAGGAAATAAAGTTGCGCTAATGAGGTTTTCCCACCTATTAAACCCAACATAGACATGTCCAAATGTGCCTCGTCCAAGCAACTTCCCCTTTTTCCAACGTGAGCCAGGGCTAGTAAGGTTTTCTGCTCTTCCAGGACTACGTGGTACTGAAGGTGATGTCACAGCTGAATTCTGATGAGAAAAGGGTAAGGAATTGGTAATTGATATGGGAGGAAGGGGCAGGGGATGACTTTGTTGTTTTGCATCATCAGGCCAGTTATTCTGAGATTCCGAATGCCCACCTCCAGCCCTAGGATGAAGTGGTGTTACCGCACCACTATGAATTCTGGAACCAGGGCCAGGGCTTGTCATTCTAGGACTAGGATTTGGAGAATATTCTGGGCTTCCTCTACTAGGTTGCCAAAATAATTGTCCAGACATATCCCCACCCATTGAATTATGGCCAGAAGTCTGACCTGAGCCAGGACTGGAGCATTGACCAGATCCTAGAAATGGAAAATCAGGATAAAGCTTTCCACCAGTCAAGCCAGTACTTGTAACTTGATCATAACCAGAGGCTCGCATTGGGCTTCTAGAGGGACTAGACTTTGAGCTATCTGGAGCACTGCAAAAGGCACCATGGTGAGGAACTTGTAAACTCGGCATATGACCATTGAAATGCCGTCTTCTTGGAGGTGAAGAGACATTTTTATTGGACAAAAGATTTACTGGAACTGGCAACACTTTTGAGATTGATGGCGCAACAGGGGACTGATCCTTAACAGAAACGCTTCATGGAGAAAATACAAGATAAAGGGGCTCCTTGTTAGTAAGAGAGATATCAAACTTTATACACAAGTAAATCATATCACAAGAATGGGCTTTTTTTTATATGTTTTTTAAAACTCCACTCACCTTGAGGGGCTGCCTACAGCAGTCCTACACCCGATATCATAGTCATTAGCCAGAGGACTACGCTGACGTGAATCAGCTGGATCATCACTCTCAATGGAACATTCGCTACAGACAGAAGCAACAGCCAATTCACTGTCCAAATCAGCAGGTTCCAGTCTCTGGCGGATGCATGCAGGCCTCGGTAGGGGCAGAAATAATGATGGTTTGGAGGCCTTTCCTAATTTTGGCTTTGTCGATTCGCTTATTCCAGAATCTGTACGACTAACTTGGGCTGGACGGAGGCCTGGAACAGGAAGCGGTTGGGCTTGGGGTCTTTCTGCAAAACTTTGACATCGTGCTACGTTTTTGGAAGGTGATGGCGACCTTGACTGAGCTCGTGATTGAGACCCTCTCTCTGAAACCGTGTCACTTGCACGTCTTCTAGACCCTCCTGATCTACTGGAAGATTTACTTTCAGGACTCTTGAACTTCTTATGCAATGAGTCAATTAAACTTTCTTTGGTTGTTTTCTTTTTAGCTTCTTTTGATGATGACTTCCCCCACCATGAAGGCATATTTTCTGCAAACAGAAGTTCTTCAAAACAATGACATGCGCTCATGGAATAATAGTAGAAGTAAATGAATTCTATTATTTGCACCACTTCATTCTGTCCAAAGCAACAAGAATAAGCAACATCCATTCCATTTATACAATGGTCATAAAACATCATCAAAATTAAAAGTATCTACTGAATACTGTTATTTTACAAGCTTCTGCAAATAGAAATGTAGAGATCCATTCAAGGAAATATATTAACCCTAAATTCTACTTTCCTTTTTTTTTGTTTCCCTTCTGCTGAAGTTTTTCCTGGGTTGATATAAGTGGTAAAAGGACGCAACTTGACCAACCATCATCCATCCCATTCACTACAATGACAATGTAAGCCACTATTCTTGAATCATATTAAACATCGGAATCTTTAACTCACCATAATTAGCAAAATTAATTCATTCATTCATAAACACAAAAACGAGATTTTTTTTTTTGCCCACAAGTTCTAAATTCCCAATCTTTTCTTATTTACCGTGAAATAAAATCAATCAACTGATTCCTCTGATCTCTGAATAACCAACAACGGCAATTATAATGCAATCTATATTCCCTAGTATCCAAAATCAGAGCTTCCCACTACAGATCTAAGCACACTTCACAATAATTCCGCCGCAAAAAATCAAAAAATTAAAAACACTAACTTTATATAGTGGAAGTAATCGCAGTAAACTAAACGAAGTAACTCGAAATCTTACCTCAACTTCTCGGCTTCTCACATCCCACGAGCAAAACAATAGCAACAGCTCACTTATTCTGCAGAATCTATCGAAAATTTGGGCGTCCGGCTTTAAACAAATCCCTAACGCCCAAATGCTTAAAAACTACGCCTTAATAATTCAAGTGCGTGTTTGTGTGTGAATTCAGACTATCATAAGAGATCGCGTAGAGAGAGAATGGGGGAGAGAGAGAGAATGGAGTGAGTGCACAGAAATGGAGTTGTCTGAGTGAAGAATTTAATAATAGTAGCAATTATTGCAATTATTATTTGTCATTAAAGAAAAAGGACACTCGTTTAATGTAATTTTGGTGGAATAATTATAAAATGGGAATTTAATACTTTCTGCTTTATTATGTTATATTTTTTCTTTTTTTGAGGGATAAACTTTTTTCGGGTACACTTTGGTTGCTTTTGAGGTATTCCTTTCATGTACTTTGTTTTTTTTAATATTTATAATAATTGAGTTTCGAAATTTTATTTGTTTTTAATAGGGGCAACATAGTACTTGAAAGTGATAGGACAGGTTATAAGTGAAATGATTTTCAGCTATTTAATGAATAAGAAATTAAAAGAATAGTTTTTTTTTTTTTGTATGGGTATTAAAATAAATGTTGGGCATTAGTTTATTGGTATGAGTATATTAGATGACGAATTGTAGTCAATAAATTAGGGCCGGGGTAACATAATTAGAATTGAATTTCTTACATGTTTTAGATTTGAAAGCAACATCCGTATAAAATATAGATCCGTTAGTAGTAATTATAATACCAATTTGATATTGCTCGGGCTTATGTCGGGATGAATTTTTTTTTTTTTTTTGGGAATAGTATATTTAGTTTTTTCTTTCCTTTTTATTGTGGTTTGTGTTTTTTCGTCTGGTTGGTTTTTGTTTTTTTTTTTTTTCAAAGATGAAATGATTTTATTTTTACCTGAAGACTCGAACCCAAAATTAGAATTGGCAAAATATTGAAAATGTCAAAAATATTACACATATCATATCGAAATTTTTGGTAGGTATCGATATGATAATTTAAATTTTTCGATATTTTGATTTAGGCAAAAACTTGTGTGTTCCCGGGTTAGATCCATGTCCCCAACCCAACCCGCGCCCAACGCGCGTTCACACGCGTGCACGCACCCTGGACGCGCGCGCATGGGCACCTGCCGAGCCCCTCCATGCGCGCACCTGATAGGTATCCATGAGATACTTGATAGGTGTCTCATGGATATCTTGATAGTATCCATAGGCAAGGTATTCACATGTATACTTGATGGTATCCACATGTATACTTGAAGGTATCCATGAACCTTAAAGGTATCCCATGTATATCTTGAATGTATCTTATGTATACCTTAAATGTATGTATACCTTCATGTATCCAGCCATGGATACCTTGAAGGTATACATGTGATACCTTGAAGATATCCATGTGATACCTGCTCGCACCTTGGTCACCAAGCCGCGCGCGCCCATGCTCCCACGCCGCGCGCGCCCATACACCCACGCCGTGCGCCCCCACGCCATGGATAACTTCAATATATACATAAAAAAAAAAAAAAAAAAACTGAGCGAATTTTTTTTTTAAATTTATGTGGGACCCGCAGGTTGGGGACACGGATTAGATCCGTATCCCCGGGACATAGAAGACCTACTCTTTGATTTATATCAAGATACTAAAAATATTAACATCGGAATTTTCGATAAGATAATGATATGTATTTTTGCATATCAAAATTTTTACTCCGACATACAATGTTAGAATTTTAATATGGTATACCGTTCAAACCACCTCTACCCAAAACTTAAACTTTGGTAGTAGACATCCTTACCATTAGGCTAACACACTTCATTAGTGATAATAATTTGATTATCTCATATGGTTCGTGTTTAATTTTGGGAAATGCTCAAAATTTATTTAAAAACAAGCATATTTTAAGATGATTTCATAAATCATGTTGAAGTTGAGTTAGTTGTATTCATGTCAGGTCGAGTTAAAGTTTATCTTAATAACTTCAGATTGTATTCGAGTCATCGAGTGGTGTTTGAGTTTCTCTCAAACACTTTGAATTGGATTTGATGTGTTTGATCAAAAACTGAAATTGTCATCATAGTTTTCTTATAAATATTTGAGTCATTAATATTTAAATGTAGCAGAATTGAGATTCTACTCGGGATTAATTACAGAGAAATACACTAACTATTGCCCCTCTTACAATTTAATCACGACCTTTGAAATTTTGCATTTTCATACATGAAGTTCAAAAGGTTTACAATTCAATTTATCTAATGAATTTCCAATAATCTTTTAGTCGATTTGGTTGCTGCCTAATTGAACGTCATACCGATAACCAAAATGTAAAATATACATTTATATATTACTATTATAGATATATAATACACATATGTGTTTGTGATGGTACTTTTAAGAATAGTGGGTCTTGGATATGAGAGTTTTATTTAAACAGTAACTTTCACCAATTCACCCAACAAAAGCTCGTGATTCATTTAAACAAGCAGAGAGGTCTATTTAAGAGGCACTAGCCTTGCTTGGTGTCAAAAAGTTACACTTAATGATGGGTATAAATAAAAAATTAAAAAAAATTAATCATTGGTGGGATTAATCTCGATTTGCCGATGGCCGTCTTTAGACTATAATAGCAAATATTAATTTAGAATATTCTATTAAATGGACATTAAGATGACTTTTTTCAATGAAGAATGGAAGGAAGTTTATATACAACAATCAATAAGTTATATTTTTCAAAGTGATGAAAGCAAAATTATTTATAAATTGAAAAGATTGATTTACAAACTAGAGCAATCTTTGATTGAGACAATAATATTTGAGATTTCATATAACTATTATCTCATTCAACTTCGGTATAAAATATTGAAACTATATTCATGTAAACAGTCAAAAGATAGTTTGATTGAGTTATCTTTGTATGTTGATGATATATTGTTGATTGCAAATGATTAAAATGTCTTAAAACTATTAAAAAAATATTGTCCTCATCTTTAAAAAAAAAAAAAAAAAAAAGGACACACTGAAACAGAATACATGTTTGGTGTAAACTCCATAAATGAAAATGTAAGGCCCCATTTTTATAGAAAAAAATATACCAATTCAATTTTAATGTAAATAAAAATGAAGAGATTCTTGGGTGCCTGCTTTGGAGCAATGAGGGTGGGGAATTAGAATGGGGAGAAATGAGAATAATAAAAGATGATGAGAATCAAAATATGATAATCATCCCCCCATATTGATTCCCTAATCCCTCTCCCCAAAATCATTCTCAAACTCTTTTATAAATATATATATATATATATTAGTACATTAACTATGACTATTAATACTATATATTAATTTCAATTTCTAATGTTTTTATTTTATTAAAAAAAATAAAAAATGATAAGGGAAAAATAAAGATTTTGACTAATTACCATTACTAAATTTAAAAATTGAATCAAGCATTATCCATCATAATGATATCTATTGTTAAGTAGAACTCTTTTTGATACCATCTCACAAATTTAATTATGTGGACTAAGTCAACTGATCACAATTAACATATGATTTTGTAAAAATGAATTTTATTTGTAGATAATAGAATAATTATGTCTCACAATAACTATACACAAAACCATCTCATATAAATTTGTGTGTCCATGAATAGTGTTCTTTTAAGACCATCTCATCGAATTAAACATTTGAAATGGTTTCATTTAAATTTTTGTGCTTTTATTAATCAACAACTATTGAGAAAAAAATCAATTATTATAAATATAGATAAGCGCATACAGTTCGAAGTTCAAACAATAGGTAGAACTAGAGACGCCCAAACGGTTCCGAAAACCGAAACCGAGCCGGTTCGAACCGGCGGTCAACGGTTCGGCGAACCGTTGACCCGGTTTCGGTTCCGAACCGGAATCGGGAACCGCCGGAAAACGGTTCGGTTTTGGTTCCGAAATAAGCAAACCGGCGAACCGGCGGTTTATGTAATTTTTTTTTTTAATTCTTGGCATGCCACGTGTACGGCTGTGGTTCAAACGCATATAGCTGTTGTGGATCAACGGCTGAGATCAATGGACCGTTGGAAACCGGCCGAAACCGAACCGTTGCCGAACCGGCGGTTCGAACCGGCGGTTTACGGTTTTTTGAATTGGACGGGCAAGATCAATTTGCCGTTGGAGATGGACAGCCCAGATGATGCGAACCGCCGGTTCAACCGAACCGGAACCGGCGGTTCGAACCGGAGCGTGCCTATTTTTTTTTTTTTTGAATTTTTGAGATCTATAAATAGGGGTTCAAATGGTGTATTTTTTCACACCAATTCTCAAGCTCTCTCTCTCTCAATTCTCTTGCATTCTTGCTCACTTTAATATATCAAGTTCAAAAGCTCTCAAATTTCTTTTTTTAGTTCGTATTATCATCTACTTGTAGTGCTATTTCCACTTCGATTTTTTTTATTTGCTATCATCATGTCTAGAAGAGGTTCTTCCGCTTCCTCGTCTCATGCTAGGGGAAAGAGTCTCATGCCACCTCCACAATCCTACGAAGACGAGCTAATTGATCGATGGTGTGACGAGCTTGATGAAGATGTCGATTTGGGGGAACAAATCGCCCAAGCCTTAGCCGATGATGATGATGAGGAAGAAACCGTGCAACACACACAAATGGAGTACCCCCTCTAGTAGAGCACCTTCTTCACTTCGAAGTGATATCTTCTCCGTTCTCTTCAAGAAGGAGGCCGTGCCTAATAGTGCCGTTGACTACATAGTAACGTGCAATCATTGTGGGAAGCAATACAAGTTCAAGCATGGAGGAGGATATGGAACGTTCAACAACCACGTCACGAAGAAGCATCCCGACAAGGTTGGATTGGCTCCTTTTCAAACACAACTACGAGGATTCACCGGGTCTTCACAAGGTATGGATTCTTTAATGTTTAAATTTAGCCAACTTGAACTTAGGAAAGACACCGCCGATTTTATTGCTTCTAAACATTTGTCTTTGCAATGGGCTTCCGATGAATATTATCAAGATTATGTGAGTCAATATTTGCAACCACCGGCTAGAATGATAAGTAGGAACACGGCCACTAGGGATATTGATAAAAGAGTTCGTGAAAAAAAATATAATCTTATGCAAAATTTAGCTAACCTTAAACAAAAAGTTGCAATATGTGTTGATTGTTGGAAAAATCCTTATAAAAAGAATGATTATATGGGCATTACTTGTCATTGGATTGATGATGCATGGGATGTTCAAAAACGTTTAATTGCTTTTGTTGATTTTAATGAAAGTCATACCGGTTTACATATTTCACAAAAAATAATACATAGCTTAAATGATTATGATATATTAACAAAAGTATTTGCTATAGCTTTAGATAATGCAACTAATAATAAAGTGAGCTTGCCTACGTTAATGGATTTTTGTAAACCTTCATTAAATGGTGATATTTTTCATACTAGATGCATGTGTCATATTTTTAATTTGTGTGTTCAAGATGGATTAACAACTTTAGAAAAGGAAATAGACAAAATTAGAGTTGCAATTAATTTAATTTGTCATACCATACAAATGCGAAAAAGATGGGCTAGATTTTGTAAAATGAATGGATTCGAAGTAAAAAAATTTGTGAAAGATGTGGAACATAGGTGGAATTCTACTTATTACATGCTTCAAGATTCATATAATTATAAAGAATTTGTATGTGCTTTTTTTATGGAATTTGGAGATAGTAATGTCATGTTATTTGCTCATTCTTGGGATTCTTGTATAAACATGATTGGTATGCTAAAATTTTTTGAAGAAGGCACTAATGAAATAAGTGGATGTTATTATCCTACATCTCCTTTAGCTTTAGATCAATGTGTTAAAATTGTTTTGATAATGAACTCTTATAAAGATGATCCTATTTTAAGTGATGCCATTATTATGATGAAAGCTAAATGGTTAAAATATTATCATGAGATACCCCCCTATATTTATGTGCTAAATTATTAGATCCTAGGATTAGAGAAGATGGATTAGAAGAACTTTTAACTATGTACTATAATGCATTGTTCCCCTTTGGCTATATTAGTGATTATGATCAAGTTGAATATGTGCCTAATCCTAGTGAAGTGGTTAAACGGGCGAAAAATTATTTGTATGATTTATTTAGAGAATATAAAACAATGTATGGTGAATCATGTAGTAGTGAAGATGTAGTTCGACCTCATAATGTAGGTTCTAGTAGTTCTTCGTCTACTTTTGGTGATACTCTTTCTCAATTTTATAATTTTTATGATATTAGAACTCAAAAAAAAAGCTAGAGGTGTTAATTCATCACAAGAATTGGAATCTTATTTTAGTGTTACTTTTGAATCAATTGCATTTGAGAACAATGTGGATCTATTAAAGTGGTGGTCACGAAGGATCACCACATATCCTATACTAACAATTATTGTCAAGGAAATATTTGCATGTCCCGCCTCCACGGTTTCGGTTGAACATGCCTTTAGCGTATCGGGCCACACTTTGAGTGAGAGGAGAGCAAATTTGGCCATCGAAAATGTCCAAAACCTTATGCTTCTTGACGATTGGGTCAAAGTCGTCAAACGTCAACAAAACCTCGATTTGTCACACATGGAGGACGGTGGACAAGATTTGTATGGCTACGACTCAAACACAACATCCTCCGGCGGAAGTGGCGTCAACCTCGACGAGTGAAAAAGGTAAGTTGAGGTAAGAGAACTACGTGAGCTTTGATTCCTTAATTCGATTTCAATTAAGGATATGTAGGCAATTTCATTTTAAGTTTGAAATTTCAATTTCAGACTTAAAATGAAACTCAAGCTCTTTCATTTTTTTTATGCTCACTTTTGTAATTGTAATATATAGTATAAACTTTTGTAATAGATTAGAATCATTCAATCATAGATTAGATATAGACTATATAGTTCTAACTTGTAATAATTTTCCAAGTTATATTGACAAGTTTAATTGTAATATATACAAACATTTGTAATATATTAGATCATAGATTATATATAGTTCTAAGTGTTCCAACTTGTAATAATTTTCCAAGTTATATTATATTGACAAGTTTATTGAAAAAGTTTGATCAATACAATTCTTCAATATATTTTTTACTCCGAGTTGCATTTTCTCATGATATTTTATACTTCAAAACAAACATTAAAGTTTAAATTTGGATCATAAAATCATAGATTAAAAAAAACCAAAAAAAAACAAAAAAAACCGAAAACCGCTGGTTCAAACCGGCCGAACCGCCCGGTTCCGGTTGAACCGACGGTTTCTAACCGAAACCGAAATCTTTCCTTCCACGGTTCGGTTTCGGTTCCACCATTTCGGAACCGTTGAACCGGTGGTTCAAACCGGAACCGGGAAACCGTCTGGGCATCTCTAGGTAGAACTTGAATTCAAAAAATTATTATAGTTTTGGATCATTAAAATTGTTACCTATTATTTGAAATCGCACTTCATTACCATTGCCACTATAATTCAGTGACAGGTTTTGGTAGGTTTAAGAAATTATATGAGATTTATTATTGAATTTATTTAATAAGTTAAAAAGATATATACAGTAATTGATACCCGATTGAGGTCCCATTGTTTTATTGTATCTGAAAAAGGCATCGAGTGTGACATTTCTGTACTATATAGAGATTAAAGTTAATTCTATTAATTGATTTGTTTTTAAAATTATTTTCTCATATTTGTGTAGATAAAGAAACATCAAAATAAACGTCTAATCTCAAAGTTTAATTTAGGTCTTCGTAAATCCACGACCAAAATAAGAAAAGTTAAACGCACTAATACCAAATTGATTGTAGCTAGCTTTTGTATACTTTAAATTTCTTCTAGATGTATTAAAGAAATAATTCTGAATTATAAATTACAATTTTTTTTTCCAAATCACAATTTCAATATAATTATATTTGATGTTATTCAAGTAGGTGATGATATTGACACGATACGGTTTTTTTTTTTTTTTGAGTCAGCAAAGATTTGGAGATATGCCCAATTTTAATTGTTTATTCTTCATTAATGATATTCATGTTTTAAATTAATTAAAAGAATAATAGGAAAAAACAAAAAAGGAAATATGTTATAAGTTCAATTAATTGAATCCTAACGCGACAGTATTGTAGGCAAGCTAACCACTTTGGAATTAAAAGCAGGTTCCATTTGTCAAAAGCAGGATTAGTTCTCTTCTATCATTTTGTAGACAAAGACAAGCATAACTAAATTTAGGAAATAAATTAAATATAATTCAAGATAACTATAACTTAATATCATGGAAACCAAGATATTTGCACACTGCATAACTTTATAGATGTTACGTGATTTGAAATGGTTCTAATATAATATATTTTATGATCTAAGCGACAGGTGTTCTCATTTACTCTATTTTTTAATTCATTTTATGCACTTTTTTTTTTTTTTTTTTTCTGATTTTTCCTTAGGTTTCTTCCATCCTTAATGGGAGCCAGTTTCTCCATTTGTAAAGACTTCAATTAATTGAGAAATCGGTGTCGTCCTATTCAAGAAAAAAAAAATTATAAATGTAGTAAAGATTTTGGATGGAAAGTGTTTTCAGCATATCTTTCGACATATTTTAAATGATTTTGATGAATTATGAGTAACATTCAAAATTTGTCTTGAAGTTTAAATGACTTTTCTGCACTATTTGAAAACTTTTACCATCTTATTAATCTTTTTTCTTTATTTATTTCCCTGATTCTTTTGAAATGTATAGATTCTTAGTGATCAGAATCTATTACAATTACAAGCTTATCAAATCATCAATAAAGTTTGAGTTGGTGATTCTTGTTAAAAAAAAAAAAAAATTTATATCCAAGTAAAAGATGCTAAAAGGTAAACCTCCATAGGAGAGGGAATGTATGTAGCTACTACTAGTTTCCAAGTGAGATAAAATAATGGATAAGTCATTTTCAAAAGAAAAAGCAGTTAGATGATCTAAGAAAATATGATCTCTAATCGTAGATATATAGTAATCACAGCCGCAATAACACTTTGGTTGCCATCTCTTTTATTTGCACTTTCCACCAATACATCAATCTATCCATGCAATTGCACTCCACCAATTTCATGCATTCTCTTACAATATTATCTCAAATGTTAGAAATTATATATATGTCCCACAACCACATATTTCTGCTTAGGGTTTTTCAATTTATAAAAAACTTTTTTCTATAGAAATTCCATACATCGACTATATTGACCTCTAAGTTATAGGAAAAATAATTAAGTTTTACAAGAAAATAATTATGTTTCATGCATCATCCTATATTAAGAAAACAATTATTTTTTTAATTTTATTAACTAAATGTTGTCTGATAATAAATAAATTATACAAACTGATTTTTTTTAAAGTAATAGTGATTAAACAGGAGTTAGGCAATTTGGTCACTTTAATCTTTATAGAGGGGGTAAGGTATCATTTAGTATAAGATGGTAAAATAATACTCAATAAAAGTTGAAAATGGAATTTAAAGGTTTCTGAAAATATGACTGGGACTCGAACCGAAAGAAATGGAATATTTGTATCATTGTTTAATAAAATTAAAAAGTATGGTAAATACAAAAAATATACTATATTTATAATTAGGCGGTCAGAAAAATAATACAATTATATTCCATATTGACAACATGAAATTTCTGGGAACCCAGATCCATTAATTTGTCACATGTTTTTTAAGTTTATGTGTTTTATCCGTTTAAGTTGAGTTATTGGTTTTTTCTGCTTGGTCCCCATCTTATTTCTCATTGACTTTACTACTTAAAAGTCTAAAACCAACCATTTCTTGTTCTTTGTGAGAGTCATGATCAACTTTCAATTTATTGATTGAATTCATAGAATTTATGATTTACTCGTAGAAAGCAAAATTGGATAGAAGTTTATCAATTTTATTTTTGGACATAATTAAGTCAACCAATAACATATGTTTGAATAACAAATGGTCGTTGCATAAGTTATATGCTTTTAATTACAACAGAATCTCATTTAAACAATAAAGTGAATAAGTTCGGTTTTTCAACTCATTAGCTACTAAATTCTTTTTTTTTTTTTTTTGAAAAAAAACCTACTAAATTCTATCAAGTCCTCTATTATATTATGAGTACGTTGTTATAGTGTCAAAAATTATCTTGATTAAAAGAACATAAATCAGACTAGAGCACATAATTAGCTATATAAAAAAACTTTAGCAAATAAAATGATCAAATTGAATTGTCATAAAAAAAAAAAAAACTATTAAATTAGGTAATTTCATGGGCTTGAATCACAAAAGATACTGGACCATAAACTCATTGGGCCTCTTATTTCTGGTCTGGTACATAGACTAAGCACTCAAAGAAGACAAAGTAATGATGGGTTTTGACTTTTATGGGCCTATCCCACAAAACAGTTATTTTGTCTATATTTTACGAATTTGCGTACGAAATGTAAATTTTTTTCAAAATAATACCAAATATGGTTTTAGTTTTTTTATTTTATTTTGTAGTTTTCAAATTGGAAACTCAACATCATCTTGTTTGGTTAAACTCACACACGTATTTGAAAAATCAATATCTTCTTCTTTTTGTTTTCTGTTTTGTTTTTCTTGGGTGATCGTGGATATGAAGAAAACACGACATAGTATTTGGGGATTTCATTGAAGGATAACATTGGTCAAATTTTTGAAACGGAACCTAATTGCATACAAAGATACAAATTTAATATTTACAGTGCAATTTTACAAATGGCCAAGTGTAGTGAGTGGTTTTAATATTGGGAATTGCAGTAAAATTATTTTCCGAATTGCTACTGGATTTTGAACAAGTTTGTAGCATCTGTAACCTCAGAATATTTCAAGAATCCATTTCCACATTTACGAGAAGATTGATTCCTCGGTTGCTATTTATTATGCAGGCATCGCGTGTGGGTATTAAATATTAACATAACACCATATAATGTGTAAACACACACATTGAAAAAATCAGCACTAGTGTTGTTTTTTTATTTTTTCAAAATATCTCACATGTAACACATCATGTTAGTTATTGTACTACGTGTTATGAATTGGGTAAAATTTCGGAACAAAAATATACCTACAAAGTGAGATTTTTGACATATTTGTTATGTCAGAGCAGTTGCTAGTATTGGAAGATTGTCAGAAATTCATGGAAGCGAATGTCTGTACAACACAGACAATTTGTTCACCGACATGAATTTGAGGCCTGCAATTCAAGATTCGGACAAGTTAAAAGATCTGAATAAAATCAATTCTCTTTTATTTCAATGCTACACTATAATCCATGCAACAACTCAGAAATTTGTCATCCAACCATCTTGGAATACATCGAAAGCATATAGCTCTTGACAGAAGTTCTATAACTGAAACTGGCAACAGATAGTAAGAAATTTAAGATCAATGGCATAGACAACACAGAAAAAAAATATTGATAGCTTAAATGTTTGTACATCAATGTTGGTTATGTCAAAAGTCAAGAGAGAGCAGCACAAAGAGATTGTTTCCATAATACAAGTTAAATAACTATACATGGAAATGTTTTTAATGGTATACACCTAAAATTCTGGATGAAAATTCTTGATAATACTCTAAAAGGCATGATTAAGGCTTCCAGAGATACCTTCAAATTGTGGGCCAAGATTCTGGAATCAATTTACACAGTTGATCAACATACTCACAATATCTAACTCGCAATATCTACATCCCAAAACCGAGAATATCAACTTTCTTACCTTTATCCGAAGATATACAAAATGTTTTGCTTGGCATCAGCTCGCCCCAGATTGTAGCATTGGGAAGAAACTCCAGCTATTTCGATGGCTTAATTCCTTTGTGACAACTTCCTCACTGGTCCACCATTCACAGTTGATATTGGATTTCTCCGAGACTTCTTCCTTTGGATTATTGAAGTTGAAATCTTTGCTTGAACCCAGTGAAATCGTACGGTGCTTCTGATGGGACTCATCTCCCTCACCTTCTAAAGGCGTTCCAGAAACTTCGTTTGCAGTTTCCTTATATAACTGTTCTCTGCTACTATCTTCATTATCTGTCTCCAAATTCTTCTTATCCGTCCCTTCTGCTATTGCCTCCTTCAAATCACCTGACGCAGTTTTATGTGAAGGGGCTGCCTCCCTCACGATACAAGTAGGAATGTCTTCACCAAACAGTTCAAATGAGACTCTATGATCAACTACAAGATCATCGTTTTGAGATTTATGATCAGAGTTGGCAAGTGATGCCACTTCAGAGATTTGGTTCTCCAGAAGGTTATTATCCCGAGATGGAGGTTCTCCACCATTAGGCGTCAAGGTTCCAGAGCCTAGCCTCGATCCCCATCCGTTTGGGGTTAATGAGCCAGAACCCACTCTTGAATCCCACCTATAATTTGGAAAATGCTCGTACCCGAGATATTTGGGAGCTTCCCCCATGCGAAATTCCATAAAAGGACGTTTATCAGGGAAGGGCGATGATGTTCCAGAAGTAGAAAGAGCTGAGCCTGGTGACTTAATATGACCACCAGGGCTTCCGGGGTATTGATAAGGTTGGTACTCGTACTGGGACAAGGAGTACTTCAGATTGGTCCCACTGTTTCTCCGGTTTCGAGCTAGCGATGATGACAAGAGCTGAGCGAAGGGAACCTCTGGTGAAGAAGGCGTCGTCATCTGCACTGGTTCTGGCGGTGGAGTAAAAGAAGCAGTTGATGGTTCGGTTGTGAAGGTAGAAAACACAGGCGGTGAAACTAATTGAGTCTCATGAGCATAGGGGCCAATTGTGAACATGGGTGCGGTCCCACCTGAGGAGTGAGCATGAGCAGAAAGGGACGCGAGTGACAGTAAACCGGCAGGTGATTGAGTGGCAGAGGGAGGGTCTGATTGGAGAAAAGAAGCAGGAGAAGAGGGAGGAGCTATGAAGGGCAATACAATTGTCGAAGGGTGACTCCGATTTTCAGAAATAGGGGCTGCAACCCCAGGTGCAGCTGGTTCAGAAACAAGAACAGCATGACCAATTCGTTTGCTGTGTTTGTAAGAACCAAAACACCAGTAGCTCCAGCAGCTTCCCCATCTTCTCTTCTGGAGTCAAACAAATACAACAAGAAATAGTCAATTAGTACATCTGTTTTCTCATGATTCACTTTAGTTGCTAAGAATAAAAAGTTTGGAATTGCTCTAGTCACATTGATAAATACGACAGTAACAAGCATAAAAGCTCTCCACAAATTAAGTTGATATTAAGAAGTTGTGCCCGTAGGAGTCGAACATTGCATTACTTCAACATGCCACATAAAATAAATTTCTTCCAACTGCAAAAGGATACACCAGCAGCTCACACAGTCACAATAGAGTAAACAATCAAGAAACTGAACTCTCAAATTACAGCCACAATAGAGTAAACAATCAAGAAACTGAACTCTCAGTTAATTCATTTATTAAAATATCTTGATGCTCATTCTAAATTCATTAGGAAAACTCAGCACATTGTTGAAGCTTGGTATCCCACTTTTCCAAAGGTTAACTATTCTTGTTTGTCTCCCGACATTTTGAGGATATCATGATTTAATACATCTTAGCCTGCAAGAGACTTTATCTAAGCAAAAGCTTGTTGTTTGGCTATATTTCTTTCGAAAGACTCTCCCTTCGCTGCCATGCTTGACCTCTCCACGGACTATTCTCCAGAAAATAAACCTGGGGGAGGATGCTAATATAATCTCGGTGTTCCTCATATATTATAGACATCCTATCCACATACTATTTTCTCTTTATTTCTTGTATCTCCATCTTCTTTAGCAGAGGGTTCCCCAAAAGATACTACCTTGACCTTGCAGCTTGACATACAAGGCCTTGTTGCACTTGTATCGGTTGTCCAAGAGAAGCCGACTACAAGAGGTAAGACATCCAACCAAAACATAGGCAAAATAAACATTATAACTTGTTCTTTGCTCCTACTTCCATATTTCAAAAACTGCAAATGCATCCTCATCGGCATTACATGTAAAGATACTCCAGAAGTTCGGCAATCCTTGCCTTCCAAGATCTCATGAACAAAACTTCAATTCCCATGATAAAAAAAAACCACCAATCAATCACCATGGAATCGGAGATTTTGAAAGAAATACAGGATATTGATGCGAAAACGATGCTTAAAAAAAATCTCAAATTACAAGCGTCTAGAGCTCCGCTTTCCAAATTGGACTATGAAAGAAAATCAGCAATCTGATCCCTCGGCAAATATCATCACACTGATAACCACAGTGGCATAAAGGCGATCCAATGAAGGCATAACATAATTCACAGCTCAAAGACACATAAATATAAAAAGTCATCCAAATTCAAATACCACTTTAAGGTCAGGTTTTGCTGCTGCAGTACTATTCAAATTGAGAGAGAGAAGCTTTTTCAACTAAATTTCTATTTTACTATAGCCAAAATTAAGATATTTATCCAGACTATGCATCTCAACTTCACAACACACAGAGTCACCACAAATCTCTTCCTCACAAACCTCTTTCACAGAAGAACAAAAATTGCCAATTGTTAGAAAGCGAAAAGATTCAATCCTTCCATCTCAACGAATCTGAATAAAATTAATATCACAACAAAACACCAACATCCAGATTTCCCAATCAACAAAAGGGAAAAACAATCAAAAAAATTGCAGATGTAGAAGAAAAATCAGCAAAAAACACAGACCTGAACAGAGGAGGGTTGAACTCTGGTTTCAGCCGTAACAATTGCAGTAGCAGCAGCATTTACAGTATCGACGCTGTTATGTACGCTACTCATGGCAATTGGAGTTGCGACGCCGTGGATTGGTGTTGTTTTCCGGTGGCTTTCGTCGGAAGTCAATCAAAGAGAGGAATGGCAAGCAAAGCAAGATCACATGGCATATTTCAAGAGGCTAGACACGAACACAAACAAACCAAGAAACGGTGACTTTATAAATGAACCCACAAACAATTATCTTCTCTCATTTCCTGCCCCTTTTTGGTTTTTTTTTTTTTTTTTTTCATTTTATTAACCACTCCATCTCCAACTACCATCTCTCAAGTCATCTATGTATTTATTTATGTAATTTTTATTTTTATTTTTTTTATAGGTTGAGATTCATGTTCTATTATGGTCACTTGTGTCTTAGGTTTCATATGGACCGAGGGGTTTGAAATTTTTATTCGAGAATCCACTAGTGTGTACATTGATTTGTATTTTGAACTAATTTTCAAGCAATATCTACCAATTTCAAATGCATTCTTAATTTCAAATAATTATATTCAAATGGAGTCTTAAATAATATGGTATGATTCGATAATAGAAAGAATAGATGAAATATAGTGTTAAATTAGAAGGTTCGGAAGGAAGTTTTATTTTTGTGTATTATATCGTATAAAATATTATTGACGGTTTATTATTATTATTTTTTATATATGAATTGTGTTATACATTTTATGATTGCAAATTAATGTAGAAATAATTTTTTTTTTTAAAGAAGTATTTAAAAATAGTTTGTGCATGTGATGTGAGTGATTAATAAATGATGGACCAAAAAAGGGTTGAATAGTAGTGTTTATTAATTAAAATAAGTTGCAACTTGAGATGGGCTCGCTTTATGTAGCTGTTATTTTGTAATTATGTAGATGGTGGGGTCAAAACAAAAAAGCAAGAATGGGCTTAAAAAAATAAATAGAAGGAAGGGGGTTGATGGGCTTTTTGGTGTTTAGTGGAAAGTGTGAGGATTGAAAAGTAAAGGATGAAAATGACAAAAGGGACCTCTTCATGGCATGGTATTTAGTATGGAGCCACCCACACCCACTTCACGTATTACGGCGCGGCGCAGGATAACAGTGGGGATCGGCTATTAATGGCAAAACTGACGCCAGGTGGAGGAGGGTGCGCATTTAATGTGGCGTATGTTTGCTTCTGTGCGCCCACCGCCAAGGAATTTTAATTCCATCTCACGTGACTTTCGTGAATATTGCTCCCAAAGATAATTCAAATCCCCCAACTTCCAATTTTCCCCTCACTAATTCAGTAATTTCTTCTTCTTCTTCTTTTTAAATCAAATTTCAGATTTAGGTCTAGTCATTTTGAGGATAACAATTGAGCTCCTCAAAGTTACTGTCATATAATAATGATATAAATAAAGGAATATGTTTGAATGAATAATTTTAACAAGCTGATTTTCTATTTTAATTTGATATTTTATCTTATATTTTATTATTTTTAATTCTGTATATTGATTATTTTGGAAAATCAAATGAAATATTGATATGAAATAAAAGATTTTGCATGGAATTTTAAAGCTGATCAGTTGATATTTCCAACAATACTTCTATCTTAGTGGAGATCAAATATCTTGAAATTTGTTGATTAGGTTTTGATTCTTACTTGTTTTATTTATTAGGGGCAAAAGAGTAAACTTCATTTTAAATCTTTTTCCAAAAATTCAATTTATTTTAAATGTATTATGAAAAACACAAAAAATTGAATGCCCCAACCCGCTCCAGCGTGGGCCGCTCCCAGGCGCGCCCATGCACCTCCAAGCGCCCCCACGCGCTACTATGGTGTGGCCGCGCGCACATGATTATATACTCTTCAGGTATCACCTATGATTTATTTTTCAGGTATCAGATATGATTTACTCTTCAAGTATCACCTATGATTTACTCTTCAAGTATCACCTATGATTTACTCTCCAGGTATCAAATATGATTTACTCTTCAGGTATCACATATATACTCTTAAGGTATTAGCGTGGAAAAGAAAAAAAAGAAAAAAAAATGGAGCAATGGAACGGGTTGGGGCACCAGGATCCGTGTCGGGCACATAAGACTACGTTTATCGGCCCTGGGCACCGCCCAGGGCATGACTAAATGACAAAAAAGAGAAAAAAAGAAAAAAGAAAAATGGGGTGATATTCCATGACCAAGGGCTTGGGATGACCATGGTCATGACGATTTTTTTAATCAATTACCATGACACGTGTCATCGTATGATTCGTCGAGTGTATTTTATTTAGATAATTTCAGATTTTGATTTATTCATTTAAAAAAAATTATACACCAAAATTCATAAAATAAAATTCCCTATAAATAGATACCAATATTGATATATTTTGGATCACAATCTCATACACTCTATTTTCTCTTCTAATTTGTGCAAAATCTCTTTTCTCTTCTAACTTGCGCCAAATCTCTAAATTTTTCTCATTTTCTACATGGATCCAAATCAGCCCAATTATTCTCAATACTCCCCAAACTATCCAAATTCTCAAAATGATCAAAATATTGATTCATTTGTAGCTCGATTTATTTATTTTCTTTTGTATTTCAATTCTTGTAATTTTAATTTTTTTATTGGATGTTGTAATTTATTTTAACTTGTATTCCCAATTTTTTTTATTATAATTACGATTTTTTTAATATTAAATAATTGTATATATTTCTTAAATATTTAAAATATAATAAAAATTAATTATAGATATAATTGTTAAATTATAAAAGAAATAATTTATTAAAGGTTGGTTATGGTTGTGGGTGGTCATGGATAAACTATGAAAAAAATGAGATTTGGTTGTAGAGTGAAATGTGTATGTGGAGAAGAGAGAAATGAATTGTTTATTAGTTGGTTGTGGGTGACCATGGTCATGGATAAACATAGTCTAAGTGCTGCCCTATGAAAAAAGGTTGAGTAGTTGCTCTTGCCCACACTCATCATTTTCAACACTCTTCGTGGCGCGTGTGGGCAAAAATTTCATAAATAGCCGATGTTGTCGCTCTAAACCCAAGAACAAAAAGATTTTGTGTGATACACAATAATCAAGTATTATTGATGTCTTTGTTTTAAAAATAAAAATTAAAAAATATCAACATGGATAGGTGATTAAGATTGGACAAACCTAGAGAGAAGTCCCGTTTACTCAATTTTGATGTGAATGTTCTGTTCTGATATATATTTGAGATTTAATACAATATATTTCTTTTATCATAGTTTTTTTCATACTCGTCTGAAGTAATAAAGAAATTTGTAAGGGGAAATATCATTAAGGATAGTGTTCTTACAAGTTATTATCATATAATTTATACTTCCTCCATTTTAAAATAAATGATGTTATTTTGGTCGAGTTTTTTTTGTTTTTTTTTTTTTTTTAAGAAGTGTCATTATAAAATTTCAAGAAACATTTGTTTATATTCTATCAAAAATTGTCTTCGTTGATGACCTCAAACTGAACGAGGTACAAAGTGATTATTGGAAATTGACGTATGATGATTGTATAATTTACTTTATAAATCTTGTTAATTTGTGTATAAAATCGTGAAACTACTTTTCTTTTGGATGTAAAGAAGTAATATTTATCTGTTAATAACCAGGTTCCAAATTTACATCAGATTACATAATTATAGGGACTACCTCATAAGGCAAAAACTTATGTGCATCAGTTGCACTGATTGCACCACACCTTTATGTTATAAATGTAGTATCTTTATGTTATAAATGTAACACTTTTATGCATGTTCATTTTAAAAGGTACAAATATTTGTACATAAAAGTACTACATTTATAACATAAAAGTCTTCCGTGCAACTCTGTGCACCAGTTGCATGGAAGTGTTACTCACCACATAAATGCACCTAAACAAGGAAACAATTATTTGCTTTTATCGAATTCGAATAAAACTACTAGTTAACCTCCAATATGACCAGCAATATTCTCCTCCTTTAATTTGTCATCTAGCTATGAATGCCTTGGATAATATTTTTTCATTGTAGCAGCCCGCCATTGACCTGGGTTTGTTCCAAGGGACGCAAATGTAGATATGAGTAATGATGGGGGGCATAATGGGGAAAAAAGAAGCAAAATATGTTAAAGAAATGAAGCATAAAATATACATGATTAAGATTGAGGGGAGTGGCTTTTAGTCAAAGGATTCACGTGCGGAGAAGCAGTTTGTTTGGATGGATGGGTTTTAGTGCTATTATTATATGCCCTAGAGAGAGAAATAGAGGAGAGAGAAAATGAGTTTCCATTAGTTTAACTACTTTTGCACGGGTGGTTCCTCCTCACATTATCCCTTTCCCTCTTTTGATTAAGATATCAGTTCACAACTTCCCATTACCTCTCTCTTTCTTTTCCTTTTTTATTTATTATTTTTTCTCATCTTAAACTACCACCTTTTCCTTAATATTCTTTTAATTCTTTATCCAACTAAATCTAGGTTTTCAAATTTATTTTTAGAAAACCAACTGTTAAATATGACATAGCTCGTTGTTGCATTTATTTAACTTCTTTATATAAAGTGAAAAGCAACACTATTGAACTAGTGAGTCACCATTTATTGTTTTTTTAAGTATAATTCAATCGTAAATAGGAATGTTAAAATTCATGATTTTCACATTCTTTTTGCACAAAACATAATCTAGATAATTTAAATACTAACCTTGTACAATCATTATCTTACATTCTTCTGAATTTTTACTTCTCTCTTTCGATCTTCTTTAACCGCATAATCTTAAACTTGCGTGATAGAAAATCTCTTAAAGGATCGTAAATGTTACATGTACTTTATTGGTAGAGAGAGGGGCAGTTTTTTAGAAATACTCTAAAACATCTGTTATAATAACGCATGTCTATCAAGTGTGAAAATATTTGGCTCGTTTTCTTTTCTTATTGACCAAATCAATCATTATCTATTTAAACCATATCATTAGATATTTAAAACTTCAATCAAACATCTAATTATTTTATTATGTGGCACATGGGCCACAATTAATCTTACATTTTCACTCATTTAGAAGAAGTTACCACTTTGTGGTTTTGCTTGAGGCTATTTCGTGGACTCAAGATCTGAATTTTGGTAGTGTTGTTTTTTAAAGTGGATCAAAAGAAGTTATAAATGCCATTAATCGTGAATGAATTTGACAATATTTTCAAGTCTTGTAAAATCTCATAAGTTTTAGTCCAAATATTTTGGTTCGTGAAACTAATGTTATCGATCATCATTGGCAAAAACTTTTGTGGACAAGGTGTACAGATTCAAATTTGTGCACAACAATACTATTATATTATATGAAATAATACTGTTATATTATATGCGTGATACTGTTATATTATATATAGTTTTAATAGTATTACTCATATAATATAACAGTATTACTTCATATAATATAACAGTATTCGTTGTGCACAGATTTGGATTTATGCACCTTGTGCACAAAAGTGTCACTCATCATCATTTGGCTAGAGGGTCAATTTTTTCATTTGAATTCAATTAATTGGACTGAGCCATCGAATAATGTGGTGGATATGTTTCAAGTTATGTGTTATACTTGTGAGTCATGATAATATTTCATTTCTTAAAAAAAAATATTACCGTTTAAAAATCACTACTGTTGTATTTTTAATTATCAAACATTTGATATGTTATCGATATAAAATGATTATTTAATGAAGGGAGACATCTAACTTTTAGAGAATTTCCAAGTAAATCTTTTTAAAGTAGACCTTCTAAACCTATAAGTCAGTTACATAGACAGTTCAAGTATCTACAATGTTACATATGGATAAAAATCATGTTTTCCTAGTATTGTCCTTCTTACATGTATCTGGATTTGGCTGAAAGATAATAAATCTTTAGTTAATCACTGGAAGATTTACAATTTAGTATTAGTTCATGTTTTTGGTCGTTAGATATAATTTTAAATATATGTTGCCATAAGGCATAATGTTTAGAGATGAAAAATCTTGGAATTTCAAGAAATTAATAACAAAATGACCAGATTTAAATGTATTTATCACAATAAATTTTGTCTACAAAAATAAATTGAGAGGTTTGAAATCGTTTATAAATTCCTAATATCGTAACAACTCAATTATTTCACAAAATTTTACCAAGCTTACAAATTTTCAAAACACTTCATGAATTAAAATTACAAATTCACATAAATAACAAACTTTTTACCTTAAAAGGGTTTGAAATTGACATGTTGAATAGTAGTGAATAAAAAAAGAACAAGAAATGAGAAAGCATTTGGTTATTATTGTGGTTTGTGTAAATCTCTCTTTGTCGTCTTTTACCTTTTTTGAAACTTTTTACATAGCTTTCATGAGCCTTTTTTGTTAATAACTGCAGTTGCCTTTTCTATCTAACCTTTTTCACTCCCACTACTATACTATCATTCTTGACTCCCAACTTACTTCCAAATTCTTCACAATCATCATCTGTTTTTTAGCACTTCGAATCATATATTACTTAATCTTGTATTTTATTCATATTCATATGTTTAACACAATTTATATTTATATGTTAATTAATAATATCATTTGATACATATGATAATTAGATCAAGCGTAATGTGAAATAAAAAATCTCCTATGCACTTTAAAGCCTTCTTTAGATTTTTTTTTTTCAGGGACACATTAGAGTTGGTAAGGTTTGTGGAGAAGTGAGGAGAAATTCTTCTATAATGCAGATTCAAACTTCGTGTGAGATAGATGGTTTGTTCGGGGATTTGTATCATGTGGGAGTTCTTCATCTCTCATAATTAAAAGAATTTTTATTTAATTTTATTAATAATGATTATTATAAGGCAATATAAAAATGTGAGAAAAAGGGAAGTAATAAATTGTTGGAGTGGGACCCAGAAAGACGTGCTTCCACTGGGACATTTCACAAACTGACCATCTTATGGGTGGCTTTGGCCCTACAAGACAAAAGCTTAACCGGCATACCACATGTTCAAGTAGGTGGTGGTTGATCTCTAATTATTCTTTTTATTTATAAACATTTTTTATATATAATATATATAATAATACTATATAGTCGCTGCAGGGGTTATTCTGTAATTGCATATAGGCGTCCATATATAAGAGTTTTTGAATGTTTCATACCGTGAAATGATCCACAATCACATTTTATTTATGACATTAGTTTTTTTATGAATTAATCCCTCTTACAAATTAGATATTTGAAACGGTCTTATAAACTAAGCAGTGTTCAATAATATTTGAGTTTTTTTTTTTAAGTAGTATCTGATTTACATTCATTGAACATATGTTACTCTGAACAGTTATGTGTGATGGGATACTTTTTAATGGGAAATCATACCTTTGAAAAAACAAATATGAATATGAAGCAAATATGTGGACACCTTATTTAAATTGATTAAGGCCTGAGTCCATGAAGCACCTACCAATTTTAAATTTATTTGATTTGGGCTTGACCACATAAAATGTAGATTCGAAATTACAACACGATCCAAAAAAAAAACCCAGTATGTGGGTTTTGGAAAAATAGACTACTTAGGCCAAAAGTTATTATCCATCAACTGGGCCATTAGTCTCGTCAGGTTTGGGCTTCAGCCCAATTTTACGTAGTCCAGAACTGAAACAGTGTCCACACATTTAAAATTTATTTGAAGAGAGAGCGAGACTGACCAATACAATGGTTTTTGCTGTTTCCACAACAACTATTTTTTGCATTATCAACCTACCTGTTCACTTGTGCACATAATATATCATAATAAAATACTTATAAAATAATTCTTCTCATTGTCACATGTTTAAAAAAATAAAACTATCCACCTATCTCATGAAGATATAATAGTGAGAAGCTTGACATGAGATAAGGATTGTCCACAACTTTTATTAATCATCATAGAATGATAGGATCAAATAAAATTATCAAGCCACAATTGGTTTGAGAGCTAAGTTTGTTAAGATTGTTAAGTTTAGTGGATTTTTACTGTTCATTAAAGACAAAAATGATGTTATTTGAGTGTTTCATTTGTAGTAGGTTAGAGTTATATTATGTGTTTGGTTTGAATGATTATGAGTTTGTAAAAGTGAGTTTATTTATAATATCTTATATGGTTTATGATGATAAAAATACTGAAATTACTAAAATACCCTTTATCCAAAATTTAAAGTTTTGTTTACTATAATTAATATTGAATAAAATAATGGCTATACCCAAAAAATTAAGCCACCAAACTCTGTCGTCTTCAATAAAAGGGTTGGGTGCTCTTTCTACAATGTATTAAAACCAGAGCCAACAAATCTAAGTCCTAGTCCATATCTATTTTCACACAAACCATCGTCTTCAAGTCTGTTCCGGATCTATTGCAATCGACCCTTCGATAAATCTGACTGTAAGCAACGATTGTAAGGAAATTTTTCTGTAGAAGCTATCTCATGCAGACTTCGATCAGTTGATGGCGGGGATGGAGACGTGGTATCGAAACTGGTGGATGACGATTGGAAGAGAACCGCGTTGATTGTCGTTTTGGAGGAAGAAGCTACTAGGGTTTATATATGGATGACACACGTGTAGTTTTTTAGATTGGTAAGGACATTTAAGTCATTTCGAGTCAAAAAGTGAGGTCCTTTTAGTCATTTTACATATTCTACTATTGGGTATAATTTAAGCCCACCAAAGATGGTGGGTTTATAAACCCATAAATTATCAAGTCTAAACCCACATAAATAGTTACGGGTCCAATAAAAAACCGGGTTTCAAACCCATATACCAAACATGAGTATATGTTAGTTTACAAACTCAAACCCATATATACTCTCAAACAAGCTCTCATGGTTTAAATTTGAAAAATTATCTTTAACAAGACGACGGTATAGTCATCATTGTGGAGATTGACTAATACCTTATCACCTACATTTGTTCCAAAAAAGAAGTATTGCTTCTATAATATCATTGTCAAACGTTGTGACAATCTAAAATTCTATGCTAAGCATTCATTTTAAAAATCTTAGATTCAATGCACTCAAGATCTCTACCACAATTTTGAAGCCTCGATATTGTACAATACCTCCACGGAGAATAAGAATTTATCCCTATAGGTGGCCATGACATAATTTAGACAATTTTTTCATAAACTTCAAATTAAATTGTCAATTACAGTTCAATTGATAACATAAAATAAAATTGTGTTGTTTCAAACATAAAACACTCAACATGGAGATGTATGCCGTTCTTTACGGTTTTAAGATTATTTACTTTATAATACAATTTGTAAATATTTAGATAAAATATATATTGTTCCATAAGAAAATTTCAAAACTTTTAAAATTTTGTAGATGTTGAGGAAAACAAAAAAGATTCGAATTTTATTGTGGAAACTGTGTAGAAAAATAATACACTGCATAGTTAGTTGTATTGGCGAATTTTTGGAAGAATTCAAAAACTTTCTAAGTCTTAAATCCAACTATCCGGTAATATTAGAAATTAATTAGGAATTTTGTGTCCAAATTGAAAATAGTTAGGGGCCGAATCATAAATAAGTTAAGTACATGTCCTCATGTGCAAAAAAAACCTAAACCCCTGAAAACCCTAAACCCTAATTACACACCCTCTATAAAATCGTTTCACTGAATTCCCACTCAGAAACCCTAATACCGTCGCGCACACACACATTCATCTCACACTCTTCACCCTCAAACAATAGCCATGGTTGCAAGAACTCCAATTAGAGGTGCGCATGTTTCCCTCAGCTTCACTTTAATATCAGAAATTTAAGCTTAATCAAGCTAATACGATATTCTTTTTCCATTTGTACAGGAGGACGTGGCGGCGGCGGCGGGTTCAGGGGAGGAAGAGGAGATGGCGGCGGAAGAAGTGGCGGAAGAGGAGGAGGATTCGGCGGAAGGGGCAGGGGCGGTAGAGGTAGCGACATGAAGAGGGGCGGATTCGGAGGCAGAGGAGGCGGCAGAGGTGACCGAGGCGGTAGAGGTGGAAGAGGAGGAGGAATGAAGGGAGGAAGTAGGGTTGTGGTTGAGCCACACAGACACGAAGGCGTTTTTATAGCTAAGGGCAAAGAGGACGCTCTCTGCACAAAGAATATGGTCCCTGGAGAAGCTGTTTACAATGAGAAGAGGGTTTCTGTTCAGGTTTGATCTTTGATTTAAATATTCAAGATATTTTTTTGATTGTTGAATCGACGCTGTGTTCTGGTGGATGAAATGCACCACATTATGTTTACTCTTGCTCAGAATGAAGATGGGACTAAGGTTGAGTACAGAGTGTGGAATCCTTTCCGTTCTAAGTTAGCTGCTGCAATTCTTGGTGGAGTTGACAATATTTGGATTGTGAGTCTACCAATTATCCTACTTTAATTTAATGTGTTAATGAGTTGTATGCTATAAATCTGAATATTATCTGTTATCTTCGATTGGGTGAAGAAACCTGGTGCTCGTGTTCTCTATCTTGGTGCTGCTTCAGGAACCACTGTTTCTCATGTTTCAGACTTGGTTGGACCTGTAAGTTGTCTTCCATTTACATTTATCTTGAACTTTAAGTTCAGGTTCTGTGATAATTAAATTTCCTCTGGTTTGTAGGAAGGTGTGGTTTATGCTGTTGAATTCTCTCACAGAAGTGGTAGAGACTTAGTCAATATGGCTAAGAAACGGACAAATGTTATCCCGATAATTGAGGATGCAAGGCATCCAGCTAAGTATAGAATGCTTGTTGGGATGGTGGATGTCATATTTTCTGATGTTGCTCAGCCTGACCAGGTTTGATTTTTATGTAGAGAAATGTTAATCTGCTTTTTTGTGCTAATCCATAGTAAAGCAAGTCATTGACTGCCACCTTATGCTACTTATTTCCTATACATCTTATGCAGTTTCATTCTTGGTATTCAGTTACTCTCAATAGTTTAATTATAATTACTTTTAAGTTTTGTGACCCTTTTAGTATTTAGCATGTGTAGATGTTTTTTGGATTGTAATTTTCCTACTTTGGTTTTTTTATGTGTCCTACACTAATATTTAATATGTATATTAATGTTTTGTGTTTTCTTTAGATGTTCTTATGTTTTCTTTATTTAAGAAGTATTATGGGAACATATATTATAATTTTTATATTGGATTACACTTTTGTTTTTGTTATTCTTTTTTTTTTTTGGCTTTTATATGAGCTAGCAGATGACGAGCAACTCGGATTCCCCTTCAGGACATCTTGAGTGATGCAAAAACCGAGTTTCTGATGCACTCTTGAATTAAATCAAGTTTGCTTGGTTTATTTCATGGGAATTAATTGCAATATCACACACTACACAGCATTTTCTTAGTTTCTGATTTTGTCAGGACGTATTGTTTTCTTTTTCCACTCTGCTTTCAAAGTAGGTAGTTTCTACATTGGTAGTTTGATTTCTTTACATTCACTTCTCTAAGACCATCTAAATCAGAGTGTTGGCATGCTTATACGAAATGAGTCTATCTGGGGTTGCCCAAGGTATTATTGCTGTGAATCCTTTTGAGGATAAATCTTAACTTCTTGAAATATACCACAATATATATTGATGTGCTTGTGGTGCTTAATGTCACTAAATGAACTTGGAATAAACTATTTTGCCTTTTTATATGGTTGTTATCTTGTGTGCAGGCAAGAATATTGGCTCTAAATGCATCATACTTCCTCAAATCTGGAGGCCACTTCGTTATATCTATCAAGGTATGCGACCTTGATTCCCTCGAGCAATTATAATCGTTCAAACCTTGCAAATATAATACCACCAAACATACAAGCTTTTTATTCATCATACATTGCTTCAAAACACTGCTTGTGTAGGCAAACTGCATAGATTCGACAGTTCCTGCTGAGGCCGTGTTTGCACAAGAAGTGAAGAAGCTCCAGGCAGATCAGTTCAAACCTGCTGAGCAGGTTACCCTTGAACCTTTTGAACGAGACCATGCTTGTGTTGTTGGTGGTTATCGCGTCCCAAAGAAACAAAAGGGCACCACTTAGGAATTTTTTCATGTTTGTTGTATTCTACTGTTATGATTTGAATCGGCGTGGAACTTATTATTGACATTTTCTTTTAGTGTAATGGTTCGATTTTCTTAGCGTTGGTCTTTGGTTTCTGTAATATTTAGTACTCATATAGGAACGTTTCATGAAGTTTTGCCCCCTTTTTTAAAGTATTTCAGAAATCAGAGATTTATTACTTGATGATCCCCCTACTGTTTTTAGCCGATTTCCAGGCTTATGTCTTAATCTGGACATAATATTCCAGACCCCTCAAAATTGCTTTAGCACTAACAGTATGAAAAATCTGTTTCAACTATTTGGTAAATTCTCATCATGTGACTGCTTGTAAACAATGGTGGTTCATCTACAAGATTGGTGCCTACAAACTAATTTCAATTTTTATTGAAGATAATTTCAAGTATTTCCTTGAGATAAGATTCTGACCATTTTAGTAAAGGTGATGTACCCATGGTGGAGCTGAAATAGTAAATTAATTGACTTATTATGTGTATGGATCAAAATTTATTCGGTATCCCATTAAACTAAAGGTTTACAGTTTCATCTTTATTGAAAACTCATACAGGATTTATAGTACTGTAATACATTATGGGCTTTGATGGACTTTGACGTGCATTGGATTTGGGCTTTTGTATGCACCAAAATAAAGAGATTTATGAAATAATATTTGTGTAAAATCTAAATAGGCTCTCACAATTTGGGCTTCTTAATACAAATTGATATGGCATTAGTACGAGAAAGTTATTGTATTAAGCGTACAGATATAATATTATTAGGGTCCGTTTGCTTGACGTTATTAAACTTGATAATATACCACATTAACAAGATTAATTTGTTTGCTTGAAAAATGTGAGTTCATGATATAAAAAGGGTCTGTTATTGTATTACTTAATCTTGTGAGATGGTCATCCATGAGCATGGGTGAATAATTTATCTCATGTATTCAAGCCCATTCATTATCATTTGAATATAATTAATATTGAAGTAAACACACTCCTAGAATATGCTTCATAATAATTATTATTCCAACATAAGAGAATACTATGGATTCGGTTTGTGTTAATTAGCTAGTGTGATCTTCATTAAATTTTTTGTGTTGTCTTTTTAGGAGTAGATATCTTGTGAAATGAATCACCTCAAAATTCATAACTCAAAAAATAAAATTAGATTTATAAAAAACAGCTTAACTTTACCTAATTTATGTAGTGGACTAGTAGTAAAGTAAAACTTGATCAAAGGTTGGATTAACCTAATTAATCCCAACCTAATTAGGTAGAGAGAAAAAGATGTAACGTATAAATCAAATTAGAGTTAATATTAATCCAGGATTATATTGCATTAGGTAATGACAGCGATTTGGTAATAATTAATTTAGAGGTCAAGAGCTGTTTGTGACAAACAACAAATGATTATTGTGCATAAACACAATTAGGCAAGTCCTGGACCACCACTCCTTTTCAATATCACCCATACAAGTTTTATAATGTCACAATTTTTCACGCGACGTGTATTAATAACATCGAATTAACATATGAAATGATGAATATCTTCATGTAGAGTTCTAATTGTGTATATATTTTCAATTTTGATTGCCTAAACATCAATAAAAGTTACGAGTTTGTTTTGCTAAAATAACACTGATCATAAATATCCATTGTGTGATCTAATTCACTTATTTCTTATTTTATATATTTAAATTCCAACAATTTTTTTCTCTAAAACATTAGAACAATACCAAACGTAAATAGTCCATTCATTTGACACCTTTTTAGTATAATATATCTATCTCACTAAACATTCTTATCATCATTTTTCTTTCCTTTTCTTTTATTAAACAAGTTTCCAACAGTAAGATTCTTTTTCAGTCATCTTCTGTAAAATTAGGGTATTATATTGAAGAATGAGGACTGGTCATAAAATTTAGTACAATTCTGACAACAAAATGGATAATGAGATATATAGATAAAAAAAAGGTTTTATTTGTTTATATTTTAAAATAAAATGATGAGTAGGGGACCAATTAAATTATTAAGCAATAAATACAAAGTTCTTTTCCTTTTAATTTAAACGTCATTATTATAGATAGCTGGAGAGGAGTCATCAAATGAAAGTACGAACAGTTAATTTGGAGTTCAAATGAAAATACAAACAATTTGGAGTTGTCTAATGTCTACTTTTTATAAATCAGTTTCAAGCTTATGTCTCATCTAGATTTAAGTTTTTATTATTATTATTATTATTATTATTATTATTATTATTATTATTATTATTATTATTTTGGTAAGAGAAATGTTAAATTCTTTAAACTTAATTAATTATGCATCAAATCAATTTCATGTATAATTTAAAATTGCTGTAAAATAAACAGCAAATAAATCAATTGTTGACCTATCAAGTCGACTATAAGTTTATCATTTTGAAAATAAGTTGAATGTATTCGAATTGTTTGTATAACATATACACGATATCGAATTAAACTTCAATGAAATTGACCAAAATGTTAGCAAATTGATGTGTTATTAAGTGGTTGCTTTCATGTCTGGCTCCTTTAATTATTTACTCATCAAATTTATAATTGCAAAGCTTTTTGTCGTGTGGTGACACTGCATATTGACTAGTAAAAAAGTAACAATGCTCATGCAAAATGATGTCCAATAAAAAGTTAGATACTAATGCAACATACATATGTCACCAATATTTGCATTAGCTAACAATATATATATATATATATATATATATATATATATATATATATGTTACATTAATTATCCAGAGATTAGTAGATAGGTAGGTGACCATATCTTGGACTATTTAGTTGAAGTTAATAATTAAAAGTGTGTGTTTACCTATTTATCATATCATGCAGATAAATAATTCCACCTTACAATTTATTCAATAAATCTCACATTGAAAAAGAAAGAAAAAATTTAAGATATTGTATTTTACTCCGTTAATAGATAGAATTGTTAAGTGGTCTGGTTGGCAATGAAATATTTTTGTTAACGATGTCTTCATTCCTATAAATAATTAATGGCTACTATAATATTTCAATATAAGTAGAATGTGATCAAATGGGGGAAATGAGAAGAGATTAGCCCATTTCATAGTGCAGTGAACCAACCTACCAAAAAATATCGAAACGAGTCGCTAAATCATGCATCAAATCAATCCACAATTATAACGAGACGGGATGAACCCTATTCTTGCGGGCCAAACTTGTTTTGATAACTCTACTGATATGAGGTGTCTAAAATATGTGACACTAGTTAGGATAAGAATGTGCATATCCAACGAATACTTTATAAATGTATGAAACTAGTGATTACACGATCACTCAAAATATTGCCACTAAAATTCTTTCTTTGTTTTCCTTTTTGTTGGGTGGGTGGGTGGGGACTCATAATTCTATGTTATTACATATTTCAAATCATATCTCTCTTTATCCTTATAATAATGGAGTGTAGATGCACATATAAAAGAGCAAATGCCCAATTTTTTTTAAAATTAAAATCAAATATCACTTTTTTTTTTTTTTTTTACTCAGTTGTGTTCAATTGCAATCCTAAATACAATGTTTTCGAGGTTGTATACAACCATATTATTAAAGCGTCGAATTTGTTAAAAAATAGTTTCTAATGTCAAACTTATTCTTCCAAAAAAATAATACTAATAATATTCAAATTAGACCTCATAGAGCTAGAAAGTTATTTAATGTGCCTCAAAGGATACTCTTTCGCAATGCAGATGAAATTTGTGAGATCGATTAGTTATGGTCAAATTGTTTTATTCATGATAGTATTACATAAATATATTTTATTCGATCTTCTAAGTTTTATTATTGAATTATTCATCATTTATTCTTACATTTTGTTTTTTTAGTCATCCATACTTAAAGATTTTTTTTTTTTTTTTTTTTTGTCCATCTACCTGCTAGGTTGCTACAACAAGTAAAAATCTTTTAAATTTTTGGTAAATTATAATTATCTCCATCGAGGTGATAAATGATAATAACTAAAAAAAGGCATGAAATGTCGACCGATTTCCATGAGTATTTTAATTAGGTTTGAAATAACTCATTTTTATTGATATCATACTATATTATTCTACTTTAAATTTTAAGGTGATCACATGTGGAAAATATAATCGTTGATGAGGTTAATTTGTAATAAAAAATAAAAGTAAAAGATATTTACCTATTGTAGCTGGTAAATAGACAAAACATGATTTTTTTTTTAAATATAAAAGACTAAAAACAAAAGATGATGAATAAATGATGAAAAATCCAAGAAGATAAACTTAGATGAGAAAACACATTGTTTTCTCTAAGTTTAAATTCTACTGATTAAAACATGATGAATTTCCAAAACTACCCTCTAGTCAAAATATAAGAGGCGAACATGGCCCAAGAAAAACGTATGATAGGTCAAAACGTGCACTATTTAACGATTTAACCTGAAAATGGTTGATGGTATTGAGTACAATATCTATCATGACTCATGAGCCTATATCTTAAAATACAAACACGTGATTAAACTTTGATCCAAACGACCCCTAAATTAATTGGAATACTAAAGTATTTATAATATAATTGACCAATAATCTAATATGGTGCATGCATGAATTGACAATTGTGTTTGGCGCTTAATTTAATTTAATTTAATTTCGAAGAGTGTTATTAAACATAATTGTTGGACCACACAAATAATTTTGAATCTTGTTATTTATTTCCTTGCATGAATAATTTTTTCTTTCCCAGCTTTTCAAGCACGTATAATTTATGAAAGTTAATTGTATCTGGGATTGTGACATTCTTGCCTAAGATTTTGAAGACATGCTTTATTTTAAAGGTTTCTATTATTTGAGTTGTCTTTAAATTTTCCAATAACCCATTCACCTAAAACCCAGCACCCATTAAGATTATTGATGGACGAATATTCATCCATTTAGAATTTAACATACAGTGAAAATTGGAAACGATAAGTGCAAATTAAAGGGCAAACTAAAAGTAGTAGATATATTGAGCATTAAGAAAGTAATAAATAAATATACGTAGTAGATATGTGGCAATAATTTTTTGTACTTTTCAATTTTCTCTATATTAAATTTGATTTTTTACCTACATGACTAAACGCGTGCATCTATTTTAATGATGTAGGGTTCTAACGAAAAAAAGATGGGTGTAAATTTTTTTTATTAAATAATAATAATAATAATAATACAGCACCAATAAGTCCATGAAAACTCATTACTTAGTCCTGATTTAAAATCGTTTCATTGTCAAATTTAATTGAAATGAGCAGCCTTTAGTGATAAATATGAGAAAACGAACAAACCTGTTTTTGAAGAAGAATTCTTTGTTTTTTTCTTTTTGTCTTTTATACTTGTAAATGATGGATCTCAAGATAATGAAGTGAATTATGCACAAAATAAAGCAAGCAAGATCTTCTAACAATTTTTTATGTTTCAAAATAAAATCACACACGTTAAATATGAAAATGACACCATTAATCAATACTTGAATTGAATTACAAATAATTAAATGCAATATGAAATATCAAATTGAAATAAATACTTCAATTTCAAAGTAAAGGTGATTCATTAACACTGGAAGGCCCAACATAAATGACTGCAAATACTATTTTCTAAAATATTTATATATGTTCAGATAATTCTCTATTTTGTCTCTTATATAGCCATTTGTTTAGTAAAGAAATACAAGAATCGATATGTAGTTATCTTACAAACAGTATAGATCAATTCATATGGATATCTTTTCTTTTTATGTTTTATAGAAAGAACAAAAAAGAGTTTTACAAAAACTTGTGTGGAACGGTCTCACATATAGTTTTCGTGAGATGAATCTTTTTTATGTGGTGTCAATCGCAGGAGTGGGTATCGACCTCTGGAGTCACATCATTAATATTCAATATAAGTAAATATACCAAGTGCATTAAAAAATTTCATGCATTGGATTGCAATTTTTAAAAATATAACTAAATTGCAAAAAAGTCATAAAAGTTGTGAACATTTTTGCAATAGATCCTAGTTTTAATAGTTAGAAATTATTGGTTTTACATTATAATCCCTAAATTAATAGTTTCTATAATTCAACCTCTCTCTCTCTCTCTCTCTCTCTATATATATATATATATATATATATATATATATATATTGATAGAGTATAACTCGTCTTTCAAATTTAGGATTTGATAAAATAATAAAATAAAATAAAAGAAAAAGGGAAAGCCAATAAGAATGTAGATAGAATCAGATACAAACATCCAAAATTAGAAAGAAAAGATATAAAAGATAATGCAACTAATGTAAATGCTTAGTTTTTAAGCGTTCCTAAATGTGTCACTTACCAACATTTGAAGAAGAAGCAATTAAGTTATTAAGGGCATCTTCCACCACTCTCCAAATCCCATTTTTTACATCTAATTCTATTGTTTTTAACCTTCCAAACTAAATCACCATTATACCTAAAATTATGGTGATTTGAGTTTAATTTCCCATGTTGGTCAAACCCTATATCACCAAAATCCCAAATCCTATATTTTCACCATATTTTTTGGTGAAGGAATTTTAATCTCCCACCTTACCACCATTTTAACATAATTTTCACCAAATCCTATTTTTCCTATCAAATACAGGATTGAATATAGAATTTGGTGTAATCACCACCATTTTTTAATTAGCATATAAAATGATTATATTAACTAATTTCATGTGATTACCAACTTGTTAAAATATTTTTTTGAGAATTCATTAATGTTGGTTAATGAATTCGTTTTTTTAATAAATAAATACATTTTTATTAATAATAAATAAATAGATATAAATATATTTAGCCAAAAATAAATTATATGCTAAAACGATAAATACATTTATTATCATAAATGAACAAAAGCATAATACATTTGAGTAACATAATAAACTAAAAGATAAATTACATTAACGAAAAATTCATAAACTACTTAATAATCTTGCTTTTTTTTGCCAAAAAAAATGTTGATTCAAAATTATGATTAACATTAAATGCATAATTTTGTGATATATTTGGTGAAATACCATGGGAGACCAAACCAAATTATATCCTTATAAATGGTGAAATATGGTGAAATGGTGTAATATTAATATTTTATTATTTGGTGGAAAATTTGATGAAATAGGTGGAAGATCAAATACATTATTTTTCCATAAAAAAATGGTGAAATAAAGAAATTGTGTGCTATTGGTGGGAGATAAACCCATTTTTTCACCACAAAAAATGGGATTTGGTGAAAAAATAATATCGATGGTGGAAGATGCTCCAAGAGGTCCACTCTTTTGTTTTGCTTCTCAACTAATATTTCTCAAACGAAAAACAAAATTTAAAAAGAAAGCAATTAAAAAGAGGATTGATTCCTGGAAGTTCCATCATTTTTTGTCCTAAGATCCAAGAATCTTGATTAATATTCAAATAAAAAGTGGGTCCTAAATTATAATGCTGGAAATTCCATAGGACAAAGATTGGTATTATTCAAATAAAAGAACTTAACTACCCACTTATAAATAATGACTTTGGTCTAATTAACTGAAGAAAAATAGTTTCAGAAAAACTGGAGTGAATGGTAACATTCATAGATGTTGTCATAGAAATAATCTAAAATGACTTTTTTCGAGTCAAATTAAATTATGACCGAGTCTTGACTAATTTGTTATTTTTTACACGTATTTCAATTATATGCTTTATTAGTGGAGTTCAAGGTGATTGAGTAATTAATTTGATTTGTTTCTTAATCACTATTGGTTCTACTTCATTCAACACCCAAATTTTGATGAAAAAATGAAATCAATATGCAATTAAAACTTAGCATTAAGATGATTGTGAATTGATTTTTATTTTTGTTGGGAAGAAAATAGTATATATGTATAGTTACACAAAAGAAGATTTTTACTTTTAAAATACATAGATCTAAAATTTAGATTAAAAATAATATTATATAATAATGTTTCATATATTTTACAAATTAAGTTGTACATAAATATCGTGGAACCGTTCGTTGACAGTTTATTTTTTAAAAATACTTGAGGAAAACATTTGGTATATAATGACTATTTTGGTGTAATAAATACTCTATTCGAGACACTAATATTTGTCAATTATGTTCCCATTTAATCAAACTGCATTCTCACTTAAAAACATGAAGAACAGAATGTATCAATGGTAAAAGTTGAAAGAAGAAAAAAAAAAAAAAAACCTCATTGTTTGAACTTTGAATTGACACAAAATCGTAGAAACAGAATTCAATTCGAGAAGAAGTCATGGCCCCGTGTATTATTCACGTGAGGAGCACGCGCGTGAGCCTCCCGTGGCCCTTTGATTTCATCCAAGCAATCCTCACCGTCGATTCATCCTCAAAAGACCAAAAGAGTTGCCACATCCAACGGCTGACAAGAATGACACGTAAGAGCTCTGTCGTAAAAGCAACAATTTTCAAACTTAGAAATAAACGAACACTGGGATCATTTACGACCAGTTGGATTCCTCCCTCCCCCCTCTCTCTCTCTCTCTCTCTCTCTAACTCGTTTTTACTGCTCTTTCATCTTATAATGACAACAACGACAAGAATCAATCCATCATCTTGATCACAACCCTCTCCCAGATTAAATATCTACCAGAAAACAACCTATTTCCGGTCAAATGTCCTCCGGATTCTCTGGCGGTGGGTCCGAGTTCTTCGCCGCCGGTGGGAGATCCACCACCATGAACAGCGGCTACAACGGTAATCTCAACCCACAGCAACAATTTCCATTCCGGTCACCGCTTTCCGGCGCTCAGATCCGACACGATTTGATCGGAAAGAGATCGCTGGAAGAGTTTCAACAACTTAATCAACAGGGACTCGGGTTTTATCAACGGAACGTCAAGTTAAGGCCTAATTACCAGCATGCGTCGTCTCAAGTAGATTTCTCTCCGGTTCCCTCCAATTCGCCGGAAGTTTCATCAGTTTCGAATAATTCTCTGAACTCGCGGTATGCTCTTCCGATTCTTCACCACCCCCGGCTTCAACCTTTCAATATATTGAACAGAAATGTTAGAAACGAAAACACGGGTATGAATCTGTATACGGGTCAGGATTCTGAGAAGAAGATGATGAATAATCGGTTACTGGAACTGGAAAAGGAGTTGTTGGGAGATGAAGAGGAAGGAGAAGCAGTTTCCGATGTCACCAACAGCGAGTGGTCGGAGACGATCCAGAATCTAATCGGGCCGGCCCACAAGCCCATTGCTCCATCTCCAACTTCTTCTTCCTCCTCCTGTTCTTCGACTTCGGCTTCTCCTCCGATTCCCTGCGCTAAACAATCAATGATAGACGCCGCCGTGGCAATCTCCGAGGGAAAATTGGCAGTCGCCGCCGAAATCCTCACGCGCCTCCAGCAGGTTGCCAACGCAAGGGGCACTTCAGAACAGAGGCTCACGGCATACATGGTTTCCGCCCTCAAGTCGCGCGTGAACCCCACGGAGCATCCTATGCCAGCGTCGGAGCTTTACGGTAAGGAGCACATGCTGTCTACCCAAATGTTATACGACGTCTCGCCGTGTTTCAAGCTAGGTTTCATGGCCGCCAATCTGGCCATCCTTGAGGCGACTGCAGAGCAGGGCTTTCACAAGATTCACGTCGTGGATTTCGATATCGGTGAAGGAGGGCAGTACATGCATTTCCTCCACGCGCTGTTGGCGAAGAAATCCACCGATAAACGCGCCGCCGCATTGAAGATCACGGCCTTCACGGATTACACCACCGGCAGCGAAGCGAAGCTGAAAGTCGTCGGAGAAAGGCTCAGAACCCTAGCCAACAAAATCGAGGTCTGTTTCGATTTTTCAGTGAAGAACTTAAACATGAAGGATTTAAACCGGGAAAAATTGGGAGTCGAGGAGGATGAAGCCCTCGCCGTGAACTTGGCGTTCAAACTGCACAAGATGCCGGACGAGAGCGTGACGACGGAGAATCTTCGAGACGAGCTGCTCCGCCTCGTGAAGGGCCTCTCTCCGACGGTGACGACGGTGGTGGAGCAGGAGATGAACGCCAACACGTCTCCATTACCATTTCGTGTGAGAGAATTATGCGAGCACTATGGCGCGTTGTTTGACTCGCTCGAGGCGACGGTGGCGAGGGCAAACCCGGACCGAGTCAGAATTGAGGAGGCGCTGGGTCAGAAAATAGGCAACTCGGTGGCGTGCGAGGGGAGGGAGCGCGTGGAGAGGTGTGAGGTGTTGGGCAAGTGGCGGGCCAGGATGAGCATGGCCGGGTTTGAGTCGGTACCGATGAGTCGAACCGTGGCTGAGTCGCTCCGAGTCAAGCTGAACTCGGGGACACGTGGCAACCCGGGATTCACCGTGAAGGAGGAATCCGGCGGCGTTTGCTTTGGGTGGATGGGACGAACGCTCACCGTCGCATCTGCTTGTCGTTGATTTTATTTTCTCTCTCTACTTTTGGGAAACTCTTTATTTACCTAATGCTTCTATTACTATAATTCTTGTTACCTTTTTTTGGGAGAAAGATAATTATTAATAAATTTACCTTCGTTTTTTATTTTCCCAAATACTTGCCTTTTTTTATTTGTTGCTCTAAGTTGAAGATTAATGCATGAAAACTAGTTTTGTGAATATATATTTCTTCTTTCTGTTTAATTGTTGACTTTATAGTTAAATAATTGAAATTCAACAGTATTTCATTTCATACGCCACATCAATAGTACTTATCAATTTACTATTCTTAATCATATAAACATGTTCGATTAGATTATTTAATATCTATTATGGGGAGAATAAAAAAGTATAAACTGAATTTCAAACTATAATTTTTATATTTTACAAACTAATTCACGGGTTTATTGTCAAATCTACTCATGAGATTAAGAAAACGGAAAATGTCGAATTTCAATTTATGTTATTTACTATAACAAACTTTTAATTGAATAATCCAACTTTCAAATAGCTCAGCGACAAATTTTTTATTCATAACCTTCACAAAAAAGCAATATGAGGTTTACATGTGTATCTAAAATTGAACTAAGTGCTGATGTGTATGGATTACTTGGCAAAGTTATGTGGAATGACTAATTCCACCATACCCATATAAATATTATCCCATAACATATAATGTATACATATAGTATAGTTGGGAAAAATCAATAATTATGATTTTATGATTTTTGAAAACAGTATCATATTTCATGCATCACACAACTTAGTGATATTATCCATATGATTAATTATGAATAGTGTGGATGGAGCCCTGGGGCTCCACCAGTTTGGGTCTGGTTTCAGGTAGTTCTAGTTGGTGGGACACGTGTTTCCTCATCATTTGCTAAGATAGACCATGTTCCATAGCTTTTTTTCCCTTTTTTTTTTTTCCGAATTCTTTGTGTTGTTAATCATTGAACAGAATATTGAATGGTTAGGGAGAGATAAACAGGTATGATAGGAGTAGGACATGGACATGTCTTGTTTGTTACCTCACTAGTGTTGGTTAAAACGTATTGACGATTCATTCAATTTATTTGCATGAAATGTACATAAAATAAGATCATTCTATTCTATCATTGGTATCAATCCCAAAAAAATTAAAATGAAGATACAGAACCCTTTCTTCACTAATTGAATCTAAAAATTTGAGATTAAACTCAGTATTATCTTTACACCTGATAAAAAATGTATGTACCCAAGTTCTCATTTATTTCATAATGTTTTTTTTTTTTTTTTTTCCGTTGAATTTGAGTGAATAAAGAAGTGAATTTTAAGTTTGTTTTACGGGTAATGTGGTATCTAACAAAGATAGATATGTTTGATATGTTAGAATTTTCACTTGAATATCGATGATGGTTTAAATTACAAAATGATATAAAATTAATAATTTATTTACTAAATTTGAAAAGTTGTATTAAAATTGCTAATCATAAGTTCACAATTAATTTTGCAATTAAATCTTTTTAAGAGCCTATAAACTTTAGGATATCAACACAAACACAAATTTAATAAAATAACATAAATATACAATGTTGGTTTATAAGGAGCTCAATTAGAATAATTATAAATTTTAAAACCAATCACATTAAAAAAATATAAAAGTAATAAAATGTGAAAACTCATAGTTTAAAAATGAGTTGGTCTCACACTCTGGTACATATTCATGTCTTTTATAGATATAAATATGTGTTTTATAAATATATTTTATACTATATATTTCAAGTATGTCTTTTACAACTATAAATATGATTTTTTTTCTACTATAAATACAACCGTCGCACGATTGCACGTGAGTTTTTGTATTATTTTTATTCTAATTTTATAACTCCCCCATTCTGTAATAAGGGAGCATATAACACTCCGCTAGAATATAATCTCTCTCACTAGAATATAATCTCTCTCGCTAATAATTATAAGCTTATATATTCGTCAACGGTTATCGTATATACTTTAAGTTTAAATTGAGTTTTTTTTTTTTAATTGAGTATTATTCTTATATGAAATCATTATTCATTGAGGAATAATTGTTTATGATATATTCACTTACATTTTGTGTTATATTACTTCAATCATGTCAATAATGAGTTGAATATAATTTTATGTTGTTCATATAAAGGTAAGTGATCATATATATAATTATATATCCAATTGATCGCCAGCTTAATTAAATTGAAATAATTTTCAATATTTTGAATATAATTAAAATAAGTTGCATGAGGATTAAAATTAAAATAGTATTAATTTCGCCAACTATTGTAGTCTTCCACTTTTGGCAAAGCATTTCATGTTTCCTTAAAGATACAATGAATGATATATATCAAAGATTAAGCATAAATCCAAGAGAGAGAGAAAAAAAGTGCTAGTCCCAGCCCACACATAATCACAACATTTTATCCACTAATTTATTGTAGAAAAAACTAATTAAGAAATATTAAATTAAGAAGAATCTAATAATTACAACATCTATATACTAATTAATTTAAAATAATAACGTCAAATAAAATAATAGTAGAATATTTTGAAAGTCTAAGGTCATATGGGTAAAGATTTTAATAGAGCCCTTGCAAATGAGGGACCCATCCAACACATATGCAGACAATGTATATGGCCCCTTGCCCACTTGGGGTCTCTAGATATTGGCTAAGACAATTTGCAATCATTCTTGCAACTATCTATCACTAATTTTCATTGTTCATAATAATGGGGTTTCCTGAAATCCTTGCACCAAGAATACTGCTTTTATTTTTTATATTGGTGTAAACTATCATACACACATTATTGTTGATATATATATTTTTTCATGAATTAATAAACTTTACTATGAAAAAAAGAAGAAGATCAGTATTAAATCAAATGGTCAAAGATGCATTTTTATTGAAATGTGTCATAACCAAATCCTAGCTAATTTTCAATTACCATAACTATTGTTGGTCCTTGAAATGAAAAAAAGATCTTCTAAGCACTTTTTCGGATTCTTTTGAGACATTTGATTGTAAAAAAGAATGCACATCCTAAGCTTTTCAATTTATCATAATTGTTGTTGGTCCTTGGAAATGAAGAAGTATTTTATGAACCTTTTGAGATTCTTGTAGGACATTGGATTGTGAAAGAATGAATCATTTGCATTGAAATTTTACTCCACATATTTCAAAGTTAGTTTCAATTTATTTCCATTAGCGATAAGGAAATAATAAATGTGCATGTGGGCAACCTCTCTTCTCATAATAGCATAAGGGTTTATTTTGTGTTGCCTAACAAAACAAATTTAATGGAATTTGTGACTATTCAGATATGTCGAGACGAGTCTGATTAGAGATATACACAGCAAAGTTGATGATAGTTTTAGTTATGGTGTTCATAGGATGGAGTAGTTGCTTTGGAGGTGAAAGTCTTTAGCAAACACATGTATATTTATTATTTAAGCTATTAAGTGTATAATGGCCAATTACGAAAATTCGAGTGTATAATCGTGAATAGGGAATTAGTTAAATTTTGGTAGATATAAATACTAATCTTCATATCTACTTAATTAAATTCAATTTAAAACGAGGATATGACCATTTGTTTAAAATAACTATAATTCACCTCTTATAAAAAGTTATTAATTTGTCATCTAAACCTACTTTATCCATTCAACTCGATTGGCCCCATTAAACGCTACCGGCCACCAAACATTTGTTTTTCTTATTAAATCGATCAATAATATATATATATATATATATATATATATATATATATATATATATATATATATATATATATACTGTAAAAACTTCTTACATGAAATTGCAATATTAAAAAGTCGTTATAGAATTAAAGAAAATGCAAGTGGTGTAATATTTTTCTTAATTAACTCATATATGTGTGTTGTATTGTATGTATGCATATTTGAATAAATTAGGGCCGCCAAACCTAAACGAATAGAATAAATGCACATAAATATATTTCACGCAAATAATGATGACATACAAAATATTGGGAAGAAAAGTAGGAGAAGGGAATAAATAACTGTGAACTCAATGAATTTTCAAATTAAAGTGGATGATGTATAATTATTTCTGAATTTCCCATCTCAAATATTAAAGATGGGGGAATCGCTATTAATGGGAAAATTGAATTATGCTCAGCAACTCAATAATGCTGACCAAATGCCTTACGTAAGCCTGCCACGTCACTTATTTATTCACATATATATGTTCATGGTGTGTTTTGTGTTATAAGATGTAATTTGTGAGACAGTTTTGCTCAAGTTTTTATCTTCTTTTAAGATAATTGGTTTTGGTTTGAAATCATCAATTGTAAATTTTTTGTGAAGTCGGTTTAATTAAGTAATAAACAAACATAAATATATTTTTCATTTAACTAGAAATACACTTCAGTAGAGCTGAAGTTAATTAATCGGATAAGCAATTAAGTGCAGAATAAGGGTTAAAGAAACCATAATATTTAACTTCAGTAAAACTCCAAGTTAATTTGGATATTCGGCTGGATTTGATTTGTGTATACTCTTATATACCATTGTGTTGAACTCTCATTCATTTCATGACCAACAATAGAATCACACTAACTGACAAGTCAATATGATACAAGTAATATCAACTTTGGATTTCAAAATTTTATTAGATCGCGTGCGTTGCACGTGGAGATCAATTCAAATTAAGGAAATAAATAATAATACAAGTATCTTATATATAACACATAGTTCTAATTATAATAGGATTTTATAAGATTTTGAATTAGTTAGAATTCAAATATAACATTATTTAAATATGAACACTTAAATTGCTATTATAATCTTAAATAATAATTTTTGAAAGAGATATATTCGGCAATCAATATTTTGTATATATATGGAAATTAATTTGTCTCCTTTATTATCTAGCTAATTAGAGTTTCAAAGTAAAAGGATTGGGTCAAGATATAAAGAAAAATAAATTGATACATCTAACCGGTGGGCTTGAGATGTAATAGGAGATGTGGATGAATGAAATATATACATATCATTTATTGAAACTTTGTACGGACAAATATATATGGGTAGATATCATGATTCTTGAAATAGACAAGAAAATAAATGGAGTATGTAACAGAAATTTGGTGGCTTGCTTCCTTAGTCACATGATTTACCACAAGTATGAAGTTTGGCCAACTAACTCTAAACATTAGATTTCCAAAAATATGAATCATATATTTTAATTCTATGTAACAGATAGTATTATATTGTGAGAAATTAAATTGAATTCCCACTATTTAAATCCAATGCAAACTCTCATTTTATTTTTCTATAATTTACTTGTACGGGCTTTTCTCAACTTCTTTGACTGTCTTCCAAATAAATTTAAATATACTTATAGCTTATTAAAGTATATGAACTTCAAGAATGAATATTATTTAATATCAATACGCACATATATGTGTATTTGTTTGTTTGTTTTTGGAATTATTTCACTGAGATAATATTCATTATTAAAGAAATACCGAAATACTTTAGAATTTGTGAATGCAGAACATGATAGTTGAAACATATATTAAAGAATTATTTTGTGGTTACCACCCAGGGATGATTGTGTCAAACTTAATTCTGATGGTGCTTTTAAGGGAAATCCGAGTTTTGTAGGTTTGGGTGGGGTTGTGAGAAATTCTCAAGGAAATTTGTTTTTGGGTTTTGTAAACTTTTAGGTATAGGCGTATAGCTGATACTTTGGATGCTGAATTTCTGGTGTTCTTTTTGGTTTAAATATGTGCTTTGAGTATGGTTTTAGAAATATTTGGTTGGAAACTGACTCTTTGATTGTTCTCTATTTGTTGAAACGACATCATCCGGGGAGTTGGAAGCTACAAAAGGTGTTGTCCAAAAATTTTCAAGTTATGGAGAAACTCAATCTTTATATTTCTCACATCCATCAAAAAGGGAACAAAACTACTGATTTTATGACCAATTTTGTTGTTGAAAGAAAGTCTGATTGTATTTTTTGGTCTCTTGAATCTTGTAATAGATTGAAGGGCATTATTATTGTTGATAACATGAGGTTGCCTAGTTACAAATTTAGATAGGTGATGATTCTCTCTTTCGATTTTGAGGTTTACTTTGAGTTTTATTTTGTTTGGTTGTGGAGATATACTTTGAGCTTTGTTAAACTCTCTTTTGATGTGAATCGTGTAATTAATATACAAGTTGAAGATCTGTCTTAATCCTCCCATCATGGATTGTTGTTAATTAAAAAAAAATATTAAAAAATTAATTAGGAGCAATGGAAAAACTTAATTATTTTAAAATTTCCTTTTACATACTCGTGTTTGTACAATTTTTTTTTTTTTTTTGTATAGAAAGATTATTTTGTACGTATGTTCTTATTTTATTTAATCATTAGTTGTCATTATATGTAAATGTTTCTTAAAAGGATCATGATATTAAGTAATTGGACATTTAACAGTCGGTTACTAGTAGTGGTGTTCACGGTTCGCAAACCGCCGGTTCGCTGGTTCCGCGAACCGCCAACCTCCAAACCGGAACCGCCGGTTCGATTTCCGATTTTTTCAATTTTTTTTTTTTTTGGTTCTGCATCTCAGTACCACGGTACCCATTCTGGATACCGTGGTATTGGCTTCAATTTTTTTTTATTTTATATGTTTTGGTTCTGCATCTCAGTACCGCGGTACCCATTCTGGATACCGCGGTATCGACTTCGGTTCAACGGTTTGTATTATTTGGAACCGAAACCGAACCGCTTCTCCCCGGTTCTCAGTTTCGGTTTGAACCGGTGGTTGGGCGGTTCGAACCGGCTGATTCCAGTTCAAACCAAACCGGTTGAGCACGTCTAGTTACTACTCTACTCTATCAGTTACAATATTATACAGTCCACTTTTATGATATCTAGGCATAAATCTGATACATATATACATGTTTTTGAGATTTACATAATAAATTTTAACTAAATATAATAAAGATAAATATTATTTATGAAGTATTCCAGAAAGTAAATATAATACACATACAAAACATTTCAATTAAAAGTATGGCTATGACTCAATAAATATTTTATATGATGAGTAAAAAAAAACTACACTGAATAATATACATACATTTAAAATGATGATTAATCACACACAAAATACATACAAAAAATTAACTCATATTTTTTTTGTGATAATTTTGTGCGAACATTCTGAAATAAAATAAAATAAAAAGATGGAGCCCATGGACCAAGGCTTCAGGCCTATTCGTGATGGCCACTCGAAGAAGCCCAAATACAAATGTTGGTGGCAGGTTCGTAAATAATCGCTATTATCGGGTGTGTTCTATAAGAGGTAAAAATTTGACCGTTGCTACTCCACCGCCTTTTTATATACACAGAACGAAAAGAATTTCTCCAATTACAGAGCCACTTTATCTTCGTAGCCGTTGACAAAAACAAGAAGAACAAAGAGAGAAAGAGAAATCTATTTTTCGTATCATTCGTGAATAATCAGAACGAAGTTTCTCCGCGGAAAGTGAGAATTCCTCCGGTAAGCGCAGTTAATTTTTGGAAGATTCTTTTGTGAGTAACATTACTTAAAACCCTTTTCTTGGTAATTTCCGTGAAAAGTTGTTGATGATGTAATCCGGTATGTTTGTTTTAATCTGTGGAAACATACTTGCTTGAACGTTTCTTATGTGTGTAATTTTTGAAGGCTAATTGCTCTTCGGAGTTGTATCTAGGGATTATATTCTTGGATTTTGTAGCCGTGTTTGATTTGACGAGAAATTTAAGCAAAAACTGACTAGTTTGAGATTTGGGTGAGTGTATAACGGCCATTGATTGAGAAAATTGGTGGAGAGCCTATAATGTATGACATCTAGGACAATCAAATATCCTTGTGTGACTTTAACAAAAATCTTACATTTGCCTGATTTCCCTAGTGCTTATACTTATGCAAATTGAAAGGAAATAAAATACATGTCCTGTAGAATGTCTGATTGGGGACGGGGAGAAATAACTTGTGCTGTAATTTTGTGGCTTACTTCTCTATTCACCATGTTCCATTGCAGTGTAATGTGATGTAAAAAATGTGTAGTCCATGATTGTGAGATGGACTGGTCTAGAAACTTTGAAATAAAATGATATGCAATATATCTATTCTCAGTGATGACCTTGTCAGACAGTGGTAGCTAAGGATTCTTATGCATGGAGAGTAGTTGGTGGAATATAGCTTCTGCCTTTCTCTTGTGAATGGTGTTTTTCCTTTCTGATTAACTTTTTACATCCTTGGGTTAGTAACAAGATGAAAATGTAATAGTCTTTTAAAGATCTTAATGTCCTTATTGTCATAATCATATTTTAATTTCTTTTTCTGAGTTTAAATGGCCTATTCCAATTTGATCTGCAGTTTTTGAGAGCAGCACCGTTTACTGGAAACACGAGCAGCACCCATGGCAACCCCAGCTCACCGCCTGATCCAAGACCAGAACCTAAATTTTCTCTACAGCGGTACTACTATTAACTTTATATAATAGGCATCATCATCTGGAATGAAATTTTGTCTAGCTAATGCATTGATTCCTTTTATATATAGGAACAACTCCTGGGGGAAAGACTGATGTAGCCAAAGCTGATAAGAGAGGAGGCTTAGGTGGAAGGAAAGCTCTGAATGACATATCTAATTCAAGAAAGCCTTCTTCACTTCAATCTGTGAAAAAGGACAATTCCATAAATGTCATCTCCATTGAGAAAGATCCTAATGCTGTTAAACCGAAATTGTCAAAGAAAGGAGGTAGTAGGAAAGCACTAAGTGATCTGACAAACTCAACCAAGCCACCAACAAAGCAGGTTCCAAGTACAGGGATTAAGTTGAATGCTGTTGCAGAAGGAAATGTTCCAAGTTGTGTAATGGAGGAGAGATTTGTACACAATCATGAGGAGTGCATCAAAGCTCAGATGAAGGGTGTGGACGTGGATTACTTTTTGAAGTCTGTAGGACTGAGCAATGGTAATAACAAACTCTTCATTCTTTGATAATTATCAGTTTTATTTGCTATCATGTTCTCTGCTTATATATTTTCACTGTTTTGGTATCTATCAGATATCGCTGTATTGCCATCAGCTAGGACGGCGGCTCTCCCATTGTCCTCAAAGAATAAGGTAGCTTTGGCTGTTCTTTTCTAATTTGATTAATCAAAACAAGATTATGAACTGAGAAAACATGTTTCTATCTAATATGACAACTAACAACGGTGTTCATAATTCAGTCTGATACCACCACCTGCATGAATATGGAAGAGATGCCAGAACATCTGTTTGAAGATGGAGTTTTTCAGTGCAAGAAATCAGAGTTTCCTGGCTACTATTCACCTGCGTGTCGATCTCCTCAGTCACCCAAGGCCCCATATAGTATGAGCTGGAAGGTCGACGATTCTTGTGATCTAGCGATGATTGAGTCTCCTTAACCAGTGTAGCAAATGGGGCTTCGGGAAATCTCTAATTAGGTGGTTGGTGGGACATTGGAGGGCTGATTATCAGATGATAATCTCCTGTGGTTTATTTTGCTAACTTGTAAGATTTAGTTTGTCTGTCATTAGTAGTCAACTTAGTAACATCTATTGAATGATTTTGTTTGCACTCTGTGATTTTGTTTGTTGATAAGAAAATGTTGCAATTGCAATATTGATGGATATGGAATCAGTTGTTGACAGTTGCATGGTTTTGGCATACTCGATCTTTCTTTATCGCAACTTGCCTGCTTGTTTCAATGTGTTGAAAGAAACCTTGTGCTACAAAATTCAACTGCAATTAAACAAATGATCTGAAATAGATAGACAAAGATGTATCTCCATGAAATTAAACAAATGATTTGATGTGGAATTGTATGAAAATTTTTGTCTAACGAGATTTGCAAAAAAAAATTAACCAGGATAATTCTCATTTTATTTATTTATTTATCAATAAATAAACAAAACAAAAACAATTTTTAATGAAGCCTGAATTCTCTATTGTTCTTATCACTTATGTGCATGGACCTGAATTAACATCTTCATCCTCAAATTCAACTAAAAGTGAGAGCCAATAATCAGTTGATCTTTCGTTGACACGAGAATCAATGTTTTTTTTTTTTTTTTTTTTTATGGTTACTTGCAATAAGTCAAACACCCATCATATCCGCAAATTATTATTATTATTCTGCCCAAAACAAAGTTGTTGAGGTCACAACGTGTCCCCCACACCATTAGAAGACTAATTCTATCATATCCATGTGAGTATTCCCACACATCATTGATATAACCCTGGATTATGTTATAATTTTAGTTTGCTGCTGTAAATTTTTGTGTGATACATTATTGTTAGGATTTTAGTTTGCATAAGAGGCAAATGTTTAAATATCATTTGTCTTCAAGGGAAATGAGTGATTATAATGCATCTCAAAATGACTCAATTAGGATTTAGTGTGTGTGAGATTTTATGTATTGAAAAATAGTTTAAAAGTAAGAAGCTGAAAACGTGTTAGCGATTTATAAACCTCATCTCCAACAGAGCACCCAACAACTCTTCATTCAACCTTCTCTGTTGACACCACCACACCGCCACCACTGAATGGGGGCTCTCAGACTCCCCTCCCTCACTTCACTCTCCTCCGCCGTCGCGGCAGTTCCACGCCACCGCTTCTGCCCCCAACTCCGCCTCCCACTCCGTTCCCTCTCCGCGTCCAATTTTTCCGTGCAAAGCAGCACCGTCGAGAAAGAAATCCCCACGCCTCCTTCCCAAGTCCAACCGAGCTCCAAGACACCCAAAATCCAACCGGAAAAGGATCGAATTATTACTCCTCGCTCTCAGGACTTCAATGCTTGGTATTTGGACATCATTGCCAATGCGGAGCTTGCTGATTATGGTCCCGTTCGCGGCACCATGGTCATTCGTCCTTACGGTTACGCCATTTGGGAAGCAATTCAGGTTTTGTTACGTTGCCTGTGTTTTCTAATTAAGTTGAATTTTGAACTTTTATGTTTATTAGACTATTTGAAGGGTGCAGGACTATTTGAATGTGAAGTTTAAGGAGACTGGCCATAGTAATATGTATTTCCCTCAGGTGAGATTCATCCATCACTTCATTTATGATTATTTCATTTGAAGATTCGGTTATGGTGTTGATGGTGGTGTGTTGAAACTGAATCAACTAATCAAATGTATTGCTAAACTTGTGAGTTCTCCTTATGATTGACTACTCATCTAAAATTTGTGTTTTTAAGAATTAGGGATGATGGCAAAAGAGTTTGTCTTGAGTAAAGAAGTTGTATCAAGTGTGCAGTTGGGGGCTTAATATCTTTTCAGATTTTAAAATATGTCTAAAAGGCACTTCCCTCTGCAGGATTTTATGCCATATGTGGTGGTGCTCTCAATTTTTAAAATCTTTTTAAGTGGCTATTGCTTTTATTGAATGACAATCGGCAGCATAACATGTTTTTCTTATACCTTTTCTCTTGGTATAAGAGTTGAACTAAACTCATGACTGTGAATTGATAATGACTGCAGTTTATACCATACTCATTCATCGAGAAAGAAGCTAGCCATGTTGAAGGTTTTAGTCCAGAGTTAGCTGTTGTGACTATTGGGGGAGGAAAGGAGCTTGAAGAAAAACTTGTGGTAAATATTCATGTTACAGCCTTTCCCATGTTTTTTTTCATGCATTCTTTTCCTCAGTCGTATTGCCTTAAATCAATTAATAAGCTTACGGATTTTAAAAGTATAACCTGAGTTTACTTTTTGATATTTGCACTTCTTGAGGTTCTGGCAGGTTCGACCTACAAGTGAAACAATTGTGAACCACATGTTCACTCAGTGGATTCATAGTTACCGTGATCTTCCACTAATGATCAACCAGGTACCTTTTCACCCTGCCATTATTGTTTCCCTTACAATCTGGATGCATGTTTTGACTCATTTTTTATTGTTTGATCTGTTTCAGTGGGCAAATGTTACTAGATGGGAGATGCGTACTAAACCATTCGTGAGAACTCTTGAGTTTCTTTGGCAAGAAGGTCACACTGCTCATGCCAGTCCAGAAGAGGCAGAAAAGGAGGTGTGTTTTCTCATTGTTCTATCGATTTGGATGTATGATCTCATAATTGAAGTTAGTATTTGGTGTTGTGCAGGCACTGCAGATGATTGATGTGTACATAAAATTCGCTTTTGAGCAAGCTGCAATACCTGTTATTGCAGGTCGTAAATCAAAGGTGGAGACCTTTGCAGGTGCTGCAAAGACCTATACAATTGAAGCAATGATGGGTGATCGGAAGGCTTTGCAGGCTGGAACAAGCCACAACCTTGGGCAGAATTTTTCTCGTGCATTTGGAACACAGGTTCCTGAACCAGAGGCCTTATAAACATCTCCTTGAGCAACTTCTGCCTATGCATGCTAAATGTTTTTCTTATATTGTTTGAGAGGCATGTTGATCTAGGGTGATTAGGTTCTTATTTATAGTGGATTTTATGTCTGCTCACAAGATAAGATCTAGGCTTGCAATTTTTGTGCCATGTATTGTAGTGAACTTTCACTAAGTCTTCTAGAATACTTGGATTTTTCTCGTACTTTATGTTTCTGACCCGAATCTTAGAGATTTTTGACAAATCACTATTTGAAGCTTATACAACTGCATTGTCATCTTGATAAAAGCGACATCGCCACAATGTAGTGTTTCTCTTGTAAAGGGGAAATATTTGATAAACTAAGGGCCCTTTTTTTTTTTTCCCTTTTGAAAGAAAAAGTTGAACTGCTGAAATTGAATCATGTTTAAAACTCTTTGTATATCCATTCTAGTCTTTGCTATGCTCCAACATTTTTTTTTTCATCTGTGCATAAAATGTATTGAAACTTTTAACATCTACTAAATTAAGTGCCTTTTACAGTTCTCTGATGAAAATGGACAAAGGCAATATGTATGGCAAACATCATGGGCAATTAGTACCAGGTTTATTGGTGGTATCATTATGACACATGGTGATGACACTGGCTTGATGCTGCCCCCAAACCTAGCCCCTATACAGGTATTTTTAAAGGCGTTCAGTTGTATCTCATGCTATTATTATTTAAAGCCACTATTCTCCTAGTTTTGGTTCCTGACTTCACTAATTTATGTGCCTATGAATTAATGCTTTGGGGTGCTTGACTTTCACAATGCAAATAAAACAAAAATCCATTTAGAAGTACGGTTGACAATTCGTGTTATTGCATTTGGTTTGGGGCTGATGTTAATGTATGCTAATAATTTCATCAAAAGTTAAAACATAAGATAACTGCATTTTAAGAAAAACTGGAAAACTGGTGGTAGATTTGAGATGGTCATGTTTTTGTCTTTTTCTCAGTTACTTCGTTGTGTCATGTCGTGTAAGGGTTTTTTAGCTGTACCTAGAAGTTTCAGAAAGTATGTGATGTGTGTATTGGAAAACCACATGTCACTGAAATTGGTGAATCTGACATGTTCCGAGTGTAAAGTGAACAATATTTGCCTTCTTCCTTGATTTATTTGTGTGTGGAGAGGCATGGTCTATTCTGTAGTAAGATAACTTTTTATCAACTAGATTCTCATAAAATACTGGATTCCCTCCTATTTTGTTTATATGATATAGGAGCCCATTAAATTGTGATTACTATACATGTTTATAGCTAGTTCTAGTCTCTAACTAATGAGAGACTTCAGGTCATCATAGTTCCAATATGGAAGAAGGCAAATGAGAGGGAAGGAGTTTTAGATGCTGCCTCATCTGTGAAACAAACCCTTCAAGCGGCCGGAATCAAGATTAAAATTGACGACTCAGAGCAGAGAACACCTGGATGGAAGTTCAATTTTTGGGAAATGAAGGTGTTTTCTTGTGACCCATTGATATCATGGCTTTCATTTCAGATAAAGCATAATTTGGCAACTAGCTTTAGAAAATCCTCCAAATATGTTGTCAATTTTTAATATTTCAATAAACCTAAGATCACCTGGTTTTGATGACATTGCTATTGAGTGCAATTATACATGGGACTGTATTGGCCTTTCTCAACAATTCTTTTCTAATGAGAAGGAAGGGTTTCTGTTAATATTTCTTTGCTTTCATCTAGGGTGTTCCTCTGAGAATTGAAATTGGGCCTCGAGATGTTTCTAGCGGGACTGTTGTTGTTTCTAGAAGGGATATTCCCGGTAAACAAGGTAAAGTTTTCGGTATAGCGATGGAATCATCAACTTTGATAGCTTATGTGAAAAGCAAGTTGAATGAGGTCCAGTCATCTTTGCTTGAAAGGGCGACATCTTTTCGGGATAGGTATGTTCTGTCACACAGCTGGTAGATATGATGGCATAAAATTGTTCATTCTGCTGCAAAATAGATATCCTTTGTCCATTTTGATCTGTGGATTGGATAAAGTGTGCCTGTATCTGCAACAATCATTGCATTGGGCAAATGCTAAATATAGCTTATAATAACTCCTTGGCAAGATTGTGCTTTCATAGCAATATTTTTGTGCTTAAGCATGGACTAAAAATTTACTTAATCCCACCAGTTTTTATTAATGAGGGATAAGGGGACCGATAAGTTATACCTATACCTTAATCATGATGTCCCATCAAGTAGTAGCTTAAATATATCTTAGGGTTTGAAATGTATGTATATATCACTGCAATCTCCTGCTGAAAATGAACTTGCAGGCTCGTTTTGAATAATACTGCAACAACTTGCTTTGTGTGCTGAATTTTCAAGTGCACAGGAACAACGAATATCTATTTCTCATATTCTTTTAGTTGCGTAACAGTTAAAGATCAGAGACAGTTTTGGCCAAACTCGACCTGTGTTGTGATGTATATTTGCTTGTTATGGGACATGGTGTTTCATGTAAATTGGTGCAATGTTCTGATGAACTGTGTATATCCTTATTTTTGGGAACATTATTGCTTGCTTCTTGCTACTTCTGATGCCTAACAAATTCTGACTCTCAACTCTCATTTTTAGTAACATCGTTGACGTGAGCTCATATGATGAGCTTAAAGACGCAATAGCTCTAGGCAAATGGGCAAGAGGGCCTTGGTCAGCCAGGTAGTTATGCTTTTTTAGATAGTTGTCCCACCTTTATATAACAACATATATTTACTCAATAGGATATGTACTCGATTCTTTTATACAGTGACAAAGACGAGCTGAAGGTAAAAGAAGAAACAGGGGCTACCATTAGATGTTTTCCTTTTGAACAGCCAGAGGGGATAAAGAAATGCTTGATGACTGGCAATCCAGCAGATGAAGTTGCAATTTTCGCTAAATCTTACTAATCTCTGAGTCAAAAAACTATCTTTGCTTTTCGAACTGGTGAATGCTTCAAGGCTGCATGTTCTCTACATTATTATTTTCTTTTTGGAATTTTCACTTTTAAAATTGCTTCTCAGATTCAAATCACATCAACTTCTAGGTACATGGTAAAACTATTCATGTCTGTTGCTTCTAATATATATATTCCTTCTTCAGATACCACTCTTTAGAATCTTCACCCCTGTTTTGTCCTCATCAACATGTGACAAGTGGAAATTTATTAAGATAGTTTATGTACAGCTACACTCTATATATTTGTTGTACACTAAAGGAACCTACATTTATTAATGTAAATTGCAGTTTGAGAGCAGTTTTATTGGTTTCTCAGAACTGGTGGATGACATTTTATATACATAGTATGCATAACTGAAGTTGAAGTGAGATAAAATTCTATTCGAAATAGAGAGATGTCAGTTGAAACAGAAACCTTAATCTCATGATAGAATGAGTCATGGATAAAAGAAAGTGTACAAGGAACATAATGAGACAATGAAAGGTAACTCAACACATGAGAGGAGGAGCACAAAACAAGCAATAACATCATTTTTGGTAAGATGCTTGTTCCTTGAATTCAAGAAATTGATCTAATACCTTTTCTAATCAACTGAATTTTAAAATAGTGATTATTGCATAAGTTACCTAGGAACAACCAAATTGTTATCTGATTTGATCTCACCAATCCCAATAGTGGCTCATTATTCAAATATTTTTACATAATATAGTTATAAGATTACATCTACCTTTCTTTTTTACTTTTCTTATGTGATGTAATGTGTGGACTATAATCTTACTCTTTAAAGTTCAGAACACATGAAATTAATATTTATTGATGGGGGTACTTGTAAGGATGTGTGCATATTTATAGTTACTGAATGAGGTGTTTATAACTTCTAAGCAATCTTCTATTAAATAAAGTTAAATTTTATGTGTAGTTTTGTATTTTATACTATAGAAAATAATAATTGATGGTGGGAAAGGATTCTACAGAAAATTAGTGAAAAAAAAAAAAGGAAATTCTCACTCACGAGGATTTATAAAGTTTGCACTATTTTATCTTTGTAATTAATTTCCATTTTCAAACTTTATTTCTCATTACAATGAAACAATGGGGGTACAAATTGAATAGTGATAAATATTAGAAGTTAATGTCTCACATGCATTACCATTATTGTTTAAAAAGTCAAATTGTGAAATTAGGTCAATTATGATGTATAGGGATATTTCACACTTAACATGGTCCACATTTGTTTTTTGTATAAAATATATAATTTATTTATTTAAATAAGAAAATAATTCCATTATATTCATATATATTTGGAGCTACTAAATTGGTAGAGATAAATCTGATTTTATGAAGATGTAGATGTTTAGGGCAACAATGGGCACTTTCGTCACATCAACCAAATCCACGAGGGCAAATTCGTCACATAAACCATCGGAAATACGTGGTGAAATCACTTCACCTAAGCCCATCGCTTCTCACAAATAAGCCTGATGAGTTCTTAACAAATCCTTCGCAGATAAAAGAATTTGCAAAACAATTCTTAATTCCAATAATCTTTGCCCTATAAATCATCATCTGGATTTTCTCTGTTTTGTGATCCGACGGCCATAATTCCCCGTTCATTGATCCAATCACGGCACGGCGGTGCACGGCGCCGCATTTTTCCGGTGTCTATACGCGTCGTTTTATTGGCTGATAGAAATGGAAACCTGTAGAGATGAGGTTGAATGAATCTAAGAATTTTAAGTTGTCTTTTTGCGAAATGTTTTTGGCGAGATTTTTGTGACAGTTGAAACATCAAGGAATCATGAGTAATCTGGAATCGTACTCTTTATGAGAAGATTCTTAATTATTACCTCTGCAGGTAATGAATTCATAGCACACTCTTTGTCTTTTCTGATAATCTACTATAGTTAGTTTACTGGTTGCTTTGTTATCATCTTCATAGCTGAATTATACCTGCCCTCGAAATTTATGATTTGGCGCTAATTTTATCAAACAGATCTACGGTTTTAGAAGAAATCCTAGGGTTTCTTTTCTACCCTGCTTTCCTCGCTAGTTTCTTCAAAAACTTGTTTATTCTTTAAAAAAGCCCTAGTTTCAGCTTGGCTAAGATGATAGGATCAGAACCTTAAAGTTTTGATTTCTGATTGCAGAGATTAAGTCGATCAGATTCTGCATGATTCTATTGAGACTTGAATCAGTGATAGCTGTTGATTGTTGTTTATTGTTGTTGTTTAATTGAACTTCGTATTTCCCGTATGCAAGAAATTGGAATGGCCCTGCAGTTATGTTAAATCAGTTCGATTTTTTACCATGTATCCTGCTTTATCTATTTATTACTAGGTGGGGGTGGGGGTGGGGGTGGGGTTGAAGTCTCTTCCTCTAATGGGTATATTAGATTTGCTTGATAGTGTGTGCCATGTTTAGTTTAGGGTCCAAGTTTGCCAAGTCTCATGTGGGTTTTGATGAATTTGGGTGTGTATGAAAATGGGCTTAAAGTAGCTAAGAATTGCATGCTAAAGGTTTACATATTCTTTTCTTGTTTGTAGTGTGAAGGTTTGCAAGCAATTTGTTTGAATGTAGATACATAAGAACATGGAGACAAACAAATGCAATGTTAATCAGTTGGATGTGGATGCCCATTTGCCACCTCGAAAGCGCCTTCTGGCTGGATTGAAGAGATACAACTCTGATGTTAATTCCCCTGTGCCATCAACTCCTAGTAGTGCTGGGAGTGAAAATGATGCTCCTCTCAGTAATTCATTTAGATCCCAGTTGATGAGCAATTCTAGTCTTTCAAATGAGGAGATAGTCGAAGCCTCTAAAATTGCTGCTATAAAAGCTGCAAAGGTTGCAGAGGCTGCAAGAGCCAATGCTGAAGAAAAGGCTGCAAAGGCCGCAAAGGCAGTGGCTGCTGCTAAGAGTGCCTTGGATCTGGTGGCCATTCTTTCAGATGAGGCAGCTAACAAAGAAAAATATCTGAAAAAGAATAAGATGAAGAAGCATGTAACTGTCGAAGCATTGTACAATAAAAAGAAAAACAATACTAATTGTAGAACAGATGAAGAGTTGGCTCACAAGTTGCATCGCGCCATCAACAGTTCTCCAAGAATTACTAAGAACTCATCAGGTTCTGATATGAAGAGCCACAAGCATAAAAGGCTGAAAAGCTCTGGTGTATCTGGGAGATCAAGTATTTATAGTGGAGTTCCAGTTGAGGAAGGGAATCAACCTTCCAAAGCATTAAGTTATGGTAATGGTGTAGTAGAAGTAGACACTGAAGGTCCTATAAAAAAGATAGACATGATTATGGTAGATCTGAACACATCCAATCCTGAAACTGGTAACCAACTGAAGTTGGACACCGGGGAAGGATGCCAACCCAGTAAAACTGAACGGATGAAATCGGATAAGAGTGAAGTTTTGGATAGTTTTGGTAGAAAAAGGGGAAGGATTAAGCAGAAAAAGTTACCCTTGAGCATTTGTAGCTTCAGGGATCAAACTAGCCCCAAAGAGGAGCTGAAATCTCAAGGCATGCAACTGTTGGATGAAAATGGTGTGAAAACCACAGTGGACAACGAGCCATTGTTTTCCATGGGGCCTTCTAGTAATAGTTTGATGCCCATCGAGAGGACATCAATGTGGAAGTGTCAATCCTTCAGAGCACTCGGTTGTGTTAAACAAAACAAAGTCATGCAGTCATAGTGCTAATAGTTTGATTCAAACAACTGGAGGCTATCGTGATAGGAGTTTGGCCAAGGTAGTTCTCAGTTATGTTTTTGTTGTTATACATAAGGCCATTTTCTTCCTTTATTGATTTATATTCCTGCTTGTGAGTAGATCGTGGAACTTAAATGTATATTTAACTTGTGGATTGCTTGGATGTATTTGTTGTTTGTTGAGAGAATTGTTGCATCTTTACTCAGAAGAAGCAGAGCTTCAAACGGGGACATGATGTTTTTTCCCCTTGAGAATCATACGGAAATAAATAGACTACTTTTTGTGATTTCTCTTCACTTTAGCATATTGTTCTTGGAATTGTTGGAACTCAAGGAAATACATTTGTTGTTTTAGTACTCATATATACTTGCAAAGTTATCCAGTTGCAGTCTATGATTTGTGCTAAAAATCAAATTAAGCTACTCGATTCATTCGAGTTTGCGTGTGATGGTTCTTGGGTGGTTACGTAGAAGATAAGAGATGGGTGTATTCAATTCATTGCTTAATAGCATCAAACAACAGAATCGGTGCATTCATTACTTGTGGACAGTGTGAATGTATATGAGCTAATGTATTATTATGTCCAAAAAACAAAAAGATGGAACATAAGAGCCAATTCAGAAAGATCCAAATAAAGCAGATGTAAGAGAGCAGTATAGTTAAGTAATATGCAGGATATATGACTTTGCCACTAATTTGATGATGCCTTAACTACAAATCTGCTGCAACATGTGTATATTAAATATATTTTTGGGAAACTTTGACTTAATCATTTTAACATATAAATAAATGAAAAGGATATTTACTAACACATCAAAATTGTATTCAGTTATAAATGCAATGTATGTTTCAAATTTTAAATAATATATTTTATTGCTAATTAAATGACAGGTCATAATTTTTTTTTCTATATAAGTAATATCTTTTTTTTTTCTTAATTCCCTTAAGTTTAATTTATAAATGTATTAAACCTGTGTAATAGGTCCTATGCTAAGCTAGTTTGAATATACAGCAATTAACATTATACTTTAAAATCTAATCTTTTAATTATTTTTACCTGCATTAACTTTATAAGTTAATTTTTCAACGAAGTAGTATAAATTAATTTTAAATATGGAATAAATTGTCAATTAACATACTTGCATTAAAAGGAAGATAGAAATTTAATTAATTACAAAAACTTTAATACAGTAGTAAACAAGATCCAATATTTTCAAGAAAGTTGAGTTGGTGGTATTTGTTTCAAATATGTAATAGAAAATTTCTTTGCATTATGTGTGCTTTTGTGAATTCCAAAAAATGAAATTTCCAGCAAATTAAATAATGATTCTAAATGGGAACTAATTAGGTATGCAAAAATTGTTTTGCAGAAGCAATCATGATTGATTAATTCATTGGCAAGAATACGATTTTATGAAGATGTATGTAGTGTATAGGGCAACAAAGGGCAATTTCGTCACATCAGCTAAATTTACGAGGGCAAATACGTCATATGAACAATCGGAATCACTTCTCCTAAGCCCATCTTCTCACAAAAAGCCTGAGAGAATTTCTTAACAAATCCTTCGCACAAGAAGAGAAACCACAATACAATTCCTAAATCCTAAATTCTTGCCCTAGAAATCATCTTCTGGATTTTCTCAATTTTGTAATCCGGCAGCCATAATTCCCCGTTCATTGGTTGATCCAATCACCGCACGACGGTGCACGGAGCCGCATTTTTCCGGTTTCTTTATGTTATAAAATTGCCTTGTTGGTTTATAGTGATGGGAACCGGAAGAGATGAGATTGAATGAATCTTCAATTTCAGAGGGCTCTTTTGCGAATAGTTCTGTGGCGAGTTTTTTTGAAAGTTAAGGATGATGAATAATCTGGTATCATACTCCTTGTAATAAGACTTTTGATATCTTTGTTCTTACTCTCTGGTATGAATTGAGATCGTATTCTTCATTTTTATTTTTATTTTTGATAATCTACTGTAGTTAGTTTACTGGTTGCCTTTGTTATGATCATCATCATAGCAGGATTAAACAGGCGCTCGAAATCTGCGATTTGGCGCTAATTTTATCAAACAGATCTATGGTTTAGTAGAAATTCTAGGGTTTCTTTTTTACTCTTTTTTTCCTCAGTAGTTTCTTCAAACCTGCTTATGCTTTCAAAAAACCCTATATTCGGTCTACGATGATAGGACGAGGGAACTGCAGAACTTTATAGTTTAGGTCAATCAGATTGTGCATGACTTTAGTGAGTCCGCGGTAGCTATTGATAACTGCTATTTGATTGATTTTATTTTTTCTAGTATGCCAAGTCTCATGTTCGTTTTGATGAATTTGGATGCGTATGAAAATGGGCTCTGGCTAGCTGAGGGCTGCATGCTAAAGGTTGACATATTCTTTTCTTTTTTGTTGTGTGAAGGTTTGCAAGCAATTATTTTGCATGTAGATACATAATAATATGGAGATGAACGCATGCAATGTTAATCAGTTGAATGTGGATGCCCATTTGCCACCTCGGAAGCGGTTACTGGCTGGATTGAAGAGACAGAACTCTGATGTTAATTCCCCTGTGCCATCGACTCCTAGTAGTGCTGTGAGTGAAATTGATGCCCTTCTCAATAGTTCATTTAGATCCCAGTTAAGCAATCATAGTCTTCCAAATGAGGAGATTGTTGAAGCCTCGAGAATTGCTGCTATAAAAGCTATGAGGGTTGCAGAAGCTGCAAGAGCCAATGCTGAAGAGAAGGCTGCTAAAGCTGCTAAGGCAGTGACTGCTGCTAAGAGTGCCTTGGATCTTGTTTCCATTATTTCAGATGAGGCAGCTAACAAAGATAGATTCCTGAAAAAGAACAAGATGAAGAAGCATGCAACTGTCGAAGCATTGTACAATAAAAACAAAGGCAAAACTAATTGTAGAACAGATGAAGAAATGGCTCGCAAGTTGCACCAGGCCATCAATAGTTCTCCAAGAATTACGAAGAAGCCATCAGGTTTCGATATGAAGAGCCACAAGCATAAAAGGCTGAAAAGCTCTGGTTTCTCTGGAAGGGCTAGTATTTGTCGTGGAGTTCCTGTTGGGGAAGGGAATCGACCTTCCAAAGCAATGAGCAATGGTAATGGCGTAGTAGGAGAAGTTGACAGTGAAGGGCCTATAAAAAAGATGGAAACGATTATGGTAGATTCGAACACATCCAAGCCAGACAAAAGTGACCAACTGAAGTTGGACAATGGTGAAGGATTCCAACCCAGTAAAACCAAACGGCTGAGATTGGATAAGAGTGAAGTTTTGGATAATTTTGGTAAAAAGGGGGGAAGGATTAAGCAGAAGAAGTTACCCTTGAGCATTTGTAGCTTCAGGGATCAAAGCAGCCCCATAGAGGAGCTGAAATCACAAGGCATGCAACCGTTGGAAGAAAATGGTGTGAGAACAGCTGTGGAGAATGAGCCGTTGTTTTCCATGGGACCTTCTGGTAATAGTTTGATACCTGAGAGAACATCAATGTGGAAGTGTCAATCCTTCAAACCACCTGCTTGTGTTAAACAAAATAAAGTTATGCAGTCATAGTGTTCATAGTTTGATTTAAACAACTTGAGGATACCATAAGGTAGATTGGCCAAGGTAGTTCTCAGTTCTTTTTTTTTTTTTTTTATACATAAGGCCCTCTTTTATCCTTTCTTATTTTGTTTTTTCTTCATGCTTGTGAGTAGATTTTCATGATTCTGAACATAAATGTAAATTTGACTTGTATTGTTTTGTATGTGTATTGTATGTTGAGAGAATTGTTGCCTCGTTATACTGAAGTAGGGTTTGAAATGGAGACATCTACACACCATGCTTTAGAGAAATATAAGGAAATCAATATAGAACTTATTTTTCGTATCTACATTTGCTTTGTTCTAGGAATTGTCGATCAATTAAACGAAGTGTTGTTTCCTTTTCTTTTTTCTCCGTATATTTGCTGAAATAAGAGTTCAAATAAAGCTAGATAGGATATCAAATGAGTTTGAAGGGGGCCTGGATCTTATGAGTTATTCATAAGGAAATTATTACCATAAATGCAAACAAAAAAAACTAATATGCTCTCATTTCAAGAAAATATTTGTTTTGGAATTTATTAGCTTTAAAACGTTTGGCACAAGTTGGTCTGGAAGCTAAATGTCCTGTGTTGTCAATTCACCTATATTTAATGTTTACAAGCTGGTAAAAAGTAAAAACACCTCTTTTCAATATTTATAAAATAACAAAGGGTAAAAAAGGTCTCCGCACGAATTGGATTTTTGAGGAGTTTCAACATTGAGATTAGGTTTGAACAATAGTTGGGCTTGAATAAAATGAGGTCATATGTAAACAACAAAGTTTGATTAATGGCGTTTTCAACTCTTAATGCCATGTGCAGACCAAGGCAATCGAACAAATCAACAAATAACTTGTGAAGCCAATTATTCAATTCTCTGTTCTTGGATCGTTCAACTATGCTACTATTCTGGGGTCGTTGCATTAAAGATATCTGACAGCATATTCGTCATCAAATAACAATTGGTGCATTCATTACTTTTGGGCTGTGTTAAATATATGCTTCAATGTAGAAGACAAACTGATCGAACAACAAAAAAAACAAAGTTTCATTTGATTCTGCAAGGAGTCAACACACAATACAATACAAAATATCCACGCTTTGTTTGTTTAAATCTACTATCTTTCAGCAGGAGGATTCTCATGATCGGTATGCTTCTGCTTTTTCGAGGTTTTATGGCTCTCTTCATCTATGGCCTTTAGTTTGTTCTTTATGGCAGCTATTTTAGCACTCCGACTAGTTTGTCCACAACCACCGCCAGCAGAAAGGCCGGGCCTGGTTCCTTCAACACTTTTGGAAGAATTAGGTAATCCTTCCATGGGGTATTTCTCACTGGCGAGACGAACAACCAAAGGGCGCCCACATGCCATTCTTCCATGCATCTTCTCCTTGGCCCTTATAGCTTCCTGCATGCTCACTTTAAATAAAGGAATCAGTTATTGCTATTGAAATGAAGAAGCCACAATGAGCAACTTACCTCTTTAGAACTGAACTGGATGAAAGCATAACCACGTGGCTCTCCACGTTTAGGACCACGAGTATGCCATAAGAAGTCTTCAGAAACAATCTTTCCAAACGGAGAAAACATCTTGATCAGAGCAGCCCTGAAAAAATCCCAATCCATCATACTCTAGCTTGAAGAAATCAGGCTTCGAAATTGAACAACTTGACTACAATGTATATACATACTCTGTTATCCTCAGATCAAGGTTACCAATGTAAAGTCTGCTCTCTAATTTCTCATCATTATAATTGTTGGGATCCTGCGTTGGTAATGAAAGCTGTGTTAGGGCACTCTCAACAGACACAGCTAATCATCTGTACAAAGTTTGTCTTTGTACTAGTTTGAGCATAAACCTTACTCTTAAAGACTACCAAGATAAATATACACTGATAAGCACATATAAGATGGCAGCTAAACAATTTTAGAGGAATGTAGACAAATATTCCATCCCCATGGCATCCAGAAAATTGAATAAATAAGCACCCGACATAATTCACTTAATAGGTATTTTAATGGATGGGCAAACAAAAGAGCATAACATCATTCAATTGACAAAGGTCCACAACAGACCAGATTTCAACATACTAGTGAATTCAAGAGGATAAAAATCAATCTGAGTGCTACATATAATGACACCAACAAGTAATGAAATCGTCAAACAAATAAACTATATTATCGGTATGTAAGACCAATGTAGACAAAACTAAATGTGCACAATAAGAGGAGAGGATGAGTTCATCTAGCATGTAGTTTTGATGTTCGACCAAACGGAAAACAATTTAGCACAAGGGAAAAGGCATAGAGAAGACAGTTACCATGAAATTGCCGCAAAGGTTAAGTAAGGCTTAACCACCAATCTGCAAAGGTTGAACAAATTGGGTACTGTGAGAATGGCTCAGCAAGACGAATAGAATTCAATTTAACACCATGAGAAAACAAAGTGAGCTACTTTCTGCACATACATTTTAATGAAGATTATAAAGCATTATTTTCAATGATACACATAATGAAACAACCAACCACCGCCCACCCCAATAAAAAAAAAGAAAAAAAAAAAAAAGAAAGAAAGAAAAGTTAGGTTAGCTAATAATTTATAGTTGGGTATTAATTTCTAAGACGCTTTATTACACATTTTGTATCATAATTTTAGGGTTGAAACGTTAATCATAAAAACCCTAGTTTCATAAACCAGCAAAATTTAAGAGAAATATAAGAAAAAAGATGAAAAACTGAGATTAGCGAAGTATTTACTTGGGAGAAGATGCTATGGCGATTCCGGTGAAGCTAATTTCTGATACGATTAAAAGCGGATTTGATAGATGGAGAGAGCACTCTTGAGATCTTCAAGTCGTTTAATTCTTCTTCTCTTCATTACTAATCTGGTTTTTCTCTTTTGCTCTACACAGCCCATATTATTATTGGGTCAAAGCCCATCAGATAATTCATTTCATCATTTTGTTGGATAAAGCCCGTTAAAATGTTGGGCGGGCAGTTCTTCTTTATCACTAGTTTGGGCTCCATAACCTTAAATTGGGAGACTTGAAATTTTAATTCCTAATACAAGAATGAAAATCGGGAAGTGCTAACTTTCAGATCAGTGAATAACCCGAAATGACTTCGGTTCGGGCCGAAGAAGCAATGTAACCCGGATAAAATAAATATGATAAAGCCAATATTTTATTATTATAAAAACAATAAATTTACGCTTGAAACCAATTTTATAATGTTTTAATAACGAGTAGCAAAGCCAACGACGAATCTCGTATGATAAGGAAGATCCAGTCTCGTCCGCCACTGGAAACATCACTTCCCGTCTGAATCACTAGATCTCCTGGATTATACATTCATTGTTTACATAATTAAATATTCTTATTAATATAGATTTTAATAAATTGATAGGTAAATGTTTAAAATATTAAAAGGGATAATTGATAATTTTCTCGATACAAATCATAAAATATTTATTAAAGTACAAATATTTTTCGTGTGTTATATGAACCAATTTTTTTTTAAGAAATGAACCATTTTTTTAATTATTTAACATGATAGTATATACATCTATTATATAACATGTAATACAATATCACATAAAATTAAAATAAAATTTTATTTAATAAGTTTAATTGATAATTTTCTTAATACAAACCATAAATATTTACTAAAGTATAAATGTTTTCCATGCGTTAAATGAACCAATTTTCTATCATGATAATATATTATTATAACATCTATGATATAAAATGTAACACGTTATTATATAAAATTAAAATTTGTGTATAACTATGTATCATGTATAAAATTTTAAAATCATTCATATTTATTTAATAAGTTTAATTAATAATTTTCTTAATACAAACCATAAATATTTACTAAAGTATAAATGTTTTCCATGCGTTAAATGAACCAATTTTCTATCATGATAATATATTATTATAACATCTATGATATAAAATGTAACACATTATTATATAAAATTAAAATGAAATTGTGTATAAAATTTTAAAATCATTCATATTTATTTACAAATGCAACATATATTTAAACAACTAAATAATATATTAATCAAATTATATATTGTACAAAATTATAATTATATTTTCTCTTATATAAATAACATTTGAATTTTTCTAATTTTACTAATTTTAAATTTAATTTTTGTAGTTCATTATAAAAGATAGTTGCACGTATCCCTAAATTTAATATCTTAGTTAAAATCAATCTCTCTTTCTTAAACACCCCATTCATTTCTTACATTTAATAATAATAATAATAATAATAATTAAAAGGGTGCGGCTATCCGCACCCCACACATTACTAAATACACCTCAATTATGTTGTTACTGTTCACATACTGTTCACATGTGATGTGAACAGTAACAACACAATTGGGGTGTGTTTAGTATTTCTGGGGGTGCGGATAGCCGCACCCATATTGTTTTCCTTCCTCACGTTCTCAGCCATTAGCCTCATTCAGTGTATATAGTTTTAAATTATTACCCATATTGTTTTCCTTTCTTATGTTCTCAGCCATTAGCCCCAGCCAAATTGGGGTGTGTTTAGTAATGTGTGGGATGCGGATAGCCGCACCCAAACAATATACACTGCTTCAAGGTGTTGCAAAGCTACTTGAACTGGCACTATCAATATTTCTTCCTAAATTGATCAAAATTGATTGGAAAATAAAGTTTCGATGGTCTCAAATGGTAAATTTTAACTTGCGTAAATGTTAGATGGTTAGTTGTAGTTGGAAATTTTTTAGTTATTTAAGTACAAAATCGGATATAGTTTAGATGGTTATTTGTTATTAACCTTTGTTTTTTTTAAGTATCACATAATACATATAAAAGTATTACTAATATCATATAATATTTTTAAAAATATCATATGATACAATTGAAATTAAATATTATTAATATTTTTATGTATAACATGTTATATTTTGGATCAACAATCTTAATCAAACGATCAACGGTGTTGACTCGTTTCGATCGATTCGCAGATTTTGCAGAAAGCGAATACTTGTCTATTTAAAACATCTGAAAACGGAAAATCAAATAGTCGACTTCAAAAAAGTCGTTCCAACAAAATAAATGCGACAAAAATTATATTCTGGTAATTCAAAGCACGCTAAAATTTAAAAGTAGAATAATACGTCATGATCCATCTTTCAACTCCATGGATAAATCATGGTCCCTAAATAATAATACAAAATTACCAATCACATGCTGCAACAAATATAAAACTAATTCCAATTGTGCTAATAAACATTGACTTTCAAAATAAATATTCTTTCACCATTATTGAATAAATATAAAGCAAAAAAATCCAAATGTGGGCAAATTAAAGCACAACCCAAAAGTAAACGGGAAAGCTACAAATTGATCCAAAATAAATTGCAACTGTTCAAAAATTTAAACAGAAAACACACAACAAAAAAACTTAGAAAACGAAATTTAATAAATCAACAAATTAATAACGTGTCACTTAAAAGACTAACCTTGAAAGATAGATCAAAAAGAAAACGAACGAATTAAAGTATCAAAATAATGTATGTTATCATCTACATTTTCTGTAAGGGTGCGGCTATCTGCACCCCAATAACTACTAAACACACCTCAACTCAAATGTTACTGCTGTTCACTTCACTTGTGAACAGTAACACTTGAGTTGGGTGTGTTTAGTAATTATGGGGGTGCGGATAGTCGGGCCCTTTCTGTAAATCTTGACTTACAATAATGAAGGATCAAGTCAACTCCTCGAAATGCTGAAGATACAGGAGTGAGATCTTCTATTACACTTGATGTTACATCTTCTATTCCAAATCAATCACCACACGCCACGTGTATTCAATGACATCACTAATTAATACGTGACGTGTATTAAATATTATGTAACATAAGATGTAATACCAAATGTAATACAAAACTCGAAGATACAACTGTACACATTAGAAATAATTAATTATGGAAGCTAAGAATTACGTGAAATAATGAAACAAGCATGTTGTAGTAATATATAAATGCAGCATTTGCACGTCTCAAAAAGCATCAAATCTCAATCTCTAAAATCAAATCGATGACCATGTATAACCTATCATCTTCCAAATACATTATTCTCAATGTATGAGATTTAGATGGATTTAGTGAGTTTGGATTTGAAATTTAAGTGGATTTTGAAAAAGGTGGATTACAATTAAGATGTCACGATCACATGGAGAATTGTAGAAAAAAATAGATGATATGACATTATTTTATTTTGAAAAGGGTAGATGTTGTTGGGAACTGCAAAAAGTAGAAAAATATGGTAAGTTATATGATTTTTGACATCCCATGACAAACATGAATTAAAATTTAGTCCATCCCAAATTCGGACAGACTAGTCCCAGTCAAAACAAAATAAACAATAATTCATAAGTCTATCATGCAATCATTCGATTGTCAAGGAACTTGATGACGTTCATTGTGAATCTCTTTCTCCTATAAATGGTATTTTTTCATAATACTTTCCCATTATCCATGAAATTATCAAACACAATTTGAATTATAAAATAATATAAAATTAAAATAATTAGTATACAAACTTGAAATTAGTATTTAAATTATCAACAAATTGTAACTGAAATCTAATAATTCACATACTAATAATTAAATTATCAATGATATAATAAAGAAGTAAAACTCACACAACTTTTTTCTTTTACAACCACTTCATACTTCATTAAGCTATAAGAAGAAATTATTCTACACTCCATACTAATTGAGAAGCTAATATAAAATCAATAATCAATGGAAATGAAAATAGTGAGCTTAAATATAAAGAATTTATCTTAAAATTCTAAAACATTATTGGGACAATCAATAGACAATAATCAATGGAAATGAAAATAGTGATTTTAAATATAAAGAATTTATCTTCAAATTCTAAAACATTAGTGTCCCAATGAAAATTTAATAATATTTGATTAAAGCTAGTTAATATATATACATATTTTTCCTTTAAAAAATATTAAAAATACCAAAATACCCCTAATTTTTTTAAAACTTGCGTCTAATGCTCCTTTTGAACATCACGTGTGTTCATCCATGACTTGGCACGATATCTCCTACTAAAATTCTCATACCGTATATAATATTGAAATTTTTGATATGTACGTGTAAAAATATATATTGTTATTGTATCGAAATTTTGAAACTACGTAGAATTTATATTGTGTTATACCCTTTAATGGTATATAGAAGTTACTTGCCTTATACCAAAATGAGGAATATCATTTTTTTTCTTAATTAATGTATTAATGGAATACACACACCGAATTACTGAACTTTTTTAAAAACATCATAGCAACACTGTACCAAAATTTTCGATATATAATTTGTTTCTATATTTTCAATATTTTACATTATGATATGTGCATTATACTTAGATTTTGGTTTATTTTTCCAATCCCTATAATCACACCTAACACCTGAAATTCCAGGTCTTTTGGGAGTTTATATTATATAATCCTAGAATATCTAGAATCACCCACAAGCTCTCAAAACAAACAAAATATAGTATTTATGGATGTTTTAAAATAACCGATGAAGTCGTCATCAGTAGATCGTGACTCCGTGTACGTAAATTTGTTTTTCTTTAAGCAATGAGTTGTCGCCTACAAACAAATTAAAGGGAAGTCATTCTAATCTCCAATTTTGGGGGCATATTTGGAAACCTATGAATCAAATTTTTATATGGCTTTAATCATCGTCATACTATGGTGTCTAATTTCAGCTTTAATTACGTTTACGCTTAGTGTATAATGAATATTATAGAACAACAGATGAACACACAGCAAATAAAATAATAAAGTCACACGACATTAAAGTCTACACAAGAAATAAATACACGTATTAACTATCAACAAAATTGCTAATAGGTTTTCTTAAGCCGAAACTGCTAAGTTATGATTTAAAGAATATTAGTATTTCTCCCGTGCATCCCACGGGTTGCCATATTTGTTGTTGAATTTTAATCATAATAATTTGTATCAAAAATTTGTTTATAATATTTTTCTCAAAACATTATATCTTTCTAAAGATGAAGTGAGACAATGTAATTTAGAAGAATTTTTCTACCTTTGAATGTTTAGTAAAATCTTGTATTCTTTCATTTCTTAGTTTCATTATATCTAATATTTGTATATCATGTTTCTTTCTTCATTCTCTATATATCTTTATTCAAATTTTGTTGAAAAATCACTATTTTTTCTTCATTTCTTAGTTTTACATATATTTGAGAAATCAATGTATCTTCTCTCCATTTGTTAGCTGTATATACATTATATAATAGCTTCTAGAGTAAGATTGATCTTATATATAAATATATAATTATATAGTAGCTTACTAAGTAAGATTTACTGTTTTATTTCATTTTATTTATTTATTTTATTGATATGACACTTTTAGGCGAGAAAGTGGTATTTTTGTAATTTTTGCCAACCTTTTTGTTTTAATACATTAATACATAGGTATAGGTATAATAATTCGCTTCATAGTTTTCCAAATATTCCCCCAAAATTTACAGGGTGTATTTCTGTAAATCTTCCGTTACAATGATGAACAATCCAAGTCAACTCTTGGAAATCATGAAGATATATACAACTAGGCATGAATTATTCATTCATACACTAAGAAATAATTAACTAGACACGTGAAATAATGAAACAAGCAGGTTGTGGTAATATATAAATGCAGAATTTGCAGGTCTGAAAAAGCATCAAATCTCACACCATGTCTAACATATCATCTTCCTCTTCCCAAACTCAAGCCCCGAACAATGCGGAGAAGTCGCTAGACGAGCTTCCAAAAGCGCGTTTCTGGCGACTCATTGACATCCGCCAATGGGAAGGCGTCTGGCTGGACCACCGCCTCGTCCAGCCAGCCATCACCTTCCGAGCAAGCTTCCACGCTCGAAACGACGACGTTTTACTCACGTCGCCTCTCAAAACCGGCACCACCTTGCTCAAATCTATGGCCCTCTCCATCATGCAAAACCCTAATCAAAACGACGACGTTCTCACCACCGCGACCCCTCATTTCTACGTCCCCACAGTCGAAACGACGTCGTACTCCCCACACGTCAGCTCCCCGTCTCCTCCACACGCACCTGCCATATTCAGTCCTCCCGGACTCCGTCAAAAGCTCCACCTGCAAAATCATATACATCCACAGAAACCCTAAGGACACCCTGATCTCGACGTGGCACTTCTTCAACTCCATTCTGGGGCGGTTTCGGGGGTCGTTTCCATTGGAGAAGGCAGTGGAGAGCTTCTGCAGTGGGGTCCATCTCTACGGGTCGTTCTTCGATCATGTGGTGGAGTACTGGGTTGAGAGCAGGAAGAGGCCTGAGAAGATACTGTTTCTTAAGTATGAGGAGATGAAGAGTGACCCAAAAAGAGAGGTTGCGAAGATTGCAGAGTTCTTGGGAAGGGCAGTTGGAGAAGAAGAGGTTGATGAGATAGTATGGAAATGCAGTTTGGAGAGGATGAAGAATTTGGAGGTGAATAAGAAGGGATCGATATCGTTTCTTGTGCCCAACAGTTTGTATTTTAGGAAGGGTGAAGTTGGTGATTCCAACAATTATTTGACGCCTCAAATGGAAGACCGAATCGATCAAACAAGCCGCATCAAACTCCACCCCTTTGGCCTCTTTCTTTAACTAGTCCATATATATATACAGTGCATCTTCATCTGTATAATATATGTGTGTATCAATTGTTGTCATATTTTAATTTTTAATTCTTCTGTGTGATTGTTTCTTTATGTAACAAAGTGGCCATGTAAAAAACATCATTTTTAATAATTTTAATCTGGAAAACTAATATACAACTAAAAATTCATTTTTTTTTTCTTTTAACGAATTTGGGGGAGTGGAACAAGAAACAAAATTGGACTGGGCTGCTAGCTCCACTCTACCACCCTCAAGAACACCTCCATAATCTTACATTTCTTAATCAATTCTCACATTTTAGTTGGAAATCAACCGATCGATCCTAACTTTTTCCCCTCTATCGTTTCGAAAAAACTGTGGCCAAGACACTACATTACCAACAACAACCACAACATTTGTCGGAAAACTGTCATAACCATCACTTTCAAACCCAAATTTCGATTTTTCCAAACCCATAACCAAAATACTCTAAATTTGTCTCAAAACAATATCGCATGCTCTTTCAAAGCCCCTACCCAAATCAGTTTTAAGAAAAGGTTTTGAATTGGATTAAATTTCACAAAATATACATTTCATGTTTCAACTTTAAAACCCATTTTCCTGTGTCCAAATTTGTCCATGAAATTTTAAAAATTGAATGAGAGGATTTGATATCCATATAATGGGGCAAAACTTACATATAATTTCATTTTTCAGAAATTTAAATTTGTCTCCCTAAACCCGACGGGATTTTCTTTTCCCAAAACCAAAATGAATTTCGGAATTTTAATTAATTTTCAATTTCAATATAATTTTGTACGTTTTGATTTTTTAATGATGTAGCATTTTTTTTTTCAATGAGATGGATTTGATCATATTATGATGTATCATACAATTTACCTTTTTTTTTTTCAATTCTTAATGACGGTTAACAAATAAGAATTTTAGGAGAGTCGCCACATCACACTTAAGTTATTGGAAAACTTCAATTTGAAGGTCACATAACTCCCATGATATTTTCTAATGAAATTTGAATTTTTGGTAAAAATTAAATAAAATTTAAATAAAATTTTAAATTATGGAATTAAATTGAAAATCGTCATACTTATTAAACCAAAGCCTGCTTGTTACACCACTACCAATTTCATAAATGGACTACTTCTATATCTAAAATATGTGTGTGTACTTGTGTTTACATATATATTCGAAACATTAATTCTTAGCTAGAGATCTCCCTCCCACATGTAATATATCTAAATATATCTTCATTTAAATGTAACCAAATACTTTTTAATATTTAGAATGTAAAAATATCTAAATTTCAATTTCGAATGTATTTCATGGTTAACTATAAACATGACCAGAACATCTAATGAAACTGAAAATTAAAGTGTGTATATATCTCGCAAGAAGTCTAGATTTGAGATGTGATCAGTACTTCATACTTAATATTCAGAATCTTGTTTAAACTTGAGTTATTACTTTTAAATTTTAATGTATATATACAAATGCGTGTATATATTACATAATGACTCATATGCCTGAAAAGATATGAAATATTAGTACACATGAAAATGAAAGTTGTTGGTGTGATTTTCTGCATTTCCAAGTAAAATTAATTTGTCTAAAATAAAGAACAAAATAAATTTAATTTAATTTTAATAAAAAAAAATTGATTTATTTTAATTGAAGATACAACCAAAGGTCAATGATGTTTTTTTTTTTTTAAGAGTAAACAATGTCTAAATCTTTCACAAAAAATTGTATAAAATAGTGTTATATATAGTTATCATGAAATGGAGTCTCGTTACCAAAAAATATATATGAAATGTAGGATATGAGTTATAAATTTAGTCATCTCTTGTAATATATTTTGTGAGATGATAAACACTGTCTATATTTAGAAGTTGGAGAATTAAAGGAAAAAGAGGATGCGTGCGTGTAAGAGTGGATAAATGAAAGGAATGAGTATATTGGTTGGCAATTGGCGTTACTCTAAATAAGTTAATAATGGGAATGGCTATTGCGTGCCTCCCTTCATCTACGTGCCCTCCACTTATATACCACCTTTTTTTTCTTTTTAATATCTTAAAAATCATAAGTATTCTAAATTTTGTTTTGTACTTTGAACAAACTTTTAAATTCCTATTTTAATTTAAGTGGAATATTAATTACCTGGCCACGTAGATTCTATATTAAGTGATTTTATTTAATTAAACCAGTACAAAGGTATGTATACCCACTCACATATTAGGTGACATAGTATGTGGCAAAGAAAAAAGGGTTTAATGCATGAAACCCCCTTGTGATTAGGAAAATATGCGTCGCTCCCCCCTATGTTTTCGAAATGGCAAGGTTTACACTTGGGTTAACAAAAAATCTGCGCGTTTTCCCCTATATCCTTAAACATAACAAGAGTGCGTTGCACGCGCCTGTTGTGCGAAATTTCTTGTTTTTTTTTATCACATTTTCAGTGTAAAAAGACTAGAATACCCTTACCTTACCTAAAATTTAAAGATTGATCAAATCTTCAAAAATCTAATATTTGTGGGAATTATTAAATAAGAAAATCTAACATTTGTAGGAATTATTCATTTAATTAAAATTTTCTTTTAAACTTTGTATACATATAATTTATTTTTTAACTAATTTTAAAATCAATAAAATAAATCTTTGAAAAAAAAATGAATTTAACAAATTCTTTTTTAAAATCTGAAAATTTTTCTTGTCAATGCCTTTACAAAAAAAATAATATTAAAAAATTCAGAAAAATAAAAAAATGGAGCCCTAATACTGTTCATCTCTCTCTCTGCAGATTCAACATTCCAATGCCGTCTTCTTCTCCACCGATCCACCTCTTCGACCACCATCTTCTTCTCCATCTCCATCACCATCTTCACGGCGCTATAATCCCGCTGCTCCACCTCACCAAAAATTGCAAAAAATCTAATTAAACAAGAAGGGGATCGAAGATGGTGGCGAGGAAAAGAGGGGTGATGGTGGAGGTGTCTGGGTGTTCGGTGGCTCGTGGTGGTGGAAGAACAACAACACGGTGGTTGGCAATACTGTAGCGGCGGAAGAAATGAAAAAGGACGACTATACGGCGGCAGTGAATCTAGAGATGGAGATGGGTGGTGCTGCTCGCGATGGAAGAAAGATCAACGGCGCCGTGCGATGGTGGAGGTGTCGCGACTATCGGAGAGACAACCGATGAAGTGGAGCTGCGGCGGCGGTGGCCGGGAAACCTGCGCGAAGAGGTAGAAGAAGATGAACATGATTTTTTTTATTTGTTTAATTTTCAAAAAAAATTCTCATTAGCAACTGTGAATCTAGATGACATGTGAATATAGATGGTGGTGTTTGGGTGCTCGATTTTAGAGAGAGATGGAGGGAAGTGGTGGCCGCGAATCTTGCCGGAGTCACTATTGTGTTGAGGGTGAAATCAGAGAGCTCGCCGTCGTGAGATGGTGGTGGAGGATGAAGATGGTGGAGGCAGCGACGCTGCTGTTCGCAGTGTGATGGGGCAGCAGATCGGCAACGGAGAAGTTATGAACGTCGGTGAGACAGAGCTGAGGATGGTGGCAGACAGATGGAGAAGATGACCTCTTTCATTTTAATTTTTTTTATAAGAATTTTGTTTAATTAAATTTTAATTCTATTTGAAGGGTATAACGAGAAATTAAAGATAAAATATAACGCCGTTAAATCCAATTCTAAAAAATGGAACGTGTGCTGACTTTTTGTTAACACACGTGTATTCCTTGCCATTTTGAAAACAGAGGGGGGAGCGACGCAGATTTTCCATATCATATGAGGATTTGGTGTATTAAAACCCAAAGAAAAAATGAGGATTTGATTCATTTACCCCACTTCTCCTGCTTCCCATATATGAAAAGGTTTGGAACTTTTTTTAAAACAAAAATTAAAGTATATTTTATGAATTAAATATATTTGAGTTGACGTGGCATCACTAAAACTATTAATATATTAGGTCCACCTACTTACCCTGGTGTCCAAAAAATTATAAATATAATAATATACGTGTGTTAAAAGTCACAATATTGGTTGTAACTAAGTTTAGGTTTTTTTTTTTTTCTTCCTAATAGTGTGCACTAAGCCGCTTAAATTAACCTTAGAATCAAGTCAGCGCTTCTTCTTTTTTTTTTTTTCTTTTTCTTTCTTAAATAAGTTATTTGTTTTTAAAATCGAACAAAACGAATCCACTACCTTTTCAAATCAAATAAGCCATTCTTTAAATCCATGGTGACATTATTCTACTTTAATGAAAAGAAATGAGCTTGACATAGTTCTCTTTTATTTTTCGGTTACGTTTAACTTTGATAAGTAGAGGGATCAATAAACAAGCCTTGTGGACTAACAACTGTGAAAAACTCAAGTGAATAAATGTGAAAAATTGGTAAAATAAAAAAAATATTTATTTCTTGGTTAATTGTGGCGTGGTCTATTAGAATTGCTAAAACAGTTATAGTAATACAATACGTATGAGAGTTAATCATTCGACCATAATCAAAATGATATTTTCCTTTGAAAATGTGACTAAATTAATAGTTATGTTGGTATGAATATTTCACATCAAAACAACAGACGAGTCTCTTTCTTTGGTAAACATCTATTTTGAAGAAACATGAATTCTTTCTCTTTCTCTAATTCATCCACTACATCATCATGATACTCCTCATGATCTTGTCATCAAATCCCAATCCTATTTTTGGCAAAATAAACGTGAGTTTTTAGTATCTAAAGAACAAACTAGGGTTGAAGTTCGTCCCTCACTATTAATCCGACGACTAATTGGGTTTAATAAAAAAAAATTAAAAAAAAATTGATCTATGGTGAAAGAAGACTTTTTTTGCCAATAATAAATAAAGATAACATTTATTAACATCAGGATTAATTGAACCCCTTCTATTATATTATTGTTAATTGTTAATTGAACCCATATATTTAGATATGTATTAATGTCAACATGAGTAAAGTTTTGAATTCGAGAGTCTCTGATTAAAAATGTCAAATATATATTCAATAATTGTATCAATTAATATTAGGGGTCAATGATGCACTTACTCGTCGAAAACAATAGTTCCATATATTTACTGTTTCTTAAAAAATTAAAAAGAGGCAAGAGGGAAAGAGAGGAAACAAAAGGTTGAATATTTGGAGAGCAGAAATGATTATGAAAAATGGAAAATAAAAAGACAGAGAAAAGGAAAGAGTGGAGACTCGAGAGTGGTACAAAAATCACCGCTTTGCGTCATTTCTCGCACATCGAAGCAAAGTGTATGAATGAATATATGCATTTGCTCACAATCATTCTCTTCATTCCATCTCAAATCCACTATTCACTCAATCATTTCTTTCCTTCTTTCAAATTAAAGTGTAAATCTCGAATATTCATATAATATATATATATATATATATATATATTATAGAGAGAGAGAGAGAGAGAGAGAGGAGGAGGAGGAGAGGAAGAACTAGACAGACAGATTGGGGTTTGTGATTTTGGGGCTGGGTTAATAGAGAGTGGAAACTGTTTGTGGAATTCAATTGAGGATGATGGAGGTGATCCTCCATGTATACGATGTCACGAATAGTGGCAACGACAAAACTAACAATACTATTATGCAGATCAACAAGATCTTCAAAGATGGAATTGGTCTCGGTGGCATCTTCCACAGCGCTGTTCAGGTTCCTCAATCCCCTCTTCTTTCTGTTAATTTGTGTTTTCGCTGCTGCCTTATGCGCATTATTTCCTTTTATTTTGGTTTCAATTTGTTACTTCCTTTTTAATTGTTTTTTGTCCCTGTTGATTTGTTTTGGAGTAGATCTAGGGTTTTACTCTGTGTAGTTTGTTTGATGTCAATATTTTCATGGGTATATCTTGTGTTGTTAAGCGTGCTGTGGATGTTTTGCAATTTCGTGTTTTTAGAATGTGTGACCCCCACTTGAGATTCCTTATTGCGTCAATTTGTCGTGTGCATCTTCTTCTTTCTCTGCTGGGTGTGGTGATGGTGATGGTGAGAGGTGGTGGTTGTGTTTTGCTGAATATTGGAAGAAGCTCAATTTTAAATGTTGGTGATGATTTGGTTTCGAGATTCTTTGAATTGAAGCCAATTTTGTCCATTCAACTTACAGAAATTTCGGGGGTTTTGACATGATACTTACTCGAAGATTGAAAATTAGGTTGCTATGTATGCATGCAACCTACTTTACTTCGAAGATCTTAGTTACTTTTTAATTTGACTCCATGACTTTTGACTTTCAAGGAAAATGACAACTTGGAAGGATTTGGTTTAAGGCATTTTGAAAAGTATGTAGGCTGATGTTTGTCAGCCTTGGTTTCATTTTCTGATATGGTGAATATTATTATTTCTTTGTGATGTCCTCCTAATCTCCTTTCACTAGACAACCTTATCTTCTCAGCTCAGAAGGTTGAGGTTCGACATAGAAGATGAGGTTCATATATTATTGTTCCCCTAGTCCCATCTACCAATAAGTTCTAGAGTTGAAAAGGTTAATATAATGTTAATAAAATTAACTCAATCTCTTTGTGGCATGCTGATTGCTGGCATTCACTCATCTCTTAGAATTAGAAGTCTCAAGTATAGAATTCAATTTTCATCATCACCATATTTCATAATTGGGAATTCTCTTATGAAACTCCACATGTTACTTGCTTGAACCGGTTATTCACATTGTAAAACATTATACAGTATGAAAATACAATGTATTTCTTTTACCAAGGTTTAACATTTTATATCCTTGTTGTAATGATGCTGAGTTTTGCGTTTCTGATCCAATATATTTCTTTTTATTTCGTCCAAGTGTACAATCTATCTCATGTGGTTTTGGTTTTCCCCTAAATGTTACCTTATAAATTTGCACATCTAGAGTTAAGGTGTTTATTGCATCTTTAATTGTTTTTTTGTTACCTGCTAAACAGGTTTTTGGAGATGAGGAATGGTCCTTTGGGTTCTGTGAACAGGGTACTGGAGTGTTTAGCTGCCCATCAACAAAGAATCCGATGTATACATACCGTGAAAGCATTAAACTTGGGCAGACATCCTTCTCTATCTTCAAGGTTAATCAGATTATTAGGGAACTGAGTAGAGAGTGGCCTGGGCACTCGTATGATTTGCTATCAAAGAATTGCAATCATTTCTGTGACGCGTTTTGTGAAAGACTTGGTGTGCCAAAGCTTCCTGGTAATTAAATTTTCTGTCTCACCCTTGTGCTCTTTTACATGGATGACATTTATTTTATTATGGATAGCACTGGAAATTCTGCAGAGCTTTTGTTTACCAGCAGGATACTTTTCGAGTAGATATTCATAATTATTGTTCTTCTCTTCGTGTATAACTAATGGCAAATAGTCAAAAGTTGGCCTTTACACAGGATAGTTTCTTTGATCCAATTTCTTGTTGGTCTTCCATCTATAGTAATTTGTTAGATATGTATTAATTTACTGGAGAATCTCATGTTTGTTTTGAGCCCTTGACTCTGTTTGAAACAATTCAACTTCTTAAAAGTATGGAGTGAAAGATCATTTACCATAGAATTGAGTGTTCCGTATCCAGAAATTCTTTGTTTTTTGCATGGTGTACATCATTTAAGTTGATTTTTCAACATTTCTCTACATTGAACCATGATAGAAACAAGTTATGCTTGTTTTTTCATCTCTGTTGAAGTTGCAGGATTCAGACTTAAAATCACATTAGCTTTATTTGTTTAGTTTTGATCCCTTAATAGTCTGCATGGTGAAATTTCATCTCTGTAAGATGGGGTTGAAAGTTGATTGATTATGAACTTGTCCTGGACTGGAACAAGCATCCCAGTCCACCTGTTTGAGTAGGCTGCCGATGGCACCTTCGTATGTTAGTGGATTTATGATGATAATCTGCTGTGAAGGTGAAACAAAATTACATGTTGGAGTGAATATACTTATTACTTATTAGTGTACTCTGCATTTCACTTTCTTACCACTTCTAACAATCATATGCCAAAACGTTTCCTACCCTGGCCTTGGAGTTATTAACTGTTAACCCTATAAGTTTTGTAACAGGATGGGTTAACAGGTTTGCACACGCTGGAGATGCTGCTGTTGAAATAGCTGGAAACACAGCCTATCGAGTAAGATTCTGTCTTTGTTCAACACACAACCTCCTTTCACCATTAATGTGAAGAATTTTTACATCTACTTAAGTCAAGACAATATTGCATTATATGGGCCCGAATGGTGTAAAATGGATGGGTATTATCCTTTGAATCTTGTTGAGATTTCTTATAATTCCATGGTAAGAAAAGAACTACTCTGATGTTGATGCAGTTTAGGCAAGCTAAAACTGAAATCGTATCTGCTAGCAAGGTAGCATACCGGTTTTTAGCAGGAGTTGCATCCAACAATTCAGTTGTCACTCCAGAATCTCCTGGTAACTCTAATAGAGGAAGCCCTAGAATCCAAGGTACCTGGTTCAAGAACCTTATCTCGGGTGCTAAGCCGTCGACTAGTTCAGAACTGGAAAATCGGGATGAGGAAATGGTCGGACAGCATCAGAGACAAGATGCAGAACCTCAAAAGTTGAACCCTCATCGTAATTTCTGATACTACTACGTTCTCGTTGTCCGCTTTTGCACTAAAATCAGAGCAACTGAAACCTTTGGCAATTAGAATGTTGTGTAATTCAATCCTTGTGGATGTTGTAAAATAGTTGATTCCATTCAATTGTGAATTTGTTCAATTTCCAAAGATTCAATATTTAAATAGTTAATTGATTGTTCTACAAGAACGGTTATTTCCACTCAATTGTGGTATATTTTTCCGTTGTGTTTCACAAAGCATGATGCAATCCGTCGAGCAAGAAAACCTCAAGAGTCTCATGATAGTTCACTTCCAGTCACATATCTTAATCATTTCATGTTAGTAACATTTTTCAATTTTATTTTTATCACTTTGCCACAAATCTTTCGTTAAAGTATTTGAGTATCCAAGTCAACAAGTTATAATTATCCCTCTACAATTTTTGCCCTTCTTTTTCTTTCTTTTAGTTTTAATCACTTTATCCAACTTTAAATTTTTTAGTAAAACTCTTGTAAGATAGTCTCACAGATTTAATTATATTAAATAAGTTAATCTATAATTCACACTTCATAATCCATGATTTAATTATATTAAATAAGTTAATCTATAATTCACACTTCATAATCCATGAGATTCGTCTGTCTTGTATAAATTATCTATGAAATCATTTTATATAATTTTTTGTGTCTTTAAATATGTTAAATTTGAATCAAATATCAACATATTCAATTCCATTGATGTGTAATTCCAACATCTACTTTCAGTCAATCAACATAACGAAAAACAGTAGTTTTTAACTAATAACCAAGAAGTACTTGGATACGCAATCGGTCAAATAAAGAAGTTGAATAAAGCAAAAAAATGAAGAAACTTTTCCTTTAAATTATGAAAAAATTAATCGTGTACTTTAAAGATATTTATTTTTTATTGAGTCCTTATCCTCCTGATTTCATTTTGACAATAGTGCTGGAAATTCAACATTTGAAGTCAATATATTATCCTACAGAAAAAAGCAAGGGGAAAAACACCAAAATTAGTTAAACTGATTTTATCTGAAAACTAATATTGATTAAGGAAGTTCTAATTTTAGCAACCAAACTAAGTAATTAAAGCAAGTCAGATCAACTGCTACAAAAGTTTCAAGTTATCCAAAGAACAAAATAAAACCTTCAGATTTAGACAGTAAGGCACCAAAACTAGACTATACAACTGATAACTGTTCTAACTTACCCTCCTGAGATACGGTTGAAGACGAGCATCTACACGCTCATCCTCAGCTATTCTAACAGCTGAAACAGCCTGAGCAGCCAGAGGTCCAGCACATAAACCAACAGGCCCCCAAACATCTTGTCCTAAATATTGAGGGTAGAAGAAGCCACTCCCCAAATAATCAGATGATGTCATCAAGTTAGAATTTCCGCGGAGATTCCACATGTGCCCATAGTGATGAGCATCGGAAACCCTTGCCACATTTTCACATGAATATGTCAGATCACGACAAAGAACCACTGGCTGTCTTTCTCCCATAATAATGTTGATGTTAGTATAATCCCACATGGTTAACCCCTCATCCTTATTCAGCATTGCTTTACCTGAATTGTCCGAGTCTTCGCCACGTAGGACTTGTAGTGCAACTGCTTTGGCTATAGCAGCACTTTCTTCATCGAGCCTGTCTTGTTCTTGTTTCTTTTTCAGCTTCTTTTTTTCCAGTTCAGAGCGAATGGCTGCAGAAGTAGCCAAAGCCTTCTCCAATCGCCTTTTTTTCTTCTCAGCTTGTTTAATACGATCTAACTCATCCTTAACCTGCTTCTTGTTGGCTTTTCTAACACCAGATGCTACTTTTGTACATTCCATGATAACCTGTCTACTCAGTTTTTCTTTCTTGATTTCCTTAAGATTTTCCCAAGAAGTCTACCCTAAGATGTATACATTATCTAACTACCTATATGTTTCCTTTTCTTCCCATGAACTTGTTATTATAATAAAACATGGAACCTAGAATTACACAAAATGTATTGAACTCCTACTGTACCCACTCAGGTTTGAATGAATACCTCATTTTACTCACACTACATTCCCAAAAAGAAGTAACAGGAGACAAGAGAAGTGAAAACTGGAAAACACTTAAATATCTGTTTGACACCATACCTCCAAATATCTCACAAGCCTTACCACTCATTTCACTCTAACTAGATTGAAGATAAACAGATTGATCGTAATTAACTATTCTTTCAGTTTAAAAAAAATCACATGGCCTTCCCTCCTGCAACAAAGATAAATAAGTTGAGACTTTCAGAATACATGTGACAAAAAGTAACATCTTTCAAGATGGATACAGACAAACATGCCAATGGTGCAAAAACCACTAAATAAGAGCAGTAATTAAGTAAACAACAATTCAGATAACTGTACACAGCATCGCATATAACTGTCATGACAAGTGATGTATTACACATCCAGATAATCATGTCATAGTCAAGCTATGAACATTAGCACAATGTAACACCACCATGTCAAACTGCCACTGAAAAATTCCTAAAAATCCATTCAGTATCCAGACAAAACAGGCAGCATGTAGAGATCAAGATAATAATGAAGCATTAAACAGCACCAACCAACTTATTAGCCCACTTCTAACTGAATCTTCTATTTCGACAATATTAAATAGGGGTGTTTATTCTGATTAATCTACAACTCTAATTTTTCCATTTTCTGAATAAGAAGTTTCATAATTTAGCAGGAAAACACACACACAATCAATTGTTGGCAAGAAGGGCATTACTCGGTCTTATAAGTACTTTATCCTAGTTAATTCAAGTTCACCACGATTTATCACCATATTCAGAACCCACATAAAAAAATTAATACAAAACTAATAATGATGATAATTTCCTCAACCACTAAAAAGGAACATCAAAAACATGTGAAGATCAAAAGATTTTAGAACTTTAATTGGACACAGAACACAACCTGACGTTAAATTAATAACTTAGATGCAAAGGGCCTCAATAATTTAGCACAGGATATAAGTAACCTAGATACCTAAATCCCAATTAGTGAATAACAACAAAAATTAATCCTCTTAACGCATAATTATCATCAGATCAAAAACCGGCAAAACAAACACGAGATATATCCCTCCAAATAAATCCAACAAATGCCAAAAATATAGCGAACCTGTCGGAATCGAGGAGAAAAGAAAACCCCCCTTCACAAAAAATAGAAGAATTATGGCGAAAATAAGAGAGAGGAAAAATATTATAAGTGTGTGTTGGGATCTTTATAAGGAGTGCGTGTTGCGGTTCAAATTTTCGAAGGAAGGGCAATTTCGGAAAGTGCAAAGATATTTGACACGTGTCAGATGAAAGACTGATCCTCAATTTCATTTTTTTTTTTTTTATATAAGAAATAAAAAAAAAGTCCTAGCCTTTATATTTACCACTAATTTTTTTTTTTATCCAGGGAGATAAAATGAAACTTATATATGTTAATGACATGGGTTATATAAACACAATTAATTGTTAGAAAGACAAATATGCCAACGGCCCAACTACAAAATAAACATTAATCAATGAATCAATCAAAAATGTCACAAAATATAAACTGCAACGACAAGCTGGTCTCAAAATCTTGACAGCATTTCTCAACACAACCTCCCTTGTTATTATTGAGATGCCAGTATAATTTCAATTTATAAATGGTTCGGACTTTAAAAAAAAAAAAAAGATATTTGTTCTGGCGATTTCAAGTAACGCTCAGCCTTTTATACTTTAGATTGAAAAGAAATAATTTCTCAAGAGTGTAGTGCCAAGCAGCCGATTTTCTTCATGCCATCATCTATGTGAAATTTAAAAAATTGGGCATTGGATGAACCTATTAACCCCCATTGTACACAACATGCATAATTCCGTTAACAATTCAAACACGATACTAAGTCAAAAATCATTGATTTTGATTGAGTTAAAATAATCCCAAAACTTGTGCTCTCTATATGATATGAATCCGAAATTGCATCACAGATTCTTGGACAATTTTATTCTTCTGTTAATTTCTTTTTCCAACTCTTCAAGCCCTCCTACCTCTTCAAGGTCCTGCACAAAATAATCACCCATTACACAATCATCAAACCAGAGAAAAGTAACAAAAATTATCAACTCAATCACAATAAAACCAAAAGGGTTTTTTTCTAAACCTTTGGTCCTAAGAAGAGTCCATATGGGACTCCTTCGAACTTGTCCGAATGGTGAAGCTGAAATCCCGACAACAAAATCAAATAAGATCAGTTTATTACATAAAAAACACACACAAAGACAAATTAACAACGAAGTCCATCACCATGTTACAAATATGTGATGAGGATGTTTTCAATTAAATACATGATTTAGATGAGAGAACATGCGAAACCCATACACTCAACATTATCATATTATAATTTATAGAGAAACAGTGTGATAATATATACCTGATGAGCAGAGGCTACTCTTCTAAAATAGGGTACATTTGCGACCGGGCCCACCGGGAATCTCCGGTGCACGAGACCGTCGTGGACGAACATGTAGGCGATCCCAAAGACCGTGATTCCAAGACCCTGCACCCAATATATTGAATACATGAGCATAACTGTTATGAATTATGATAGAAGTATAATTGCAGTTGATGATTTGGGAAAAAGAAGATGCTCACAGCTCCGAAACAGAGGCCGGGGACGAGGCCTTTGTGGAAGAAGCCATAGGAGAGGAGGGCTATGGCTGGGACAGCATTAACTATCGCGAAAACATCGTTGAGTTCAAATGGTCCTTCTCTTGGTTTATGGTGGGACTGCAGTTGATAATTTGAGTTTAATAATGGGAAAATAGATAGTTGATTAAAGTGTATTGATATGAACCTCGTGCATATGCCATAATGAAGCATGCCACAGAGCTTTATGAGCCCATCTAGCCCAGAACTCCATTCCCACCTGAGAATTTAATTCCAACAACCATTTAGTCACAATTAAATCAAGAAATTCATTTTGGTAACATAAAGTCAAGAAACTTACAGCAGCACCAACAGAGAGAGCAAATGTACCAAACATTTCTGCATAAGGTACCTCTCCACCCTGCACCACAATTTTTTCAACTTAAAATTGGGGGAATTAAGAAACTTAACTAAACAGATTCAAATTAAACTGGAAAAAAAAAAAAAAAAAAGGAATAGAAACCTCCAATTGCCAAGCAAATCTGTAGTAAACAGCCATAACAGCCATTGAAGTAATTCCGAAACTGGACATAACAGCCGCCACCAAATAACCAAACCTCTCGGATTTCTTCCTCGCCATCTTCGCCGCCACCGCCATTTCCTCCCCATTTCTGTCTTCCTCTTCCAACTCCACCAATTTCTCATCCTCCACCACAAAACACAATGTCAGGATAGGCCTCTTCCTTCCCAACCTCAAAACGCCCTCGAATTTCTTAAGCCGTAAATAGGGGGTGGGGGTCGCAAAGGGTGCGGGCTTCGGGCCGGAAAACGGGCTCTGCTTCAAACTCACTATGCTTCTGGAGGTGGTGGCGATGGAGATCCCGACCGCCATGAGAGGTGGTTTTGAAAGATGATTTTGGAGAAGATTAAATGCTTAAGTAGTGAATTAAAAAGATAGTAAGAGAGAGTTTGGACAGCTAGATGGGGTGTCGAGTAGAGTTGTAGACCACATGTTTTATTTCGTGTTTTTATTTTTTATTTTTTATTTTTCACCGCAAACCCTTTTGTTTGGGTTTGCTTTTAATGGGATTTTGAGATTTTCTTACAAAATTTGGGTATATATTGGTTTTGTGTAGAATTGATATTACATTTAGATATATGTATTTATTGAGAAATATATTGTTTCAGTTGAAATTGGGTTTTTCTTTTTCGGATTGTATTGTATGTTTTTTAAGAAACATTGTATTTATTAAATTTCACTAAATATGTATATAAATTTTTAAAAGTAAAGGGAAAAGGATGATAAGGATATGGATGGCATTTAGGGGTAAAGTGCGGGCCAATTCCACGTACGATGAAACGTGGCAGTAGGAGAGTGCGTGAAATGAGAGGTGGATGTTGTATGGTGAGATTGCATTGGAACAGACGATACTCACTCCATCTAATACGTCGTCGCTTTTGTGGGTTACCTCAGAATGCCCCCCGCCATTAACAAGCTGCCACATCATCCATTGAATCCATGGATTTCTATTTTCAGGCACAATTGAAGCAAATTGTTACTGTTACTGGTGTTCTGAGATTTAAAAAATCAATGGCATCTGAATTCTCAAAAATTTAGCATTTACTTTTTTAAGCAGTATTTTAAATTTTCAGGATAAATGTTTTCAATTGTTAATTTTATGTTAGATTTAATGTGGGTAAACACTTGCGTTGAATCTTTTTCTTCTTATTTTTTAATTTTCTTTATTTATTTTATTTTCTTTTTTATTTTGTCTTTTTTAAATCTTGAATTATTATTATATTTTACGATTAACATATCGGATATTAATATTTAAGGTAGTTTAATTATATGTAATTAAAATATTAAATAATATCATGTATTATTTGAATAATAATTAAAATTATAATTTTTTAAATGTAACATAAATTTTTAAATACTACACAAATCATAAATATTATTAAAATTACATGCAATCTTTAAATATCTCAACTCAATTGATAGATATCGGTAAGTTGTGGATAGTGAGAGATATCACTGATATTCATATCCATGAGTCGTGTATATCAATATCTATACAATGTATATTGTATAGTATATTCGAATATTTTATCCATAAAATAATCTACTTGTATCAATATTACGTGTATATATATATATATTGTCGATATAATTCATCTCATAACAAACAATATATATGTCGGATCTATATCATCTTTGTTAATATATGACAAATAAAAAATTTAAATAATAATAATAATTTGAAATATTATATTTAGTACAAAATAGTGTAAAAATTATCGTATTTTTTTGTGCACCGCTTGAGATGCCCTAATACTTACAGTGCTATGTGATCGACTTGCCACGTCCACTAATCACGTGACGCATTTGTAGATGTACTTTCTAAGGAATTAAATGGTGGAATTTATTTAAATAAAAATCAATTTTTTAAGAGACATGTGATATTATAAAGGAAAATATAAATGAAATATTATTATCTGGAGAAATGATTTTTATTTCTGATGGTTGATAACAACTCATTCCTCTAAAGTGAGATTTAACTCGTTTAATTTTCTTTATTCATAGCAAACATCACTTGACATTCTAGTTTCACGTTTCTCTCCTCCAACCATTTAAACACGTTTTTTATAATTAAAAAAGAAAAACAAAAACAAAAACAAAAGTAGAGATCACAATTCCAACCTACCCGGTAATGCTACACTCGTCCTCAACCCATTTTTGGGCAATTTATATACAAGTATATAACCATATTCCAATGTACATTTATAATTTAATTATTATAAATTATATCTATCAATTAATTTTTATACAATAAAATAATATCTTTTAATAAAAACACATTGTGTTTACAAGACACAAAATCATTTTATAATGTATAAGTATAACGTACATATCTCAAGAATATATTAAATTTATTTTTAATCAATTTTTAACTAATAACTTATATTGGTTCTGCGATAACTTCTGCATAAATATTCATTAAATTATTATTTATTTTACATTTTATTTATAATATTTATATTATCTATCTATCTATACTTATATAAAAGCAAAGAAGTTGAAAATATTTACATTTTTACCATTTTCCCTCTAAAAAATGTCACATCATGGATTTTTTTTTTTTCTCTCTTTGGTGCAATTATGGCACAAGCTTTTGTCATATACAATTTTAATAGGAAATTTATTATAGAAAATCTTCTTTTTCATATTAGCACACTAATATATATTGTTTTATTTCTCCAAACTAATCAATGAAAATAATTATTTATGGTTTTGTTTCTATTTTTATATGGCTCTTTGTTATTTTTATAATTATTTAACTTAGTACATTTATATTTTTGTTCTATGTTTAGATTGATATATAGACTTCTCAATCAATTTATTGTGTTATAGTTGTATATTTTTTGTTTTATTTCTAATCCAATTGTTTGAAATTAATGAATACAATCACATGTAAAATGAAAGTAATATAAGTATAGTTATTTAAATTTTATTTTTCTAATTATACTCTAATATTCGGTGTGCATATAATTGATTACATTTTGTAATCAAGTAATTGATAATTATCACATATTTATCATTTTTTAATATAAAAAAATATAAGTGTATAAGGTAATATATAGTTATCCAAATTTTATATTTTTAATAATTAAATATTCTACATACTCTGTTTAATATTTAATATAGATATTTAATATATAGTTTAGTAAATTCATATTTTTTTAATTGTTAAATACTTTATATCTTCAAAATATTTATACTTAGTTACATAATATTATCAAATAGTTTGATATTTACTACATATTATATAACCATGCAATGCACGGGGACAACTACTAGTACTAATATAAAAGCAAAGAAGTTGGAGATATTTACATGTTTGCTTTTTTCCCTCCAAAAGATATCACATCAAGAATTTTTTTTTTTTTTTTGTATTTTGCATTTTTAATTGCTTTGTCCATTTGATTTAATAACACAATTATTGTATTAATTCATTCATATTGTATTGATCTTAATTAAATTAATTTTTATTGAATATAATTTCTTAAATACCAATAATAGATATTGTCCAAAAAAATTCGAATAATAGCTATTATTAATATATACTAGTAGTTGCCCCCGTGCGTTGCATGATTTGTCATATAACATGTGGTAAATATAAACTATTTGATAATGTAATGTAATAATAAGTATTTTGGAGATATAAAGTATTTAACAATTAAGAAAATCTGAATTTACGTAACTATATATTAAATATATAGTTATCTAATTCATACTATCATGTTTATTATATATATATCTCATTTGACAATTTGTGATTAATAACACTTAAAATATATATATGAATGACAAATCAAATCCAATGACTTAAATTAAATATATATATATATATATATATATATGTATATATTGAAAACAATACACAAAAAAAATTGAAAATTTTACGTAAAAACCTAATGCAAGCAATGTCAGTTATATATTTTCAACCTTTATTTTAAAATAAATTGAATTATAAAAACATTTTTAATATTTTTTAACATCGAAGATGGCAAATAGTCAATTATTCCATCATAACTATCACATAAATTAATTGCTATAGCCCGACGTTGATCAGTACATTCAAGATAACACAAAATCTAAATGTAGTAATAATGATAATGATGGTGACGACAACAACATAATTAGAAACTAAGATCATAACTTAAATTATCAACAGAACCATCTTAATTCAAAGCATGCACTCTCATATAAATAGATACGAAAATCTAAGTGTACGCTGAAATTTATATTTGATTATTGGATATTTATACTTGTATTCTAAATAATATTCTCATCATTAATATATCGGTATATCGGTATATATTATACTGTTATATATATTCTAATCACAAGGTGCACAGATCCAAATCTGTGCACAACAATACTGTTATATTATATGAGTGATACTGTTTTATATGAAGTAATACCTTTATATTATATGAAGTAATACTGTTATATTATATGAATGATACTGTTATATTAATATAACAGTATCACTCATATAATATAACAGTATTGTTGCACCTTGTGCACAGAAGTGTCACTCTATATATAATGTATGTATTATGGAATTATATGTCATCCTAAGTATTTTTAGATTAATATATGTATTTCAAATATGTAATATCATTCAACATTTTTTATGAAATTTATTAATATTCTTTATCGATATATTTTAATGATGAAAATATTATTAAGAATACAAGTATAAATATCCAATAATCAAATATAAATTTCCGAGTACACTTAGAGTTTCGTATCTATTTATATGAGAGTGCATGCTTTGAATTTAAATGGCTCGGCTGATAATTTAAGTTATGCACTTAGTTTCTAATTATGTTGTTGTTGTCATCATTATCATTACCACTACATTTAGATTTTATGTTAACTTGAATTGTACTGAGTCGAGCTATAACAATTAATTTATGTAATAGTCACGATGGAGTAATTGACTACCCGTCATCTTTGATGTTAAGCAATATTAAAAATATTTTTCTAATTCAATTTATTTTAAAATAAAGGTTGAAAATATATAATTGACATTACTTGTATCAAGTTCTTATGTAAAATTTTCAATTTTTTTGTGTGTATTGTTTTCAATACATACATACATATATTTATTTATTTAATGTAAGTAATTGGATTTGATTTGTCATTCATAATTAATATTTTTAGTGTTATTAATAGGATAGTATGAATTAAATGAATATATATTTAATATATAGTTACGTAAATTCAAATTTTCTTAATTGTTAAATATTTTATATTTTTAACATATTTATTACTAATTACATTGTATTATTAAATAATTTATATTTACCACATATTATATAACAGAACTACTAGTTTAAATCAATATGCGCTACCCGGGCCATCCCGCCCCTTTTGATGGCCCGTCCACCTATTAAACGGGCAGGTTTGGATCTTATAAAAAAGAAGAGAGAGAGAGATTGTGATCATGGGCTAAAATAAAGCCCAATGGGCTATTTTAGCCCAGTTAGAAAGGCCCACACTAAAAAAGTATGGAATCGGGAAGGGAGAAGAAGTGTCCAGAACCTGCCACTTCTCTCTTGTCCCCAATTTCTCATGCACCATCTTAGAACCTCCTAGAACCCTTCCCTTCCACGTATAAATACCACGCAGTTCAATTTCATATGCATTCGGAATTCTTCAAAAGCTCCCTCGCCCTAGAAAATATCCATCTCGTAGAAATCTCTCAATCTACCTTTGTTTGTGAGTTCAATGGCGGAAGTGCAGATGGCAGATGCTGAAACATTCGCCTTTCAGGCGGAGATCAACCAGCTTCTGAGTTTGATTATCAACACATTCTACAGCAACAAGGAGATTTTCTTCCGTGAGTTGATCAGCAATTCCTCTGATGCCTTGGATAAGATCCGATTCGAGAGCTTGACCGATAAGACCAAGCTTGATGCGCAGCCGGAGCTGTTTATTCGCCTCGTTCCGGACAAGATTAACAAGACGCTCTCCATTATCGACAGTGGTGTTGGCATGACTAAAGCAGGTAATGAAATCGATTCTCCCTGCCTTTGGCCTTGTAGATCAACATTACGGTTTGTGGTTGAGTAGAGATATTTATCGTTGAGATTAAGCTTTGTCCTAGTTTACTACTATAATTTGCGATTGATTCAATAAGTAATTTGGACATTGCGTAGTTGAGATTTTAAAAAACAATGTAAGATGCTGGTAGAGTCTCTGATGTTTGAATAATATTAGTCTCTTTTATTTTCTAATTCCTTTGTATCTCTTAATGCTTTGGAAGATAGCGTGTGGGAAATAACTTGTCGTGTAAACCTTAAGGATCCATTTGCTCTCGTGCATTGTGGAAATGTGGGTTGATGTACTGATTTTGAGTGTGGAATTCTGCAGACTTGGTGAACAACCTGGGAACCATTGCAAGATCTGGGACGAAGGAATTCATGGAAGCACTGCAGGCTGGTGCTGATGCAGCATGATTGGTCAGTTCGGTGTGGGTTTCTACTCTGCTTACCTCGTTGCAGAGAAAGTGATAGTTACCACCAAGCACAACGATGATGAGCAGTACATATGGGAGTCGCAGGCTGGTGGTTCATTCACGATCACAAGGGATGTTAACGGGGAGCAACTTGGAAGAGGAACCAAGATTACCCTCTTCCTCAAGGAGGATCAGGTACACAATATTCTGGTTATTTAAGCTTATAATCGTTGCATGATGAAACCTGAGTGCGCACTAATATTAGTTTGCTTAACTCTTTGGATTTATTTAGCCGTAGTGAGGCATCTAAAATTGATCCTCTTCCAGGAAGAGGAAGAGGATCGGGTAGAAAGCTTCCGAATGTTCTGATTTTATATTAATTGGATGAGATTAATCATTAGGTTAGATCTAGAGTAACAGTAAATGTATAATTAAGTCTCTGGATTTAGATATAACTTCGTAAGGGATTATTTACAAGTGCACGATTGATTTGAAACCTGTAAGCAGATACAAAATTGATCATGATTGATGGTGATGCTAACTGTTTTTTTCGTGCAATGTGCAGTTGGAATACCTTGAGGAGAGGAGAATCAAAGATCTTGTGAAGAAACACTCTGAATTCATTAGCTACCCTATTTACCTGTGGACTGAGAAGACAACTGAGAAAGAGATCAGTGACGATGAAGATGATGAACCCAAAAAGGAAGAAGAGGGTGATGTAGAGGAGATGAAGAGGAAAAGGAGAAAAACAAGGGCAAGAAGAAAAAGATTAAGGAGGTCTCTCATGAGTGGCAGCTCATCAACAAGCAAAAACCTATCTGGCTCCGCAAGCCAGAGGAGATCACTAAGGACGAATATGCTTCTTTCTATAAGAGCCTGACTAACGACTGGGATGAGCACCTTGCTGTAAAGCATTTCTCTGTTGAGGGCCAGCTAGAATTCAAGGCTATACTCTTTGTTCCAAAGAGAGCTCCATTTGATCTCTTTGATACACGCAAGAAAATGAACAACATCAAGCTCTATGTAAGGAGAGTGTTCATCATGGATAACTGTGAGGAACTGATCCCCGAGTACCTTGGATTTGTGAAAGGTGTAGTAGACTCTGACGACCTCCCTCTCAACATCTCCCGCGAGATGTTGCAACAAAACAAGATACTGAAGGTCATTAGGAAAAACCTCGTCAAGAAGTGCATCGAGATGTTCAATGAGATTGCAGAGAACAAGGAAGACTACAACAAGTTCTATGATGCCTTCTCCAAGAATCTCAAATTGGGCATCCACGAGGACAGCCAAAACAGGGCCAAGTTAGCTGACTTACTAAGGTACCACTCAACCAAGAGTGGTGATGAAATGACGAGCCTCAAAGACTACGTCACCCGTATGAAGGAGGGGCAGAAGGACATCTACTACATCACTGGTGAGAGCAGAAAGCAGTAGAAAATTCACCTTTCCTCGAATGCCTCAAGAAGAAGGGGTACGAGGTGCTCTACATGGTCGACGCCATTGATGAATACGCAGTAGGGCAGTTGAAGGAGTACGATGGCAAGAAGCTAGTCTCTGCCACCAAGGAGGGGTTGAAGCTCGACGACGAAACTGAGGAAGAGAAAAAGAAAAAGGAGGAGAAAAAGAAGTCGTTTGAGAGCCTGTGCCAGGTGATGAAGGACATTCTGGGGGACAAAGTTGAGAAGGTGGTTATTTCGGACAGGATCGTGGACTCGCCATGCTGTCTGGTGACTGGAGAGTATGGATGGACAGCAAACATGGAAAGGATAATGAAAGCTCAGGCTCTGAAAGACAACAGCATGAGCTCGTACATGTCAAGCAAGAAGACGATGGAAATCAATCCGGACAATGGAATCATGGAGGAGCTGAGGAAGAGAGCCGAGGCTGACAAGAACGACAAGTCTGTTAAAGATTTGGTTCTGCTGCTGTTTGAGACGGCGTTGTTGACATCTGGTTTCAGTTTAGATGATCCCAACATGTTTGCAGGGAGGATACACAGAATGCTGAAGCTGGGTTTGAGCATTGATGAGGATCAAGAGGTTGGGGAGGAGACTGAGATGCCTGCACTTGAAGAAGAAGAAAAAGAAAGCAAAATGGAGGAGGTTGATTAAATCATTTTATGAATGAGTCGGATACTACTAGTTCTGGTTTTCCAATTTACTAAGCGTGTTTCTTGTAAAAATTTGCATCTCGCTCTTTTTTCTTTATTTTTTTTAGATTAATCCAAGACAGCATTTAGATTTAAGTATAGTTGAAAATCCACGTTAATTCATCAAAACCTTATCTATCTAAACAGCAACTTTGATATAAAGGAAAAAAATACTATTGCGGAATTGCAACATTGTACCTTTGTAATTTACGAAACTAGATATGACAACTAAATAATTAAAAAGACAATAATTTAAATATATTCTTCGGGCTATAATTACGAATAACATAATAATTTTATTGCGTCATTACAATTCTTCCCAACATAATATGACAAACTATATATTACAATTCTTCCCACTATAATTTGAAATTGTATCGTTACAATTCTTCTCAACAACCAAATAATTGAATAAAAAATGTAATTATATCAATTACATCAGTGCAATCCTCATGATAATACAAACATATATATTTTTTGTATGTCAAAGTATATACTAATTCAAAATGATATCATTCTATCCTCCATCAATATATTTCCCATCATAACAATATATCATGTAGATGGACATATGTGTATAATTAAATAATAAACAATTGCAGTATTTATATTCTATTGATAACATAAGTTTACTAATTAAAAGTTTTCGGCAAAATACTGTCATTAAAAACCATGAACGGTCCCATCAAAAAACCAACGTAAACTAGCAATACGAAAATATATATGTAGATATGAAAAATGCACAATATCTTCGAACCATTAATTGAAGGAAGTTGTCTTCAATCTCTTGAGCAAAAATGCACTATGTCTAATGGCTTTTAATTGCTTGGGGATAGGAATTTGTGGTTGCATTTCAATCACAATTTACAAGGATTCGAAATTAAGTATGCAGGTTGAGAAATCAAGGAAGACAGTATGAAGAAGATATCAATGCGATAATGGAAAAGTAATTGATTACTAGACTTAACCGATTGAATTGATTATTGGTAGTAAATAATAATAATTATTTATTTAATCTAAGAATGAAAACTGAGACTTTCATCCATTGCACAAGTGCACTACATGAAGCTCTTGAATCTCAAGGAAAAAAAGAGAGCAGAGTACTTCTCCTTGCATTTGTTAACAGAATTTAGCCACATAAGATTGGAAATGAGAGAAATTCTAACCGAGTCCGAGTAAAACTTACCAGGAACATAACAAACATATTATCAAATCCAAAAAACATTTAGGGGGGCATTACGGTATTCTCATTGAAAATATAATTTTAATTCAACATAATTCAACTTCCGAAATCCTAACAAAAACTATGAACTGGGGAACAGTGAAGTTAGCTTGAAGGTGCTCCGCCAAAGCCACCAGCACCTCGGCCAAAACCAGGGCGTCCGCCAGAGCCACCACCCTGCATATCAGTCAAATCAAGGTTTATATAGCTGCTGTTTGGGGGGTTGATACTTGAAACAATAGCTACTCACAGAAAAATGTTAACATAGCATGAAATACATGTTCACATGCCAACACTTGGATATGTGAGCAAAGTGTCGCAGAAGATACACATTGCTGCTGTGTATACTTGTGTTAAACTTCAAGTAGAACATTTTGAAAAACACCACATAGGATAGTTCATCGCACAACACTACCTACAAACTAAAACAGCAAGCCTTGTTTTCCCTAAATCCTTTTAGAAAAATAAATCCATAAAATCAAAGTCAGTAACATCATACAATAATAACCTAACCTGAGATGCAACTGTTCGACTAATAATTGATGACATAGAGAGGTGTAGTACATGAGCAGAAAGTGAACACTATAGAAAGGACAAATGGATGTCAAGATACTCAGTTTAAAGCAAGAATCTATGTACATAGCCATGCCGCACTAAGCAAGTATAAAGTAATGTTGATTTCATACAAACTACATCCAATTTGTTATGACATAATCAGGCTAGAGCAAAGATATAAATCACAGAAAATAGAATGCAGTCACTTTGGTCCAAAAGGGAGTGATTTTATACCCATTCCTACCCTGAAGGAAGTAAAAAATAGAAATTCCATCCACATTGCTCCTTATGACTTAGGCAAAAATAGGGATACACTTATACAAGGAAGCAAAATTACCCTGAATGAAGGTTGGTAATCAGCCGGTGCACCACCCTTCTCTCCACCAAATTCACCTGGTGGCCCTCTTGGCCCAGCACGATATCCATCTCGATCAAACCGTGGTCTGTCACCGTCTCTTGGAGGTCCACTATAAGAACATAAAAATAAAAACAATCATGACACATGAAAAATAAAACACAAAACAAGCAACACAATCAAATGTACTGAATATGCTTAACACCACAAAACTTAAACTGAAAATGACCGAATGGCTAATGAGTTCTTTAAAATCATCCAGAAAGAGACATGAAAGAACATGTAAATCATTCAAGAGCTTAACAATTTTCATCTCAAACAGTGATACAAAATTTACCATTTATTAACAAGATGAAATTCATTATTAAATCAAACAGCATATATAAATAATAAATACACATTTGAACAATGATCATGATAAATCATCTCAGCACCCTGAATATTATATTAAGACATACAATGGAGACCCTGAGAAAATAAGAAATATCTAATAAAAAATCCAATATCCAATTACGCATATATACATAAGAATAAAACAAAATCATAAATTATGGCTGAATTTACTTTAAATAAACAACTACAGGCATTTTCGAAAAAACAACACATAAATTGCTGGAATTAATAAACATAACGAATATTAACAATCAACTCAGAGATAATCATTACCGTGGGCGATCGCCAGGGGGTCCACCCAATGGTCGACCTAGAGGCTTGGCAGACTTCTTTAGTGTAGCAGGGACAATCTCTGATGGAAGGTTCAGGTAAGTGCGGAGGAACTCAATTCCATCATTGGTAAGATACCAATAATAATGCATCCAAGCAAAAGTCTCACGCACATATTCCTTTGATTTGAAGCTCTGCATAAGCTTAATCACCTGTAGATTTGGGACATCAATATCAGGGTGCTTCGCTAGGTTGAAATCCTTCTTCGCATAGCATACACCCTCTGTAAACAAATAAAATAATAAGGAATTAAAAAAAAAAAGTTGATAAATTTTTTCCATATAGCTCTTGGAAATATAGAACAGAAGTTGTGAATTCCATTAGTTCTTCAGAGCTATATATGTAATAACAATATATACACATATGTAAGTTGAGCAAAGTTTCAATGAGATTAACCAGACCTTGGAAGAGGTATTTGGAGATCTCTCTCCTGTTCTTCTCTGGAATGATCTGAAACAAAAACCAATTAGTTAGAAATATCGCAGAAACGCAAGAAGTATAGAGAGAAAAACGAATGCGTGCGGAGTGAGCGGATGAGAAGAGGAGACGCACCATTACCGCGGACGAATTGCGCAAGAAGAAGAGAGATAGGTTAAATGAGTAAGATGCAGCAGCTTATGACTGAATGGAACCCTAGCTAGATTGGAAGGGTTTTATACGGGCTTCCGGGAATTTTATGGGCTGGGCCATATAGACTTGGTGTAGGGCTCAAGTTTCATTGGGCTCAAAATCAAAACTCAAGGCCGAAGGCCCAACAATTTAACAAAAAAGTCTAAAATTTATTTATAGAATCGAAATTTATTTAATAGATTTAAAACTGGAAAATAAAATATATACTTATTCAAATAAATCAAAAAACGCCAAATAAAAATTTTAAATTACTTAAAATAAATTTAAAAATAAAAAATAATAACACTTAAAATTTTCTTAGATAAATAGAAAAACTGCCAATATGAAATATGAAAATATTTTATGAAATCTTAAACAAATAATCATTTAAAATATGTTAAATTAAATATAGATTGATTTTATTGAATTCAAAAGCATGTTATACAAAAATTAGTTAAACAGATGTAAATATTTTTTTTCCCAACTGGAATTAAAAGTACAAGTTTGTTGTAATAATTTTGAAACAATGACAGGGACCAAAGTGCAATTATCTGAATCTCTAGTCCCATATTAGTCTTGGAGCCTACTAAGATTTCCCAATTCCCAGCAATTCCACAGGTGCTTCTCCTCAGCCATGGCGACGACCAAACAAGACCAGGTCAACCCCTCCGCCGCACCAATCTTCATCTCCACCGCCGCAATCCACTCCCTCATCACCCACGAGTCCCTCATCCGCCATCTCCAATCCACCCTCCCACCGCTCTCCTCCGCCGTCGAATCCCCCCTCCGCCACGCCCACCAAATTAACCCCAATTCATCCTTCCTCCTAATGCCTTGTTGGTCCACCTCCCCACTCCTCCCCTACATCGGCACCAAGCTCGTCACTCACAATCCCAACAACTCCGCTCTAAACTTACCCGGAGTGCACGCAATTTTCGTCCTCTTCAGCTCCGTCACCGGCCAACCCCTGGCCTCCATGGACGCCACCGCGCTCACCCTCTACCGCACCGCCTGCGTCTCCGCCCTAGCCTCGTCCTATCTATCGAGGGAAAACGTAGAGACGATGGTGATGATTGGAGCTGGTGCGTTGGCTCCGCACTTGATCAAGGCGCATCTGACGGTCAGACCGTCCATTAAGAGGGTTATAGTGTGGAATAGAAGGTTCGAGAAGGCCAAAAAAATGGCTGATGAATTGAGCGATGAGAGTGCGATGAAAGGGGTATCGTTCGAGAGCAATGAATGTTTGGAGGAGATAGTGAGGATTGGGGATGTGATAAGTTGCGCGACCAATTCGGAAATAGCGCTGGTGAAGGGGGTGGATCTGAAGGCAGGGGCGCACTTGGACCTGGTGGGGTCGTTTGCGCCGTCGATGAGGGAGTGCGATGAGGCAGCGGTGAGGAGGGGGAGAGTGTTCGTTGATAATGAGGCGGCGGCGGTGGAGGCTGGAGAATTGGTGGGTCTGAGAAAGGATGAGATAGTGGGGGACTTGGTGGAGTTGATCAAAGGGGAGAAGCATGGGAGGATGAGTGTGGAAGAGATTACTGTGTTTAAGTCTGTTGGCTCTGCCATCGTCGATTTGTTGACTGCACACATGCTTTATCAATCTTCTTCTTCTTCCTGCTAACCTCTCTCTTCATTTTCATTTTCATTTTCATTTACTTGCTGTTTCTGTAATAATAAATAAATGCATTTTCTGTACCTGGTTTTGATTTTGTGAAAATAAATGGATGATGATACAACCTTTGGTAGGTTGACTACAAGAAATCACCCAAACACACTTATAAGTTTCATACTTGCCTTTATTATCCAAACTCAAAGTATGTATTAATTGAAATATATATACATATATTCAATAAATTAAGTTTAGGCTTCACTCCATAATAAATAAACCAAACAATCAAAAAAACTTTACTCAGCTTGATATATGATCACACCCCAATTTAAAAGTACCTATATAAACTTTTAAAATATATATTCTTTCTTACACAAAAACTTAATTATTTCACATATATTATTGCCCGAGATGGAACTCTACTACATACAACTCAAACAATATTAATTTCATAGATCGAGGATTGATCTGTCTTGCAAATTCGATTTGTGTGACCATCTCGCGCAAGTCTAATTTTTTGTATGGAAAAATAAATTCCTATTTTAAAAGTAGTTCCGATTCCAAATGTGCGAGCTAAAGAGTTGGGCTTGACAGAAGAGTTAATAGCCCAATAAATTGTTGAAGTAGAATATTGAGCCCATTTTGAGCCCAATTTCATATTGTTGGAGATGATTGTTGTTGTATTAACATCATCTGTAACGATTCCTCTCTGAGTTCACTCACCAAACTGAGTAGTCGAAAGTGAAGGAAAAAGCGTACGAAAATGTTTCTCCGGCGGGTGGCGCGGCCGCTGATGATGATGGCGAAAGTGAAGGAGACGACGGGGATCGTAGGCCTCGACGTCGTACCGAACGCGCGACAAGTGCTGATCGGCCTCTACAACAAAACCCTAGAGGAGATCAAGGCGGTGCCGGAGGACGAAGGCTACCGGAAAGCCGTCGAGAGCTTCACGCGCCACCGTCTGAATGTATGCCAGGAGGAGGAGGACTGGGAGTCTATCGAGAAACGACTCGGATGTGGGCAGGTTGAGGAATTGATTGAGGAAGCTGAAGATGAGCTCAAGCTCATTGGTCACATGATTGGTGAGCGCATCAAACAATTATTTCTTAATCAGTTGATTTTGAAGCAATTCCTTTTCTGCATCTTCATTTTGCTGTGGCGTTGACAATGTAATTATTTTTCAAAATATTTTAAATTGTTAAGACCTGGTGAAAATTGATTAGTAGATTATGCAATCTTATTCCCTTGGATGGAAATGTAGCTTTGGAAATTGAAAGGAATAACAAATTAGTTAACCAAATTCCATCAAGTTGTTGGTTGGAAAAACTTAGCTTCAATTCTAAAATCTCTCCCAAGTGTAGTGATGTAGTATCATATCAGGAAGGTTAGCAATCATAATCTTTTACATTTCAGTTTCGTGTTGTTTTACAGCCTGAAAAATGTCAACATACCCCTGGTGTTTTCTACAGAGATTCATGTTGCAAATGTAGTTTTAGTGAGCAAAGTCTGGTACTTGAGGCAAATTGGGAATGACTAGTGATTCATCTACAGTTTATAGGCATGTAGTTGCTTCTTGGTGTAAGTTTAGGGCTCTATGATGGTGATTTGGAGAGGTTATGTTTAATTTGAATTTAATTGGTTCAGGTTTCCGTTTAGCTGATTTTCAAATTCTTAGTTCTGTGAACAAATAGATGGTAAGGCTTTTAACAGAGTGAAGCTTTTTATTGCAACCAAGCATATGAAATTATCCTTTGGGGTTCTCAGTCTCTCCTTTGGTAAGCCATTTCCTCCTTAAAGATGTATGTCTGATGCACATTTTCAGCACCATTTTCTCTTCAGAATCATAGGCTCACGTCTAAAGGCAAGTAACTAACAAGAGATGAAAATGTAAGTAAAATTAAATGAATGGCCTATTTTTCAATATGGTATATAAGCTAAAACATACAAATGCTTGGAAACTGACAAATTATACAAGCATAAGTTTATTTTAAGAAATAATAGAGAAACTTTACCAATATTTTACAAGTTTTGCATGTTATGTCTTCCCAAGTGTTTGATTTGAGCAGAAGACAATTGTATGTAGTTTTTATTCTTGGAAGGGGTTTTACATGTGTGAAACATATTTTAATATGTTAATGCTCCACCTTCTGTTTGGTCTGTGTTTGAACTGCTGTAACCAATAAACTTGAAGAGAGTGATTTAGTTGATTAAGCTTTTGCTAGAGTTGGTTGCATTGTTCTCTGAAACTTTACTCTAACCTCCTTTACTTGCTTTTGTACCGGGATCTTTGTATTCACTCTACTATTTATTTTATTTTTTAAATTATCTATTTTCTGTCAAGCAGGACTTTTGACCTTCTAAATGAATTTTTTTCCACACCTTGGTTCTCAACTTATTGAACATCACAGTTTGGCATTTATTTGTATCTTCCATTTCTGCTGTTTGATTACAAACTGTGATAGCGTCATGCCTAATTCTTTGCATTGGGTGCAGAGTGGAATCCATGGGATGTACCTGAAGATTATGAATGTGAAATAATTGAGAATGATGCTCCGGTGCCAAAGCATGTCCCATTGCATCGACCTGGTCCTCTTCCTGCGGAGTTCTATAAGACGTTGGAGGCTGTTGACACTGGAACCTTGAAGGATGCTATTCCAAGCTCAGTACAGGAAGACCCTGCAGTTACATCGGGCGAAGCACCTGCAAAATAAGCTTTCTTATTACCCCATTGGTTTTTTTGCAAAGGGAGTTTCAAGTCAATCTGCTCTCAGTATCAGATTTGTTGTTTCTTGTTTATGATCTTCAAAACATTCATTTTTCCCTTGTTGGACGTGGTACGATCATCTTGACTAAAGCTCCTGCTTTTAGTTAATAATTTCCATTGAGCTGTTCTCTAGGACTTGTTTGTCTCATCTCTCTTTCACTAAAGCTTCTTGGTGCAAATAAGCAACTGATATTTGTCTTTTTTTTCGTTTGCAAATAAGCAACTGATAGTGGGAATACTACTGTGCTTATTTATGGATGCTTGTATGTCAGTTGTCACAGGCTTTTGCCTAGTATAAAATTTGGCAAAGTTATTTAACTTAGATAATAGCTAAAAAAATCCAAAAGTTTGTGCAATATACTTTATTTAGCGATGCTTAAACTAATGTACTCCCATTTCGGTTTGGTAACATGTACAAGATTTGATCTAAATTGAGTTAGCTTTTATGATGTGTAATTGACATCTTTAAAATCATATCTTCAGTTTTTCCTCATCAATACACTCATGAGCTAATTTTAACCCGTGGCTGATCAAAACCGGAGTAAAGTCCTTTGTTGTAGTAAAACAGACATACCAGAAATTCTGAAATCATTACACATGAAAATTGGTTAAACCTTTGAGCAAGATAGCAGAGTCTTCCTTACACCACCCTCTTTTACAAGACACCGCATATTATCCCCCAGATCGTACCTCCCAGCTTCATCATATATCGTTGCAAGAAGATCATAGAATTCTAAATCAGAAGGGTCAAGCTCAAGGCCTCGTCTCACCATCTCTTCTGCAAGAAGCACGTTCCGATGCAATTTGCAGGCGTACAGCAATCTCTTATAAATCGATGCATTAGGGCTGAAGGGTGATGATTTCAGCATACTCACTGCCTCTTCTAGCCTTCCATCTCTACCAAGAAGATCAACCAACAGGTTGTAGTGACTTAATTGTGGCTTTATGTTATACAATTGTCTCAGAGAATGAAAATACTCAACACCCATATCAACCAAACCACCTTGACTGCAAGCAAATAGCACCGTCAACAGTGTGAAAGAATCAGGGTGGACACCTGCTAATCTCATGTCTTCCAGTGCTGACAGGGCGGGCGTTGTATGCCTGTTAAGAGCGAAACTATGCATCAGACAGTTCCATGAAATGATATCTGGCACACTTATTTCACTAAAAGCTTTCTGGGCATCTTTGATAGACCTACATTTTCCATAGAAGTCAATTAAGCCATTTGAAACTGATATCCACTTGCCAAAGCCGGAGATAATGGAATAGCAATGGAGCTGTTCTCCTGTTTTCTTGGCGCCTGAATTTGCAGACGCTGATAAGAATGTGGATATGATGTAGCCATCTATCCATACGCCATCATCACGCATATGATTGATGGTTTCTAAAGCCAGCTTATGGTGTCCTATCTGATTCAGTTTCGAGGCAAGTGTAGTGTATGCAACTATACTTCTATTACTCATCCCTTTTGCTAAACTCAGAGCACAGTCCACCATGGAAAACCCTGCATAAGCATCAACGAGAGCATTTCCAACGATCTTATCATTATCTGCATTAGTTTTGATAACGAATCCATGAATCTTCCTCGTCAAATCTGGAGCCTCTGTTGTTCCACAGGCTTGGAGAATGTTAGACAGGGTAAAAGAATTCGGTTTCTGACCAACAAATCGCATCTTAAGAAATGCACGAAAGCACTCGTCTGTAAGACCATGTGCAGCTAAACCAGCAATCAAGGTGGTCCAAGAGACAACATTAGGCAGAGCTATACCCTTAAAGACTCGTATAACGTTCTCAACATCAATGGAACACTTAGCATAGAAATCTAAAAGAGAATTCCCCACAGAAGTATCACTCTCTAATTCAGCCATGATAACCTGTGTGTGTATCTGTTTTCCCAAATGCCAAGCTTGAGTTGAAGAGCATGCATTCAAGATTGCAGCATAGCAATAACTGTTTGGAACAATATTACTGCCCACCATCTGTCTAAATGCACTAACACCATTCTTGAAGTTCGAGTTTTGAGTAAAGCCACTGATCACAGTAGTCCACAACTGTACATCTTGTTCAGATGATTGATCTAAGACCTTCAAAGCATCGTCCATCTTATGGCACTTCAAATACGTATCAACAAGAGCCGTTTTCAGAACCAGATTCAGCTGAACACCCCAAACTATCAATTGTGTGTGGATTGCCTTAGCATGGTTGATTCCTAGGAAACTACAAGCAGCTAAAAGTTTTACAAATGTGTACTCATTTGGAGACACAGCTTTCTCTATCATGTGGACGAAGAAACGTACAGCCTGAGCATGGTTACCATACTGCACAAATGAAGAAATCATTGCAGTCCAGGATAGAGTATCTCCATTCTCCATGCCATTGAACACTTCAACTGCACCTTCTAACTGATCCCATTTTGAATACAATTCAATCAAACTAGTGCACAAGAAGGGATTTGACTCAAAACCATGCTTTATTAAACAGGCCTGAACTTTAGCACCATAAACAAGATTACCAGATGCAGAGCATGATCTTAGCGTGTTTGAAAACGTATACTCATTTGATTTTTCACCAGAAAACTTCATCAAGTCAAAGAATCTGACGGCTTCCTCATGGTTCCCATCTTTTACGTAGGCAGACAAAACCCCGGTCCAAGACACAACATCTCGATGCGGCATTTCATCGAATAGTTGGCGTGCATAATCAACACCATGGCATTTGGCATACAAAGAGATCAAGTTGTTGGTGAGAAGCAAATTATCTTGAATCCCCAGTTTGAGTATAGGGCTGTGAACGCAAATGCCATCTTTCAAGAACTGCTTGTTGCAAAAATAAATAATTCTTGAACAAGTTTCTTCAAATATGCTTCTTCTTAACATTTACTATCAACAGCTAAAAGAACTCAACTTTTACTGTAGTTAAGTTATATATGTGGTGGTTAAAAAAAAAAGTAGTTTATTACCAAAACCAATATATCAATCCTTTGGAAAATTTCTGAGAAGAGGAAAAGACATTTGGAAGTTACAGTTGGCGACAATTTTAAATTGAATGGATCGGAGATTCAAATAGGTAATATACAACAAAAAAAGTTGTTGATAAAACACTTAAAAAAAATTAATGAAAAATTTTATATAAAAATTTATATAAGACAGTCTTATATATATAATTGAGTTAAAAATATTTTTCCATTTGAATTATACATAATTTTATATTTTTTAGTATAAATTATATAATTGAGTTAAAAATATTTTTTCATCTTAACTATATATGATTTTATACTTTTGATATAAATTTCGAAATGTTGCTTTTTACCGTATGAATTTTAAATTTGATGCATTTTATGGTATTGAACAAATCATAACCGTACATATCCTAAATTAACAACTATGATTTGTCTAATACCGTAAAGTGTATTAAATTTAAAGTTCATACGGCAAAATGCAACATTTCAAAATTTATACCAAAAAATATAAAATCACGTGTAGTTGGATGAAAAAATGTTTTTAACCCTATATAATTTAGATGAAGTGAAGCTCGGCTATTCATAACTCCTACCAATTTCACAATTTAATTTTTATTGGGTGGTGGATTTATCAGATTTATGAAATTAGATTTATAAGGTCCTTCTATAGTACACCGTTGTATTAATACACCGGTGTTTTTAGTCATTAGATCTTGATTGATTGCATCCTGACCCTTCATTTACTTTTTACCTTTTGTACCTGTCTTGAGAAGTTACTGCAGTAAAAACTAAGAATTCCCCCAACAACCAAAAGAGCTTGGACAATGTAGTCTAAATCTACCTTCTTCATTAATCGTATATAGCATTAATTTACAACCATAAAACCGCAATCGAACATCTTTGTATTATGCATCTCGTTATTATGAATCATTTGAGATCCATATTCAATATGTTTTGATATTTGTCATGGAATCTCATCATTAAAATTTCACATAACCTGCTTCTGTATTGCATCCACTTCATACCATGATTGTATCTCTATTGTCTATCATTATTTGAATTACCACAAAGTAATCAACCCATTTGATTGTTTGTTTTGTGTACTAATCATTCGACAACCATTGCATCAACCATTAACAAATATTATTGTTACATACATTGATTTCGATTTGATTTCCATTGACTTCGATTGATACATACATACATGATTGATTTACAATGATTAAATACAAGAAAAATCAAGGATTAACAAATATTATTGTTACATACATTGATTTCGATTTGATTTCCATTGAGTTTAATTGATACACACATACATGATTGATTTACAATAATTAAATGCAAGCAAAATCAAGGATTAACAAATATTATTGTTACATACATTGATGTCGATTTGATTTCCATTGATTTCGATTGATACATACATACATGATTGTTTTACAATGATTAAATGCAAGCAAAATCAAGGATTAACAAATATTATTGTTACATACATTGATGTCGATTTGATTTCCATTGATTTCAATTGATACATACATACATGATTGATTTACAATGATTAAATATAAGCAAAATCAAGGATTAACAAATATTATTGTTACATACATTGATTTTGATTTGATTTCCATTGATTTCGATTAATACATACATACATGATTGATTTACAATGATTAAATATAAGCAAAATCAATGATTAACAAATATTATTGTTACATACGATTGATTTCGATTTGATTTCCATTGATTTCGATTGATACATACATACATGATTGATTTACAATGATTAAATGCAAACAAAATCAAGGATTAACAAATATTATTGTTACATACGTTGATTTCGATTTGATTTCCATTGATTTCGATTGATACATACATACATGATTGATTTACAATGATTAAATGCAAGCAAAATCAAGGATTAACAAATATTATTGTTACATACGTTGATTTCGATTGATACATACATACATGATTGATTTACAATGGTTAAATGCAATCAAAATCAAGGATTAACAAATATTATTGTTACATACGTTGATTTCGGTTTGATTTCGATTGATACATACATACATGATTGATTTACAATGATTTATTTGTTAATCCTTGATTTTGATTTGATTTCCATTGATTTCGATTGATACATACATACATGATTGATTTATAATGATTAAATGCAAGCAAAATCAAGGATTAATAAATATTATTGTTACATACGTTGATTTCGATTTGATTTCCATTGATTTTCATTGATACATACATACATGATTGATTTACCATGGTTAAATGCAAACAAAATCAAGGATTAACAAATATTATTGTTACATACGTTGATTTCGATTTGATTTCCATTGATACATACATACATGATTGATTTACAATGATTAAATGCAAGCAAAATCAAGGATTAACAAATATTATTGTTACATACATTGATTTCGATTTGATTTCCATTGATTTCGATTGATACATACATACATTATTAATTTACAATGATTAAATGCAAGCAAAATTAAGGATTAACAAATAATAATGTTACATACATTGATTTCGATTTGATTTCCATTGATTTCGATTGATACATACATGATTAATTTACAATGATTAAATGCAAGCAAAATCAAATGCAAACAAAATAGGGCCTATGTCAACTTAGGATGTCAAATGAGTGTTGGAAGGTCCAAAACCATTGCATCCCAACCCAACTCAGAAAAGTTACCTTACACAGAAGTTACCGCATTAAAAAAAACCGATATATTAATACAACAGTGTATAGTAGAATTACCCAGATTTATAATATGAGTTCTAACTTCTAACAAAAATTCTACCCGAAAATTTATGCTGATTGAATTGAAGTTTTATAGTTTTGAGTTGGTAAATCCAACGAGTCATTTTATTTGTGGGCTTTATTACAAAAACTTTCTTCTATTTTTTTAATGAATTTGGGCCCATAAATTCACTTATTCCCTATTTATTAGGGAATAGGGATGGTTCACTTCTTATTAACGTAAGGAATCGCATGCCTACCATACTATACCAGAGCACATCACAAATTTTTGCTTTCAGTTTTAGGCATGTTTGATACCTTTAATGCATAATCAAATTTGCACACTCATTTTCAGCCTCTAAATCTAGCAATTTTATTCATAAACTAAAGTTTCTCACACACAAATTACAAATCTATATCTATCTATCTATATATATAATTACAATTACCCCTCAAAATATAAATGACAAAATTTTCCCGCTCATTTCCACCTCCCAAAAATAGAAATACAATTATTTATTATTTCATAGTTTATAAATTAAAATTTATTAATATATTAAACATAAAATTTTGAAAATTGTAATCTATATATGATATATGAATGTTAATATGATCTTAGCTAATAAAATAATACTTAAATATTGTTATAATAAGTATTAAATTTATGTTTATTGAATAAATTAAAACAATACAATGGTCGAATTTCAAGATTTCTAAATCGTCAAAGTAAAAAAAAATATAAAAAAAATGATTATTTAGAAATTTTATTTTGGAGTAATCTATACTTATATAAAAGCAAAGAAGTTGAAATATTTACATTTTTGTCATTTTCCCTCTAAAAAATATCACATCATGGATATCTATTTTTTTTTTCTCTCTCTCTTTGGTGCAATTATGGCACAAGCTTTTGTCATATACAATTTTAATAGGAAATTTATTATAGAAAATCTTCATTTTCATATTAGCACACTAATATATATTGTTTTATTTCTCCAAACTAATCAATGAAAATAATTATTTATGGTTTTGTTTCTATTTTTATATAGCTTTTTGTTATTTTTATAATTATTTAACTTAGTACATTTATATTTTTGTTCTATGTTTAGATTAATTATAGACTTCTCAATCAATTTATTGAGTTATAATTATATTTTTTTGTTTTATTTCTAATCCAATTGTTTGAAATTAATGAATACAATCATATGTAAAATGAAAGTAATATAAGTATAGTTATTTAAATTTTATTTTTCTAATTATACTCCAATATTCGATTTGCATATAATTGATTACATTTTGTAATCAAGTAATTGATAATTATCACATATTTATTATTTCTTTAATATTAAAAAATATAAGTATATAAGGTAATATATAGTTATGTAAATTTTATCTTTTTAATAATTAAATATTCTACATACTCTGTTTAATATTTAATATAGATATTAAATATATAGTTTAGTAAATTCACATTTTTTTAATTGTTAAATACTTTATATCTTCAAAATATTTATATTTAGTTACATAATATTATCAAATAGTTGATATTTACTACATATTATATAACCGTGCAACGCACGGGGACAACTACTGGTATACAATAATATCAATACTGTTTTTACGCTCATTATGAATAAGTTATTGAACATATACTCTTGTATGTGTAAGTTTTTTTCAAGCCAATTATGACAAAACCAACTAGAAAAGCAGTCAAAATATGCATGATGGAAACAATAAATATTCAAAATTGGTAAATTATATGGGTAGTATATTAAATTGAAATAACTTTGAAAAAACTATGTTATTTTTCATGATCACCATTTTTATATCAAAAAATATTAATACTTGAAATTTATTTGCTGCATCACATGAGTCACGGGTGGCAAATGATGTTGAAATATTATCGAGACTTGATTATAACATATAATAATAACATCATTTTACATTCATTATTAATAAGTTATTGAACATATATTTGAATGATTTTTTTCCACGCCAGTTGTGACAAATACTATTAGTAAAGTAGTCGGACAATGTATGATGAAAATAATAAATATTTAAAATTCGTAAATTATATGAGTAGTAGATTAATCTAAAATAACTTTTTGAAGAACTATATTGTTTTTCACGATAAATTAATATTTTTATTTCAAAAAACTACTAACACTTGAAATGTATTTGTCCGTGCATCATACGAGAACCATATGAGAAATATTATTGAGAATGACTTTTATTTTTTTTTATGAATTAACATTTTTCATATCAAATTTGAAATATTTAAATTTTATGATGGTGTGTCACACGGGAAATAAATTAGTTGAAATATCCAATGAAATTTATTATTTTTTATATCAAACATTTTCATATTAATAAAATTTGTATACTCGTACATAGCACAAGATTTATAAAACTAAATCTTTTAATTGGATTCGTAATTTTATGTCAATAAAGACAATATAAAGATTATATCAACAATCAATATTGTAAGTAAAATTAAAATTTCAATAATATATTAAGAAAGAATTCAACTTTTATATAGGAACTTTATATACCTTTCGAAAAGAAAATAATCCGAGATGTATATTTCCTAAAATATATAGGGAACTTTGTTATTTATCTGGAATCTTCTTATTTGCTTCCTAGCCTTTTCCAAGTTGCAACTTGCTCTTTTTTTTAAATAAATAAAAAAATAAAAAAAATCTTGTACCTACAATATATATATATATATATATATATATGAATAACAATTATTAATCATAATTCTTTACACATCAAGTTTTGTTCTATCTAAGCTCTCATAGCCCATCTCGTTCTCTAGTTTTCAATTCAGCATCTCCAGAATTCTTATCTGGCATTCGAAACAACACACAATTTCGTCCAGAATTTGCAGGTGTTGAATCGAGCAGAGCATCAATGGCGTCTTCGGATCTGGAAACAAAGGCCAAAGAAGCCTTCATAGACGACCACTTCGAATTAGCCGTTGACCTCTACTCTCAAGCCATTGCTTTGAGCCCTAACAACGCCGACCTCTTCGTTGACCGCGCTCAAGCCAATATTAAATTCGGAAACTTCACTGGTGATGAAAACGCAATCTTTATTTTTTATGATTATCGTCGGCTTCTAATTGAGTGTTGTTTAATGCTGTTTTGTTGAGTTTTGCTAGTTAGTTAGAGAAGCTTTTCAATTCTGGGCAATATAGCTAGTTTTTACTTGTAAGACTGGTTGCGTGTTGTGATTTGTCCTTTATTCTTGAACTAGAGTCGGAGATGCTTGCAGTTTTGCTCAATCACTTATGTCAATGGAATCTAGTGTTTTGTTAAATCAAAGATTTGCATTTTATGGGATTGGGATTGATAGAGAAATGGTTCAAGTTTTGGTAAACTTTTATCCAATCCTATGTCTGAGGCTTCAAAGGCTTGACCCAAATGCTTAAGACTGGTCTAATTTTGGAGATTGCTAACTAACCATTTCATCTAAATGCTAAGGCTATTAGAATGGGAAATGATTTATACATATATCTATAATATCTTCAACATAGATCACTCTGAGTGTGTTGAATTAATATTATGGTTTCTGGGTGTCTCACAAATTGTCATTTTCTTGTATATTTCTTTTGTGTTTTGTTTTGTGATTATTTGTAAATTTTCGTAAGCAGAGGCTGTTGCTGATGCAAATAAAGCAATTGAATTGGACCCTTCAATGGCAAAAGCATATCTGCGTAAAGGGTGAGTTCTTTTACGGTTGAGGTTGAAGGATCTTATAAAGGTTTTGAGATTCTTAGTTTTTATTGAGGGGCATGAAAGAAATAATTATTTGCTTTTATTTTCAACCAAGTGTCAATTTTCTGTTTGGGTTCCACAGCAGTTATCTTATAACTTTAACGAAGAGTTTATACCTTTTGGCTCTTCTGCGTGGGATCATCGGTTGATTTAGGTTGATGAATCCACGGTCCTAGTATAAGTTTGTTTCGAATCATTAGATCTAACCTCATATAAGACCAAAAAATAAGCTTAATGTAGTGTGAATACACAATACCCTTTTCTCCTCCCCCCCCCACCCCAAATATATACATAAATATATATATATATATACATATATATATATACATATATATATACATATATATATATATATATATATATATATATATATATAAATTCCCATTTAGATTTCTTCCACTTGATCATGTTTAGGTTTGTAGACAACATTAATGTGTCAATCTTGAAGTGGCAGCACACAAGTTGTAAGAATACATCTCTTTACTTTTCTGCCACTTGATGTTGTTTATGTTCTACCACAGTGTGGCATGTAACAAGCTTGAGGAGTACCAGACTGCCAAGACGGCCTTGGAAATTGGTGCATCTTTGGCACCTGGAGATTCCAGGTTTACTAACTTGATAAAAGAATGTGATCGGCTCATAGCAGGTAATTTGATGGCCTACTTGTGCTCTGGATATATCTCCTCAGTATGATCTTTGAAGTCTTCTATAATGGTGATCCTTTGTTATTTTACTTACCATCCCAACCTTGATGATGAACTTTTACATTTGCTGGTGATAACCTTTAACTTGAATTTTGTTATATCTACCCTTTTATTGTTAAAGAAACCACAATTTTTTTCAAAGCCATATAGTTTTACTGTCTAAATTATTATTATCATTTTCTGGATAGGTAAACTCATCTGTGTTGTTTTAATCACATGCAACACAAGATATGTTATCTTGCGTTGCATGTGATATGTCTATGAATGGGATGTTGAGTCCTGGTTCCGTCACCCAAAGATTACTGCTTATGGACTTACTCCTGAATGAAAATTGGTCATTTTTATTGCCTTTTTTTACTTATGAGATTGGATATTCTAATTTCAATGTTCAAAATATCTTGTAAGACATTTGCCATATCTAAAATATAGTAATGCTATATGTTGGGTGTCACAGAATATGGTGAATGCAAAATGCTTCAATTAGCTTTTTTGAATGTGCCTATGAGATGTGAACGAATTAATTTGGGTAGACAGTAATCTACTTGTAGACTGAGCTATTACTGTTGGAAAATGCTATTTTTTCTGTGCTTTGTACATTCTTTCTTCCCTTTGTGAATTTATTTTTTGTGTTTATCTCAGAGGAAGCTGAAGAGCTGCCTAAGCAATTGACTGATAAAGCTCGAGTTACTCCAAATGATTTGCCAAAAGCAATAGACTTGTCTGGCGAAGGAACAACAGTGTCACCTACTAAACCAAAATACAGGTCAATTTACATGTAGATTTGGTACCAGTGAGTTTACTCGCTAGCTAATTTGACATCATAATATCTTTTGAAGATAATATTATTACCAGTAACCGAGTAAACACAATTTCGCTTAATAGGTTGGTTGCCCTCTGTTATCAATTTGATCTTGATTTTCCAAAATGTTTTGTCTATTTGACATGGTTTTTCTTTCTTCATACAATGGTAAGTAATCAAACATTATTGCACTCAATTTGTCCGAACTCCACTGTTCAAGTCATTAAGGGCTCAATGAATAATGTTAACAGTAATTCAGCAAGGTTAGTGATCACGTCGTAGGTCACATTGATCATGAATCTGATGATACTGAGGAGAGTGAAAGTGCATTTTATGCTGTAAATTACTCTTATTCTTGGAAGGCTTATAATCCTTTATGATCAGTTCGGTATTGATGGGAATTGGGTAATAGCTGTGACTTCCATTTCTTCTTTTAAATTCTTTGGGCATCAAAACATGCAGGAACTGTTCTTATTCTTTCAGTGTGCAAAGTTATGGTGGAACTTTTATTATTTTAATAACTTGATGTGCTGGACCCATTCTTTGAGCTCTTCTAAGTTCAGTGTTTTCTTGCTTCCAGGCATGAATTTTATCAGAAACCTGAGGAAGTGGTGGTGACAATATTTGCAAAGGGCATTCCAGCAAAAAATGTTGCGGTTGACTTTGGCGAACAAATAGTAAGCAGTGCCCACTCTATAATTTTTACTCTTTTGTTCTCTGTAAATGGTTTAATTTTCATTGACGTCCCAACACTTGTTGTCCTTTGTTGATGTTCAGCTTAGTGTTACCATTGAGATGCCTGGTGATGAAGAAGCATATCATTTTCAACCTCGGTTATTTGGAAAGGTGATGTATAAATTTGATGCTCATTATCCTGACTTCTGAGCCTACATTTGTTGGGAGTAATATGTTGCTTGCACACTTCTCCCAACCAGAAAAAAAAGGACATGGTGTTTTTTTTGCATCAGTAAGGTGTTTGTGAGAGTTGAGTCTTATAAATAAAATATCCTCCATTAATGGCATTAATTTCATAGTTAAAATACTTCAAATCAGAGCAGTGCATAGTTGGTATTCCCTTTCCCCATCTCAAGATTACTGCCACAGATTCAAAAGCAGAAGGTGGTTCAAATCTTCTCATCTCTATTTTCTGTCTACTTCCTAATTAGGTCAGTGCATTATGCATAGTGTTTTTTCCCCTTTCTTTGCTGCCTAACTGAAATAACTGTTGCTCATACAAAAGCAGGAGGTGTTGCAAATCTGCTAGTCTTAATATTTCTATCTTGGAAAATGCTATGCTCATGACATTGGATTTATTCATCTCTTGAACAGATAGTTCCTTTAAAATGTCGATATGATGTCATGTCTACAAAAATTGAAATACGACTTGCCAAGGCAGACGCTACACACTGGACATCCCTTGAGTTTCAGAATAATGTTCCTGTTGTACAGAAAGCAACTGTATCATCAGGTATTTTTTCGAAATGCCAAATTCCAAATCGAGCTCATCATTTCTTATGGTATTATATGTGGTATCGAACTTCCATTTTGAGCTTTACTGACTTCTTTTTGTTCAACAGTCGGTCAAAAACCCACTTATCCTTCCTCCAAACCCAAAAGAGTAGATTGGGATAAGCTCGAAGCTCAAGTAAAACTGGAGGTGGGTACTTTAATATCTGTGTTCCTTCATTTTAGTCATGAATATATATGTTGACACTTGGAACTATAATAGCTCAACCTTGATATCAAAGCTTACTCTTTTCCATTACTTCATACCAGGAAAAAGAAGAAAAACTCGATGGTGACGCAGCTCTAAACAAGTTTTTCAGAGACATATACAAAGATGCTGATGAGGACACACGAAGAGCCATGAGCAAATCTTTTGTAAGAACTAAAAGCTTTCTCTACTTTCTTTTCCTTTCAGCTGTGTTGCATTTAGGCTGCTATTGACAATTACTCTATTCGGTGCTGATCAACAGATTGAGTCAAACGGGACGGTGCTATCGACAAACTGGAAAGAAGTGGGTACAAAGAAGGTGGAAGGAAGCCCTCCTGATGGCATGGAATTGAAGAAATGGGAGTATTGATGCCTCCTTGAATTATTTTTGACCAATTTCTACTTGCTCTGAGTTACGTTGGTTTTGAAGTTGTCCATATTTTCCTTAGCTCATTCTAAATTGACTATTTCCCTTGTTCTATGTTATTGTCCTTGGATTTTTAGATTGTCAATCATTAATGTGTGTTGTGTTGATTTTTGGCTTAATGTTTTAATCTGGATAGTGATTGCTATTGATATCTTATATGGTTGTGTTTCTGTATTTTGCATCTCTTCACTTCTCATTTGTGTGCGTGATAGGTCTATCTTATCAAATATTAGTTCTCAAAAGCTTGTAGTGCATTGTTGATTAGAGATCTCATCATCTTTGAAAAAACAACGTTATAAATATTGTTTGATGCTTTTCTACTTTACCGAAATGGACCTTTGAAGTAGTTAATTAATTAATAAAAGAAAGTTGTTTTTGCAAATAATCACATAATATATACCACTTTATTTCCAAAATAATAATAATAATTTTGTTTAAGTACCAATTTTTATTCTTATCTATTAAATGGAGGTACAAACTTTTATAAGTGATCAAATCTTACTCATGTTCTTAATTCTATTTATTGTTTAAAAATTCATCATTTAAAATTTGTTATAACTAATCACAAATTTGTTGTGGAATGGATTTTCAAACAAGCAAATTGTTGTTTCTATAAGTTGAGACTCAAATGACCTAACTCTGAAAAACCTTAATTAGTTTGTGGAGATTGATTTAAATTTATTAAGATTGGGTTTCTTGAAATTTAAGAATTTAAAATGAGAGGTTTATAAGTATACTTAAAATGGAATTAAAATAGCAAATCACTAAAAACTAGTTAAAAAATGGAAGTGATGGATTATTCATTCTGCAAATTTTCCATCCAAATAACATAAATGAGTTAATTTCCCCACACACGCATACAAAACAAAACAAATGAGTTTGCTATTATATTATATTTTTTTAAGAAAATGGAAATTAGTAGTTTAAATTTAGTATTCCAATCCTTCCACACACATAAACAAAAGAAAGAAAGAAAGGAAAAAAAAAAAAAAGGAATAATGTACTTAGGACCCGGCTATCCCCCATCCCACAAATTTCTAAACATATCCCATTAAAAAAATTTAAAAAAAAATTCAAAAAATAACAAAATTACAATTTTACCCTTATGCAGTTCGACCAACCTCTCTATGTTCGACCACCAGTCGAACACACTTTTTTGCATAAGGGTAAAATTATAATTTTATTATTTTTTGAAAATTTTAAATCAAAAATAAAATGTGTTTAGAAATTTATGGGGTGCGGATAATCGGTCCATGTACTTATTGCGTTGTTACTGGACTAGACTCGGAAAAAAGTAAAAAAAAAATTATCAAGGAAAGAATTCATAGTTGAAAATTGGCTTAAAAAAAAAAAAGGAAAAGGAAAGGGTTGAAAATAAATCATTTGATGAATGATGAGTCTTTCCGAAGACAAAAAATTGTAGTTTTATTTGGGTTAAACTGTTATAAATGAATAAAACCCAATTCGTCGATCTCCAAATTCTGCGCGGCTGATCTGGGAATTCCGATCGACCTTCAACCAAAATGCAATTCTTCAGTGGCGCAGAAATCAGTCCATCGCCACCAGTGCCCACCGTATCTGGGAACAATGCCCACATGCTCTACATATTCAACAGAAATGGAGTCTGTTTGCTTTATAGGGAATGGAATCGCCCACTCAAGACTCTTAGTTCACAGCAAGATCACAAGCTCATGTTTGGTCTCCTCTTTTCTCTCAAATCATTAACTGCAAAGATGGATCCAACCAGGTGTTCGATAAAATTCCCCTTCGAAATTGTCCTTTTATTGTTAATAGAAAATTCAGTTCTTTGATTGTTTCATGATAGGGTTGCGGTTGTTTATTTTTATAAGCATGCGAATATTATTTTGTACGGCCGTTTTGAGACTCTTAGTTTGTTGGCAGTGTTGAGAAAGGGAATCTGGGGGTACCACAGCTACCTGGGCAAGGTTGTTCCTTTCACAGCTTCAGAACCAATACGTATAAATTGAGCTTCATGGAGAGTCCATCTGGGATTAAGGTACTTGCATATTTTTTAATTTTGCTTTGTTCAGTTTTGCTGTCCCTTTCTATTAAATTTTATGACAACTCGCTCTTGAATTGTGGAGTGTTTGATGTGTAGAACTGTTAATATGCAAGATTCATTTGTTATGATGAGATTGGTCTGTATGATGTGTAATTTTTTCTAAACTGCTTCTGATTTTGAGGGTTCTGTAATTGTGTAAAGCTCCTCTCGGGGGGGGGGGGGGGGAGGCTGTGGGATTGGGTAATTAGAAGGATAAACATTCTAAGATTGCATATAAACTAGTATTTGGTTATTAATAATTACCCTAAAGAGACATGTGCTAGATGTTCATTGTTAAGCTAATTCCATGGGGTGTGGGGTTAGTGATGTTAAGGAATTTTGGACTTTGACTTTTCAGTCCTTATTAGAACTTCTCAATTAACAATAAATACCAAATCTTCTCGATGATTATCTGTCAGGCCAAGTATGTCATTGGATCACAAGGTCTTCAATATGATATGGGTTCAAATAGAGAGCAGTCTAAATTCTAATATAAAATTTTGTGAAATATCTGTCAGTCTCGTCTAATTAGTTCAGCTAATATAGGTTTTGTTTGATCTACAAGGAAGGCTAGTTGCTACTGGCAGAAGAGATTGTGAGTGGTGCATTGTTTGTATACAATAATCTGTTTTTTGAAATTAGCATCCTAGCAAAGCACTAATTTTTTCTGTCTACCTTTTTATGCTCTCTAATCATAAGCATGCCTATTTCACCATTTACTCTCAACCTCTCTTGACTTTTGCTATCCACTATTGCAAATTATTCTGAGGATGTTTTTAGTTAAATGATCTGTTTTGCTGCAGATAATTCTTGTCACACACCCAAGAACAGGTGATCTGAGAGACTCGTTGAAGTACATATATAACTTGCATGTTGAGTATGTTGTCAAGAATCCGCTATATACTCCAGGAAGTCCCATTAGGTGAGTGATGATCCCTTTCAATCAATCTTTAGAATGAGATGTTTGATGAAACTAATTGATGAACACATTGTTCTAATGTTACCTCTTTACTGGATTTGAAGGACAAGTGGTTAACATGTTTTGATGGTTAATTTTTTAAATGCACTTTGGAAGTAATCCTAAAATGCAAGTGTTTGTAAACATGATTGAATAAACGAATTCTAGTCAACATTGAAGCAGTGCTTTTTCTCCATGCTAAAATTCTTTTAATCAAATATCTCTTTAGGCATAGAATCTAATCAGGAAAACTTGATTCTCATTTTTGTTGGTAATTGTAACCTATAATTCATTTTAAATGATACGAATTATTCTGCTAATTGTTATCTTACAAAACAGCAGTAGTGTGGTCGCATCTTTAAGGTGTTTTGATCTCATATATAATGCCTCAACTGGTAAGAGTTTATTTCTTGTTTGATGATCCTTGATGAGAACTATGATAAGGCGAAGAAATTTGTGCTAGGAATTTAAGTAGCTATCTCAGAAGTCAAAACTTTTTCAAATAATATTTGAACTCTGAATAGATCCTTTTTTCTAAGGGTTTTTTAACCTTCAAGTATGAATTAGTTCGATATGAAATTCCATTTGCACTATGTATTTATCATGTTTATGTTCCCTTGAGATGAATGATATAAGGATTTTTATGAATAGACTTCATTTTATGGTTATGCCTTAGGGTAGAAGCGAGGAATGTTGAACTCATTAATGAAAATATATTTTACTATTATATACACTTCATTTATTAATACAGTGGCAACAAAGATGCACATGAATTATCTCTTTACAAGTTATTGCCTTTAGAATGAGTAGTGTACCGTCATAGAAATCATTCTTCACTCTTACCCCTTAAGGCTTCTCATCTACCCTCTCTCGCCACTATTGGCCCTCTTCTAATCTCTATTAATTAAAACATCGTATGCTTTCAGCTTCTGTACACATATTGGACTTGTTGAATAATACAGGTAGTTTTGAGATGAAATGAAGTAGGTGTATTATTGGTATTCCATATAATACTTAATTTATAATACACCATTTAACATATATTTATAATATTAAAATTATCTTAAAATAATATAAAGTTTTAACATCACATCAAAATATAATTACATAAAACAATTGATTATTAGAAGGGGTAAATATCTTGATAGTTTATAGAAACGTATATTACTACTATTAAATAGTTATGTTTAAATTAAAAAATAAAATAATAAAAAAATACACAAATTTTAATGTAATTAAGAAATTTAGAAAAAAAGAAAAAAAAAAAGCATAATGCATATATGATTCTGAAAATAAATCCTATTTTGCCCCCTTAGTAGTTTTATGTTTGTATTATACTTGGGTATCTTAAAAATCACAATTTTCATCCTGTACATAACCAAGCAGGATAGTTTCTAAACATTCAATTCTGTGTAAAGTAATGTATAAAAATCCCAAAAATCCCAATTTACTGAATAACTTGAATAATTTTGTATGCACTAAAAAGGTTGCATTTGCTTGAGTTGATTAATGGAGGAGAGTTGACACACAAAAAGTTTAGCTGCAACATCGACTGAATCTGTGTGATAAGTAGTGTATTACGATCAGCAGATATTGTTCAGTGATTGGCATGTCGTGTGGATAAGAGAAATGACATCTTCACCTTTGCTTAGAATAGTTTGCTCTATATTCTGGAAAGGCCTGATGATTTTGCTCAGTTTTTGTGCATAAGAGGACTTTTGGATGAGTGATGAGGTTTTGATCATTTGAAAATTTTGCATGTGCTTAGCGGGTCATAATGTTAGCATTTTTTTCTTCTGAGTGGATGCCCTATGCATTGTTCGGAAATAATGTCTACAAAGTTCTCTAGTTTATGGATTACAATTATGTCTGCAGCTCAATCTTTAATATCAATCACTCAGAAAAATGTCATATTTACTACATTTATAGGCAACTAAAAAATGCTATACCCTTAGACATGTCAACTTGAGCTGATATAAACTTTTATATAATTCAGCTCTTCTCAACAGTTACAGCTTTACCTTTTTTAGATATCTTTCATCAAGCATGAGGTGAACTTCAGACATAAAACTTAGAACACTACGGAATAGCTTGAGATTATCGAGTTTGTAAAATTAGAGTAGAGCTCTGCCCATTCTTTTAATTCAAATATTACTAACAAATAATCATCAATGTTATTATAGTTATCATGGTACTATCATATTAAACTAATTTCCTGTTGTATATCTAGTTATCATAAGCTTGTAAAATACTAGTGTACAATCTCACAAGTATTGTCATTGAAATTTATTACCCGCATACATAATTACTGGTATTTTTTTGTTTAAAAACTAGTGTGATAAGTTGATGCTAACTTGTTTGGCTTTTACCTTGTGAATGCAGATGTGAGCTATTTAACAAAACAGTGGATCAGTATGTGAGAGGCCTTGGCTAACAATCTGGAGCTGCTTTAGAATTTGTGATTTGATTCTGTATTTACAGATTCAACTTTAGTTTTTGTAATAGAATCAAGTCTCATCATATAACCTCAAATATTCCCCCATTTTTAATCTGAACACCTTCTTTGTGTTGTTTGGCAAACAATTACTGCAGTGTTCCTGATGCAATCGAGTTGATATATTTCTAGATTTGAGCTTGATTCAAACTCGATTGAGCTTAATTTTTTGGATCAAAGCTCAATCAATGACAAACTTGGTAAATTTATTTATGTAAATAGTTGAAGATTAGATATGGTTTGATAGTGCCCAACTTAATTGTTCATATAATTAAGATATTTAATTAGTCAAAACGGACAGCGCGCCAAAGACGTGTGCGATTTGCCATATCTTTCTTACCACTCGTTTACTACCCACTTGACTCATTTCAAAACGGCGCCGCATCACTCCCAACCTCCCTGTTTCTATATAATCTCTGACCTCTCATTTTTCAATCACAATTCCATACTACAAATCCAAAAGAAGAACAGTGCAAGAGAAGCATTGATTATGGCCGCCTCCTCACCAAAGCCAGACGGCAGCCCAGCCCAGGCCGATTTGGAAGCCGCCGCCGCCGTGCAGTCAAAGAAGCTCCGCCGCAGGAAATGCCAGAAACTCGCGGCGATCGTGGTTCTCATCATCATATTCCATGTGATACTAATCACTGTCCTAGATCTAACATTGCTGAAGATCAGAAGGCCTAATTACAGATTGACCAAAATCGACATCGGAAACGTGCTCGTTAACAACTCTACCAACTCACCTTCATTCCGGTTGGATCTCAGCGCAGAAATTAGTTTCGAGAACAGGAATTTTGGTCCGTACGCTTTCGAGTTCGGTTACCTGACGTTCTCGTACATGGGAGCTCTGGTGGGCGATGGTGATGTTGAGCGTTCGAGTGTGAAGATGTATTCCACGAAAAGTGTGAATTTGAAGGTGAATGTAACCTCTGAAAGAGTGGAGGAGAAATCGAAACTGCGAAGGGATATAGTGGGAAAGAGATTGATGATGAAAGTGGAGTCAGGATTGAGAGGGCAGGTGAAGCTGATGCATGTAATTCCAAAGGATAGAACTGTAAGTTTGGATTGCAGTTTCGCACTGGATTTGGCTAAGATATCAGTGGAGGAGTTGAGTTGTAATCGTGGATGAAAATATATCTTCGGCAATATTTTGACGAAATATCGCGATTTTCGAGATACTGAAAGAAAAACAGGAAGCAGGAAAATTTCGTCAAAATATGGCCGAAATATCGTTATCTATACTTATATTAAAACAGGAAAGTAAAATTACAGAGTGCCACTTTCTTACTAAAAAATATAATGTTACAAGTAGGTCTCCTGTGTCCCTGAACACGGATCTAATCCGTGTTCCCAATCTGCGGGTCCCACATAAATTTAAAAAAAAATATTTCGCTCAGTTTTTTTTAATGTATATATTGAAGGTATCCATAAAATATTTTCAAGGTATCCACATGTATACCTTCAGGTTTCCATGGCGTGGGGGCGTGCGGTGTGGGTGTATGGGTGTGCGCGGTGTGAGCGCATGGGCGCACCGTGTGCGCGCGGCGTGGGAGCATGGGCGCGCGTGGCTTGGTGACCAAGGTGCGCGCAGGTATCACCAAGGTGCACGCAGGTATCACATGGATATCTTTAAGGTATCACATATATACCTTCAAAGTATCCATGGCTGGATACATGAAGGTATACATGTGAATACCTTTAAGGTATACATGAGATACCTTCAAGATATACATGAGATACCTGTGAGCGGGCGGCGTGGGTGCACGATTTGTGAGTTGCGCGCGGCGTCGGTGCATGAACGCGTGCGGCGTGGTGAGATGCGCGTAGGTTCTATGGATACCTTCAAGTATACATGTGGATACCATCAAGTATACATGTTGATACTTTGCCCATGAATACTATCAAGATATCCATGGGATACCTATAAAGTATCCCATGGATACCTATCAGGTGCGCGCATGGAGGGGCTCGGCAGGTGCCCACGCGCATGCGTGGACGCGCGTGGGGCGTGGGTCGGGTTGGGGACACGGATCCCGGGGACACAAGTTTTTGTGTAATGTTATTAGTTTTGGCTTCTTTTCCAAGCTTAAATCTGGCTTCTTTTCCAAACTTGAATCTGGCCTCCTTTGAAAGACATCACATTATATAAACAAATTTATTCAACATATCTCATTTCACATCAAATATTAATAAGAAAACAATTCATAGAGGATAAAAATATCAAAAGAAGAATAGAGATGAGAGAAGAAAATAAATTTTTTTAAATATCAAAAGAAGAATCAGAGATGAGAGTCACTCAACAGATCTCATTTCACATCATAAAAGTTGAAAATAAAAAAACAATTCATGGATGATAAAAATATCAAAAGAAGAATAAAGATGAGAGAAGAAAAAAAGTTTTTTCAAATGTCAAAAGAAGAATTAGAGATCGAAGTCATTCAACAGATCTCATTTCACATCATAAAAGTTGAAAATAAAAAAACAATTCATGAAGGATAAAAATATCAAAAGAATAATAGAAATGAGAGAAGAAAATGAAATATCAAGAGAAGAATCAGAAATGAAAGAAGAAATAAATTTTTTTCACATTTAATGAGATATTGACAATATTAATCTGATTGTCATTAGCTTCATTATCCAAATACAACAATCCTCCGATGAGAACAACATTACAAAAGAAAGATAGAAACAATACATAATAAGAAATGGAGAAGTAAAGGAGAAGAGAGGTTGAGTGTCGCTGCCATGGTTGTTGCTTTTCCGTATTTAATAGGAGGATGAATAACATATATGCTTACTTCTAAAACACACTATAAACAAAAGATTTGCTTACTTGTATAGATCATGAGATCAATAAGATGGAATTGTGGATTTGGTTATCATATAAATGAAGAAAAAGATAAAATTTAGATAGAGTGTAGACGGTGGTTGGAGGTGGCTGTTAAATGTGGAATTAATCTTAAAATATTTTTGTATCTAATCTATTTTCTTACTTAATCGTTTCCTTATATTTGAATTTTACTTCATTTTTTATATATTCTTATGGGCAAACATTCCTGTGCACCAGGTGCAGGATCTAAGATCCGTGCAATCCGGGTCGATCCGACCCGGATCCGCAAGTTTTTATTTTTTATTTTTCCAAATTTTTGTCCTGACCTTTATGTTATAAATGTATGACCTTTACGTTATAAATGTGTGACCTTTATGTACAATTGTCTCTACCTTTATGCACTGTAACTTAGGAAAAAAATGAAGATTTTTAACACAATTTGTACTATGCACCTTTATGTGATATTAATGTGACCTTTTATGTTATATTATGTCACCTTTATGTACAAATATTCTGACATTTATGCATCTTTATATATTATATAAATGTTAGAATATTTGTACATAAAGGTGACATAATATAACATAAATGTCGCATTGATATCACATAAAGGTGTAAAGTTCAAATTATATTGAAAATCTTCATTTTTTTTCTAAGTTACAGTCCCTAAAGGTCATGATAGTTGTACATAAAGGTCATACATTTATAACATAAAGGTCACGCATTTATAATATAAAGGTCACAACCTGAAACAAAAAAAAAAAAAAAAGGAAAATTCAAAAACACGCGCATCCGGGTCAAAAACCGGGTCGACTCGGATTGCATGTGCACCAAGTGCACACAAGACCAACTCATTCTTATGTGGTTTTAATTCATTATTGTTTTTTATGCATGACCTTTGTTTATTATTTTTTTTGATACTTATATTATATATATATATATATATATAAAATATGTATAAATTTACTGTTTATATGACAAATCGCGCATTGCGCGGGTGTATTGCTAGTTGGCTAAAAGGACGTTATTTCGTGTGATATCGCCGATATTTCGGTTATAAATCGGCAAAATATCGGTAATACAAATATAGGTTTAATTTCTGAAAATTTTGATTTTTTTTTGTTAATGTATTAGTGAAAGAGTAGACCGAGTAGGCTCCACACATCAATGTTTTTTTTTAAATGTATTAGTACATCAATATTGTTTGAATTAAGATGATATGTCATCTTATTCATTTAAACCTCATAGAAGTTCAAGCTATTACTAGTTCATGTATTAATTTTGTACAAAATTTGTCATGTTATCATAACAGACAACGTTTATATAATAGTTTATCTATATATTTGTTGTAAACATATCATTTTATTTGGAATTTAAGTTCAATATATGTATTAATGTTAGTTAAAATATTCTGTAAACTACTAGATATATTTTTCAATTTTTTTTTTATAAATTTTCCATATTAAAAAAAAAAAGTCCAATATTTCCACCGAAATCGATATATCAAAGTACCGATATTTCCACCGATACCAATATTTTCGTCCTTGTTGTAATTGATGGATTTTTTTATTTTTTATTTACGTTTTCTTTTTTGTTTCTTCATTTGATTGTAAAATGGTTAGCTTCAATTTGTCACTCGAATTGTATATATTTTTGTATAAATTTTGAATGGTATGAATTTCAGAATTTGATGTAGTTTACGGGGCAAAACTAATTGTTGATTTCTGATATATATATATATATATATATATATATATATATATATATATCAAATTTAAAATTCATAAAAACAAATAACAAATTATGCATAGTTGGAATGCATATTTTATTTTATTTTATTCTCCTCGAAAAGATGGGTGCTTCATGAAATTGTGTATGCAATCATATTCCTTCTGTAATCACTTCTGAGTGGATTTCTTTCTCTATAGTTTCAAAATTATTTCCAATTGGGTCTATATTTAACTAAACATTTTTTAAACAATTATGTCAGGGAAGATAAAATTTTAAATACAATTACGATTTTATCCTAAGTACAAAAGTATAATATCAATTTAAATGTATATACTGAAATACTATTAATATAATTATGAAAGCTAGAAAATAATATCATGCATAACATGAGTAAGAGAATTATGTATATAACTTGACATTACGACAAATTTTAAGCCGTGTAATTGTAAAATTATCCTTTAAGAAAAACTAACACGAGTATATTCAACCAAAAAAAGAAAAATATGATGATTGTATATCTTAAGATGATTTTCAATAATTTTAATAGCTAACTCAATTTGTAGCAATGGTGATTGCTTATATTAACACATGAAAAAAAAAACTAATAAAAAATGTGATTGCTAATTTATGTTAATACAAAATTATAATGAAATTACAATATATATGTGTGCGTATGAGCAAAATTTTATATTATTGGAAATTGTAATATATGCACAATTGTATGTATAATAGATATAAAATGTTATATGAATAACATATATATATATATATCGACACACATACACACATTTCAATATTGAAATATTTATCACATGTGTATATTAAAAATAGAGTGACATGGTGGTCGTAAAAGATTTAAATAGAAATACGAAATTAGAAGATGGTGAAATAGTATGATGGAAATACAAGTGGAAAAAATACTGAATCTACATTAGATTAGAAGGAAAACCCGCTTATCGATTTATTCAAAAAATCTCATCATTAGCCATCCAAACCAACTACTTAATTCAACAAAATCGGCAGCAACAAACAAACATCTATAATCATTACCTCATCTTTCCTCTTTTTATATTAGATAGATTTTATGTGCGAACATCTCGCGAAATGGGCTAATCCATAATTCATCCTTAATAATTTATATATGAATTTATAAGAACATGTTCAATTTGTGGATAATCAGAATCTGTTCACAAAAATTATTAGGGCCCGACTATCCGCATCTCATAAATTTCTAAACACACTCCATTTTTTTTTTATTTAAAAAATTCAAAAAATAACAAAATTACAATTTTACCTTTATGTAAAGAAGTGTGTTCGACTGGTGGTTGAACACAGAACACTACACCTTTCTGTGTTCGACCACCAGTCGAACACAAAGAGGTGTTCGATTTTTGTTCGACTGATGGTCGAACACACTTCTTTGTATAAGAGTAAAATTGTAATTTTATTATTTTTTGAAATTTTTAAATCATTTAAAAAAAAATATATATGTTTAAAAATTTGTGGGGCGTGGATAGCCAACCCAAACTATTAGTGAAATCATGTCAAGTGAGCTTTTGTGTTTTATATACCCCACACTACACACAGCACTAAACTAAAACTTTTTTTTTTTTTCTCTGCAAAACATAGATCAGTACTTGCCCCTATTTCTATACAATGATCCTAAAAATCGTATCCTCATCATCACTACCCCTGGATTTTGGCGCCATCCCTCTTAATCATTTCTTCACATTCCCGCTGCTTCTTTTTCTTTTTTAATTAATTTAATTTATTTTTCAGATGCTGCATCTCTTTGCTTCTTCACAAGAGTTTCTCCGATGGTGTGAAGGATCAATCGAATATTGAAATAATTTTGAACATTATGAAATCAGTAAATATAATGAACTAATAAACATTAGTAAAACAAATTAAGAAAAATACTATGTCATTGATAATATCTGACTAGAATCTATACAAGTGTTATTAATAATCAAGTAGCAAATTTTAATCAGTGGTTTAGAGGTGTAAATATACCTTTGGATGAGGAGTTGTAGGATTTCTTGCAATAGAGAACGGCGCTCTGGATTCCATCGTCCCGTTCCAATACCGAATCGTCTCTCCGGCGAGCCGGCGGTGGCGTCACACCAACCGCCGCTGACGCCGATCGGCTTTTCCCCAAACGGCTCGCCACGATCTTAAAGCTTCCAATTCTGCCACTGTCGGAGAATTTTTTCGGTGATGAATTCACAGGCGCTGTCACCGGAGACGCCGACGGCGTGACGGAATCCGTGAACTTCGACTTTTCATTCTGCCTCTTCCAAACCGTCAGATGCAGAGGCTTAATCAGCTTTAGATACTTGAAAACCGAACCTCTAGCCGATTTCTCCGAACAATTTTCGTAATCGGAGGTTTCTTCCCGCAATTGGCTTCTCAAACTGTTGTCTCTCGCCAAAACAGACGCGCCGGCCACTTTTTCCTCTCTGCATGTCACGGAGCAGCGATCGCTCCCTTCGATCTGCGAAGATTTCGCCAGCTTACTCACCGGACTCCCCTGCATCTTTCCGTTGGACTCGAACTTGGTCGATTTCCTAAAACCTAACATGAAAACATTGAACTTGGGAGTCGATCGGAGAATAGTCACCGGATACAAACGTTTCGAGTTCGAGAAATCGTTTTTGCTCATAAAAGCATCTCCTGGGGATTCGATAAACTGAAAATTCGTTTTTGCTTTGCTATCAGGCGATTTCAGAACCAACTCTAAAAACGAGTCCTCGATAACAATTTCCTCATCGTCGTCCGGTCTAATCACCGGATTCCGCAAATCGCCGGTAGCAGAATTCCACCAGAATTTGAGTACGCCAGACGTTTCCATTACGGAATCAGAAAAGGTGAAGAGTAGTAGAAAGGCAAAGCTTATGTTGAGGCTAAGATTGAGAGTGCAAGGTCGAATAGTGGTTGGTGGCTTATATAGTGGGCAAGAGCAAGAGTAATTGGTAAAGCTCATGTATGGCGCGGGGGAGGAAGGGAGGGATCACGTGAGAAAAAATGGGGGATGTAAGAGATTATTCCATTACTTTTTTAGGTAATAAATTGAAGAAGTGAAAATCAAACCAAACTATTTTTGATATTTAATTCGGATTGATCATGCATTATAAGTTAGTTTGAGTTTAATTCAATGGATATATCTAATAAGCGTAAATATATTACTACGTTTGATTAAAAAAAAAAAAGCTCATACTCGAGCTTGATAAATATAAAAATATCAAATTACTTAACCTTGACTAATATTCCATTACATTAAAAAACTATTAGATTTTGGTGACTAAATCAAACCAGTCTCAGTCCATTTGTCTCTCTATTCTTCCCTTTCATAAAGAAAACTCAAATGGTCTTCGTAGGCAATTAATACTTAATAGGTGTGAAAGACTTTATTCGTGTCTTTTAAGAAGTCTACGGATTTTATGGTACACTTCATTTTAATGTCCAAACAATTTGTTCATTCTTCTAGCATGACAATCATGCTGGTGATTTGGTTATTAATCATACATTTTAATCAAAGTTTGTGTTTAGACATCTCTTTTTAAATATTCTTAATATCTTCTATTTTTTACGTTTCATCTATTATTCTAAAATAACCATTATATAATTATGACATCATTAATTAATATGTGTCGTGTATTAAAGACAATAAAGTAAAACACGAAAATGGAAAAGAAGATTTAGTTCCGAATTGATAATGAACAGCAGTAGAGTTAGATTGAAGAATTGTGTTCCCATAATTGGAAATAGCAGAGAGTAATTTATAATATAGAAAATGATAGAGAAGAAGAGTTGATGATGCCAAAAAAGAAATGTGGAAAATAAGAGGGCAAAGTGGCAGAGTAGGATAGGAGGAAAAGAAAGTGAATACTAGTAAGGGGTGAGACATTGAGATGTGGGGTCTGAGTCAACGCTCTCATTCAGTTAAAGCTTTGACTTTAGCTAGCTTCTTGGGACCTCTTTCCATATTTCTTTTTCACTTCAACTAGCCTTCAATTTGAACGAGTGATGACAAAATAAATATTCTTTTGAAATGTGGATACATTCATAAAGTAGTGACTCCAAGAATTGGTAAAGCAAAGTCAGGATATTTGATTATTAAATAAATTAAAGAAAATGAGTGGGTTTCTAAAGATGATGTTTGGCTGAATGAAAGTAAGTTTAGCCAAACTCTTTCTAGATTTTTAACCACAAAAGAAGAAGGGGGGAAAGTGCTTTAGCAAACATAAAGTTGAGAAACAACGTGGGAAATAAGAAAAGAACGCAAAGCAAGTGAATTTATAAAAGTAATTGGTGCTTTATCAATGTTGAAATTATTATTATTATTATTATTATTATTTTTTTAAATTGATAGGCCGCTATTGTATAACATGTTCTTCTGAATAGGTTTTAATAAAATTTGTATTTTATTTCTTATTGAATTCAATAGTTTAATTTCTTTTGAAGTTATTTCTGTGGACTAAAATAATTCAAGTTTTTTAGGATTAAATTTTTTTCTTAAATACATTATAACATGACTCAAATGCACTATATACTGGCTAGAAAGTCCATAAAAGCTTGTATGAGATGTTTTGAATCTTCATTTGAGATCTTGGAATTTAGAATTTGGGTATTGCAAGGTAAGTGAAAATCATGTAGCTAATGGTGAATTGATTTCAAATATTTGCTTGAAAAGTTGGTGATATTGTAACACTTTATTTTATGGGGATGGACCGATCGATTAGGGTTGCAGTGGTGGAGTTTGGATCATCAAATTGAGTTATACAACAAAATTAATCAATAAGATATAGTATTCAAAATTTCAATATTGAATAGGAAATGCTAGTCCAAGTATGCTCATAAAGATTTTTGGATCCGCACTTAATCTGGATAAAAGATTTAATAATATTAGGATTAAATTAGTGCTCTTTAAGGTGCTGTTTGATTATATTAGATGTGATTGGTTTATGATGGAATTGCTCTATTCATAAATTGTGTAATATAAGTTAATTTTAAGTTGGAATTGATGGAGTAAATTGTATATATATATATATATATATATATATATATATATATATATATATATATATATAACATTGTGTTTGGAATGAGTGGATATATAATACTAAATATTTATACATAACTATGATAGTGATCAGTTTGAGTATTTGGAAAAACTATTCCAGTCGGTAGTGTCATCATATATGTTTACATTAAAATGATGAATATTTGTTTAATCACATGCATGTATATGATTTCATTCACAAACGTTGTTAGTATATATTCACATTCAACTGACACAATTGAATACAAAATGGAAGAAAAATGTGACAATAATTGCATTCGTGAAGAGCACGTAAAAGCCTTACATGGACTAGCTAGCGACCCTACCATGAAAATTCTTGTGACTGCTTTTTTCCTTTCATATACTTCATTCATTCATTCTTTTACAGTAAGTACAAAATACGTTAAAGTAGTCGAAAGTTCTGATCTTGTGTTCCTTTTTCTAATTGTTGTTTTATTAGTGAAAAGTTTTCGCCTTAGAGCACCGTCAACCATTAATGGGTGTAAGAATAATAATAATAATAATAATAATATATTATTGGACTTCCACATAATTATGACATTCAATCTTTCTCTATCTTAATGTTGTTATTGCAGATTAATGCATTAACACCTATTTCATTTTTTAATATTTTATTCAATAATTAATAGACCTTTTCATTAACCATTGTTGATGCCCTTATTAGCAACCACGGGCATAAGTTTATGGATATAATTTCGTATTCGTAGCATATTATTAGAATTTTTGGACATATTACACATACAATTCACTAAATTTTACTTCTTACGTTTTATTGATCAGTACACGAATACCTCGATTTCTTTCCCAAACTTAAATATTTTGAGTGATGATCATTTTAAGGGAAAAATGAGCATTGGGTAGCTCAAAGAAGGAATGGGAATCAGTTCAATCCAACGGTACTAAAGATAGTAGTAGCAAATGATAGAGGATATAAAACATGTGTTTTATATACACAAAATAGTGAGTCATCCAATATGCAAAAATTGGGCTCAATTCAGCATATTCTTTATAATATACTCCACCACTCTGCAAAAATGAGGAGCTAAGTCGAGAGAGTATAAATATGCAAACAGCAACAAATTGGTTAAAGCTAATGGTATCCAATTCAACATCAAGACTGCTGCTGCCCAAGTTTCAATCTCTCCCAAAATCCCCATTAATTCAAAGGTAACTGAACCATATATATAATTACCTCTCTCTCTCTCTCTCTCTCTCTCTATATATATATATATATATATATATATATATATATATATATATGCTTTTGTACATTAATATTGGTCTCTCTACCTAGTGTTCAATTGTGAGTTTTGAAATGAATCTGCCATATTATTCAAGTTTGGACTATACCTCTTGATTATGAACCTGATCTTGCTTGAAATTAATGATACCAATCTTGGGGGGAGAGGGAGAGAGAAAGAGAGAGAGAGAGTTCAATTTAATTATTTTGGGACCATGTCCTTCCAATTTCCAAGCAAAAGATTAATCACAATTAGATTAGAGGTTAACTCTTGTTAGCGAAAAACTCTTTAACACCATTAGCAATTACTTGTAGTCATAGATACTATCGTATGCATTACACCAAGTGACCAACATTTAAATTTACTTAATAATATATTTTATTATTATTATTTATTTATTCATTTATTTTTGAAACAAATAAAAAATTGTTATCATTATTAAACTGGCTGTATCGCAATTGGCACCCATATACATGCACTCCAGCCCAAGAGTTTTAAATGATGGCCCAAACCGGGAAGACGTAAACTTGGCACAACACTCTAAATATTTGGGCTCATCCTTTATTTGGGGCTGATGAATCAAAATAATAGTAAGGGATGATTATGGGTATATTTATTATAATTTTGTAGCTTGATTGATAACAATTAATGTGTTTAATGAGGAATGATTGGTAATAATACTCCTGAGGTATATTTATAAAACTATTCTTTTACCTGTAAATATAGGTTGTCACTCTTATCGACATTTATTTAAATATTTCCCATTTGCTCTTATTGAATTATTATTGGTTAATTTGCTTGACAAAAGAAATCCATTTTCTTCATTTTACTAAATTTTAGTTAGATGCAAGAGACATCATCAAAAGATAAATTCCTCAACCAAATTAATAGAATAATTCCCTAAAAAAATTTAAAAAACAAAAGAACAACAAATAAAAGTAATAAAAAAATTAAAAAGATTGAGTACCATAAATATATTGTTCATTGTGCAACAAACAATAATAATAAATTCAATAAAATCACTTTCAATATCAAGAATTATGATGGGGGGCACGTTCTTTTATCAGAAAAAAATGATGAGGGGCACGTTCTATATGTCACGTGACAGCCAAAATATATCTGAGAAATTCTTGGCATGGTATAGATTGAGTTAGGTATGACTTTAAAATACAATTTAGATTAGAAAACAAATAATACAAAATTACATCTATAATAAATTAGATTATCGTCGTATATTTATGAGAATACTATGAAAATTTGTTTGAATAATGTGTGATTTGGTAAGTAAAATGTATAAAAGCCTGTCGGAACTTAAAAGTAAAATTATTATACTATTCATAATAAGTCAATTAAAATCAGCACTAGGTTTTAAAATTCAAAAATCAATTTACAGCCTGCCTCAGTCTGAAACCTAACGTCTGTTAAACTTTTGAGGCATTGCACTGACTGAAAACTACTTTTTCTGGACGTCCGTTACTCCGAACCTCTGGTTACGAATTTCGAACCCGCATCATCACTCCTTTAAACCACTCGGCTTTCCATTCTATATATTTTCGTATATCGCAAGAAACAAAAAATCTCGGACAAAATCGCTGAAAACCCTAATAATAGTCACTGATCGGCGGCGACTGAGATCGGAGTTTAGAATCAATGGCCGATCACTCAGGCGAGCACGAGAAGCCCGAACCTGCCGCTGAATCTCTGGTCGATAAGATCACCGAGAAATTTCACGGTTCTGATTCGTCTTCGTCCGATTCGGACGATGATAATGATATCAAATCGGCGGCCTCTGCCGTTAAGTCCAAGATCTACCGCCTATTCGGCCGCGAGAAGCCCGTGCATAAGGTTCTAGGCGGTGGAAAACGTATGGCATTATATTCTGGATCTCTTAGATTGGTTTTAATTACTCGTACCTTTTAAAGCATATACGATACTGCATTTGTGTTTGATTTGTTTAGATTTGCTAGATATGTTGTGTATGAACTCACATAATTGAGCTTTTATTTAATTTTTGCTGGGGCGCACTTTAGAAGTATTATTTTGAATCTTTGATTGGTTGATTGCATTTGTAGAGTTGCTGTTGCAAAAATTAGTATTAGAATGCGATGCCTGTGTGTTTGATATTGACGATGACTGAGAAATCCTGACCATATTTGTTGATTTTAGTTGTCTATATGGATATACGCATTGTTCTATTCCCTTGATGATATATGGATGTTGTAGCTATAAAGATGCTGATAAGACAGTAATGTGAATTTAAGACCTTGGATATGGAATTAATTGGAAATGGGAGTTGTGATACTCTTTTTTTGTTTAGTAACACTTAGGTGCTCTAATTTCATGTGTTTAGCTCACTGTTCTAGAAAGTTGTATTTCCTTGGTGATTTAAGTTCCTGATCTGTTACTACCTATCCAGTCTGATTATTTTATTTGTTTGATTCATATGGAAATTTATATAGGCAAATATGCATTGCTAAGTTCACTTTGGATAAATAGCTGTATTGGCAGTATATGGCTACCATCCCGATCAAGCTTTTCATTTGAATTCAAATGTGAAAGTTGGATTTATCTTGCATCCTTCCTCTAGATGACACCTTTTTGTGCTTATGTTTTCCTTTAAAATCGTCAATTAAGTTCTATTGCTAGAGATGGTAAGCTTGCTATACATTTTTCATATGCAACTTTTTTCAAAGTTGTTTGAGTAACTGTATAGTACAAAGCAGTTTTTGGTTGGTATGGAGTTGAGATTTGCGAGTAACAATCCATATATTATCTTTCTGATCTGCACGCATGGTATCATCCTTTTATTGTGTTATACATCTCACTAATATCGATTTTCTTTCAGCTGCTGATATCTTCTTATGGAGGGATAAGAAAGCATCTGGTGGTGTCCTTGGTGTTGCCACAGTGATTTGGGTTCTTTTTGAACTGCTCGAATACCATTTGCTAGCACTGGTGTGCCATGTCCTGATCCTTGGTCTAGCAATCATTTTTTTGTGGTCAAATGCATCCACCTTTATCAACAAGTATGGTTCATGACTGTAATTTATTTTCTCCCTTTCTTTTTATTATACTTTTGTTACAATCATTTTATTTTCTCTTATGCTTCTCAGGTCTCCACCCAGGATCCCAGAAGTTGTTATTCCTGAGGATATCGTCTTGGGAATAGCTTCTGCCCTCAGGATTGAAATCAATAGTGCTGTTGCCATCCTCCGTGATATTGCATCAGGAAGAGAAGTAAAGAAATTCCTTGCAGTACGTAAACTTCTCAGACTTTCTTGCTCATTTTAATTTGTTTATTCTGCAATCTATTTGCAGTTATATTTACAAACATTTGAGACCTAAACCTTGGACTGCTTTATGGTGTGTTATTTACTTGGACGGTTTGATAAGATTATTAATTCACTGATAATGATGTCTGAAGATTGCTTGGTGTATAAGAGTTTACTTCTGTTGTGGGCTTTTAGGTGATAGCTGGACTTTGGGTTATATCTGTGCTAGGAAGCTGCTTCAACTTCCTCACCTTGTTCTACATTGGTAAGTTACTTCTAACTTTTTTGCATCTGTCGTCAGTGCTTATTGTAATTATATTTTGTTATTGCATTTCTTGAATTGGGATTTCATTTCCTATTTCTCCAAAAACAGGTTTCGTTTTGTTGCACACTGTGCCTGTACTTTATGAAAAATACGAGGACCAGGTTGATGCTTTTGCTGAGAAAGCTGAGGCAGAGATAAAGAAACAATATGCTGTGTTCAATGCTCAGGTTTTAAGTAAAATTCCAAAGGGGCCATTGAAGGACAAGAAGTTTCTCTAGATCCACCCCGTGATGGGTGTTAGAAGACTCTCATGGGTAACTCTGTTTTTCCCGTTTGTGTTGACTCAGCTGTCTTATAGAACCCATGTTATCATCAGTTTGTTTCGGATTTTGGGTTCATAATCTGAATACTAATGTTATTGTATTAGGCATTTTTGATTTTGTGTTGCCGCTTCATTTTGAAGATTAATTTTATCAGTGACAGATGATTATAATTTTGAATGTTGGGTGGCCAAATTTTTGTTTAAATCTCTTGATTGATGATGAGTTTCAATCGCACTGATCTATTTCCCAGAGTTCTATTGCTTTGATCTTATTTGTATTCATCATATACTGGCATGGTGGTCATGTTTTAAAGTATTTGATATTTTCTGTTGTTTTTTTGCTTGGAACATTTCTTCACAAAGCCCAGCAGTAGTATATGGCATTAATGAACGGTTAATTATCTTTTTCCGGAAGAATAAATAAACATGAACACAACATATTCATACGGATACATCGACGTAGTTTTTCTGAGAGTTAAAAAATTTAAACTATTGACAGTTAAATTATCATTTTCAAATCCAAAGAATTTTAGTTAAAAAAAAATAAAAAATTCTCAAATTTATCAGTTTTGTGACACCTAGCACACGTATGGTTAATGGTTGGGATTTTGTTTTAGTAAAAAGAAAATGTTAGAGCGTGCCAAAGCCCAACGTCCGTTAAATCATTTGGACTGACTGAAAACTCCTTTTTCCGGACTTCCGTTACTCCGAACCTCAGGTTCTGAAATTCCGAACCCCGGTGCTCTCTTAAAATCACTCGGTTTTTCATTCTCCATAATTTCACATATCGCATTCATTAATAAATATTAAATATAAAATCTCGGACTAAATCGATTAAAACTTTAATAATTGTACACAATCGGCGGCGTTTGATATCGGAGTTTTTTTTTCATCGATGGCCGATCACTCCGGCGAGCATGATGAATCTTCCGCTGAATCTATGGTCGATAAGATCACCGAGAAATTTCACGACTCTGATTCGTCATCGTCCGATTCGGACGACGATGGGAACATCAAATCGTCGGCGTCTGCCGTCAAGTCCAGGATCTACCGTCTATTCGGCCGTGAGAAGCCCGTGCATAAGGTTCTAGGCGGTGGAAAACGTACGGAATTTTATTCTGGTTCTTTTAGATTGGTGATGTATTTGTGTTTGATTTGTTTACATTTTCTAGTTATGTTGGTGTCGGAACTACATAATTGCTGTTATATTTGCAGGATATACTTGAAAATTATTTGTAATTTTGTACCATTGGTTTTACCGTTTACGTGATACATGAAGATTTGTGGATTCAAAAATTAATATTAAAATGATATTTGTGTAGGTTTGCTAGTAATGATAATGTGTAAATTACGACTCTTTCTGTTGATTTTTCTTGTATGCATACACATACACATTGTTCTATTCCCTTGATGACGTATGGATGTTATGGCAATGCCAAAAATGATGGATTTGGAATAAGGAAGATATGGGAGCTCTTTATTTATTTATTTACATTCTAAATCAGTTTTTTTTTTTTTTTCAGTGTGATTATTTTATTTGTTTGATTCATGTCGATGTGTGTCTGCATATATACATTGTCAACTTTACTTTGAATGAATTGCCAATCCTTTGTTTTTGTTTTTTTTGGAGCTGTTTTGGAATGCTATCCTTTGACTGCGATTGGGTTTACTAAAATGGAAAATTTGAATTTTTATTGCATCTTTCCTCTAGATGATACCTTTTTGTGATTATGTCTCCATTTAAAAATGACAAATTAACTTATATTCATATATGGTAATTTTGATATGCATCTTTTAGATATAACCTTGGTAGAACATTGGTTGAGCAACCATATAGGACAGGGCACTATTCGATTAGTATGGAGTTGAGATGCCAATCCACATATTGTTCTTTAATATGTACATGTGAGTGAAATCCTTTTATTTTGTGTAAAATATCTCATTAGGATGATTTTTCTGGCAGCTGCTGATATTTTATTATGGAGGGACAAGAAAGTAACTGCTGGTGTGCTTGGTGTTGGCACTATAATTTGGGTGCTTTTTGAATTGCTTGAATACCATTTGCTAGCGCTAGTGTGCCATATCCTGATCCTTGGTCTAGCAATCATTTTTTTGTGGTCAAATGCGTCCTCATTCATCAACAAGTATGCTTCCTGGTTGACCTTTAGTCTCACCAGCTCTGATTATTATACTTTGTTACATTCATCTTACTTTCTCTCTTCTCAGGTCTCCACCTAGGATCCCGAAAGTTGTTCTTCCTGAGGATATTGTCCTGGGTGTGGCATCTGCCCTTAGGATTGAATTCAATAGGGCACTTGCTATCCTCCGCAATATTGCAACAGGAAGAGATGTAAAGAAATTCCTTGCAGTATGTTAATCTTCTCAAGACTCTCTTGTTGTACTACATTGTAATCTTTTGGTTTTAGAGTTGAAATTTAACGAATATTTAAGGCTCAAATCTGGGACTGCTTTGTGGTGGATTAGTTTCATCATGATTAGGTGACTTTATCATTGATTCACTGGAAATGTTTGAAGAGATTTTTCCTTGGGTTTTTATTGTGGGCTTTTTAGGTGATTGCTGGACTTTGGGTTGTTTCTGTGCTGGGAAGCTGCTACAACTTCCTCACCTTGTTCTACATCGGTAAGTAGCTTACTGGTTTCTGAATCTTTGAATGGTGCTCGTTTTGGGGTTATGCCTGATTTAGGTTTTCCTTGTTTCCTTTACTTTACCCTCCAAAAACAGGTTTCGTTTTATTGCACACTGTGCCTGTGCTTTATGAAAAATATGAGGACCAGGTTGATGCTTTTGCTGAGAAAGCCGAGGCAGAGATAAAGAAACAGTATGCTGTGTTCAATTCCCAGGTTTTAAGTAAAATTCCAAGGGGGCCATTGAAGGACAAGAAGTTGCTCTAGACTCTCATAGTGATATGTCGTGTAGCTTTGCCTTTACCGTTTGTGTTGTGACTTGGTTGTCTTACAGAACCCATATTATCATTTGTTTGTTTCTGGCTGTGGGTTCATATAATCTTAAAACGAATATTTAATTGTATTAGGCATTCCTTAAATTAATGTCTCAGTGACAGATGATTATAAGTTGGAATGATGATTGGCAGATTTTTGTCCCAGTAATTGTATAGAGTATGCATTATTACAATACTCTGTTGATGGACTTGCTGTTGTGCACGGACTAGTTTGATCTGCTGCAACATATGCAATCTACAAAATTTTAGATGTGATTCCGGAAATATTTATTAGTTTCAATCCATTTAAAAATTTGCTTGAATTTGAGACATTTTGGTCTATAGTGATTATCTGTGGAGGTGTCAAATGTTAAATTTTTATTATTATTTATTTTAAAAACGTCAAAGATGGATGATTGAGCTTAGTCACTTTTATTAGTGGACATATTTTAGTGTATATTAGTTTTAGCCTTTATACCATCTTTATTTCGAGATTTGAATTCGAATTTCTTCATACACCAAAATCATAATGTATATCTACTACCTATATCTATTATCATATATATATATTACAACTTTCAATAAAATCTAATTTATCCATCACCACGAAAAGGAATCTAAAAACCATAGCTATGACCAAATCATTTCGTTTATATTATTATTACAGGCAAAATCAACAATAACAATGATTAACAGATGGACACAAAATTGCGTAAAAAACTACACATGAATTTACAAGATTCGGAATAATGGAGCTACTGTAGTTGGCAAAAATCTCTATTAATGATTTCAATAACTAAAACATTTGTAGCAGCTGCTTATAGAGCCAAACAATTTAAGTCTTTGAGCCTCATACAGATCAAAAACCAAGCTTTTAGCACTAACCTTCGATAGTGGTTCGTAATTTTCATCCAAAATGTATGCATTTTCTCTCAAGCAGTTCCAAACAATCAAAAAGAATAAAAATTGGCTACTGTTTCGAATGTAAACTTGTGTTGGTCTAGAGAAAATATGATAGCTGCTCTTTCTTTCTTGAACCTCCTTCTCCATATAGATCGTTCCATTGTTTTAGCTGCGCCATTATGTGTCCCTCGGAAGCAAAACTCGCAGCAACCTGCATAGTCATACATGAATGGTCCTTCAAGAACTTGGCAATTTTATTTCTAATTCAGACTGTGCCTTGAAAAGAGAGAGACCCTTTCAAGAATCAAACAAGTCGTACTGAAATTTAGAGTTACGTAGATTGAAAGGTGGAGTCTTATTACCTGGTTCCTTGCCTGCCTCATATCTTCCATGTTTAAGGGCCTCAAAGAAATTAGCTTTTCCTCTTTGGTTTCTTCTTCTTTGGGAGAAGAAGCATCATCTTTGGAGCGTTGTTCTTCATCTAAGCTCTTCTTTTCCTAATTAGGTGAAGTGATTAACAGATGATGTTGGTAAACAAGTTCAGTAAAACCATTTTGAAAGGTTATATATACCTTAACCTTCTCTCTTTCTTGCTGTAGTAGTTCTCTCACTGGCCGATAAGCTGCTGTGACACATAGATTCTGTTTGCAATAGTTGAAGTCACAATTCAGTGCCAGATGATAGAAAATAAATTTGATAACTCTATAAATAGTTAAGTTAAACAAACCTTGAGATCACTTCCACTGTAACCTTCTGTCATGGCTGCAAGCTCTTTATAATCTAGGTCTTCCACTTTTTCTTTGGACAGCAGAGTTCTCAATATTGTTTCTCTGTTCTCCACCGAAGGTAGGCCGACCATAATTCTATTCATAAGACTTAAGCTCAGTAATGATTGTATAGTTCTTTAACTTATGAGCATGCTCGATTGCTTTCTGAATCTTTAGACATAAAACCCTAAAAGTTCTAATCTTGATCCAAAGATTTTATTTAGGAAGAGTAGAAAGCTATAATGAGATGAACAGAGTATGGCTGCAGTCAGTCCCAGATTAAAATTTCAAATTTTCGGATATAAATCACAGGATAAATTTATGTAAAATTATGTCAATATTATGAAACATAACTCTTCTATATAGAGAAAGACCTCAAAAAAAGCCTTTGTCAATCCACATAACAAGTGAGATAATGATCTTACTTAATAGGATAGAAGGATATCAACAAGGAAATGTTTGGGCTTTAAATGAAACCAATCAAGATTTCAAAATGATGGCTTAATCAATAAATGGAAAGTCAAGCAAGTAAAAGACGTCCAAGCCTCAATTAACTCCATTTTCTGAAATGGGTACCAGAGAAAGAAAGCAATAGTACGGAAAATGGTAAGAGTACCTGCGCTCGAATCGCCTTATAATTGCTTCATCAAGGTCAAACGGTCTATTTGTTGCTGCCAGGACAAGAATCCGCACTCCAGGTTTCGTCATCAGCCCATCCCAATGCGTCATGAATTCATTTTTAATTTTCCGCATCGCCTCGTGCTCTCCAACTCTTGTTCTTTGCCCAAGCATACTATCTACCTCATCTATAAAAATTATGGTAGGAGAAACCTTAGCTGCAAGTGAGAAAAGAGCTCGAACATTCTTCTCATCTTCCCCAAACCATTTTGAAGTGATTGACGACATTGAAACATTTATGAAGCTTGCCCCAGCTTCATTGGCAATGGCCTTGGCAAGCATTGTTTTTCCGGTACCAGGAGGACCAAAGAGCAGTATGCCTCTGCAAGGCTTCAGAAGTCCACCATTGAACAGGTCTGGCCTTCGAAGAGGAAGCATTACCAGCTCCTGTAGTGATTCCTTTATCTCGTCCAAAGCACCAATATCAGCAAATGTGACTCCAATCTCATTAGCAGGAATAACTTCTGACCTTAAGCGCTTCTCAAAGTCATTATCCGGAGGAACTTCCTGCATGATCAAGACAAGGGCCAAATGGACAGAATGGGAAAAAAGAAAATTAGTAATTTACGTGAATGAAAGCCGGAAGGTTTAAGATAAATGCCAAAAAAAAAAATACAGCCTCAAACTAGAATTAGGTCGTTCTGGACAGATGTGTTAATAGATTCAATGGTTAGTGAACTCTAATAGAAAAGGGAAAATAAATTTAACTAAAACTTATTCCACTGATAACCAACAAAATAGCAGTCTAGGACTTACCGGGGGTTTAGGGAATGATGCATTCTCACCATCCGTCTTCGATGAGGAGATTGATTTTTCCAGCTCAGACTTTGATTCAGCAGCTTTAGTTTCAGGATCCTAAGGTCATTAGAACATGGAAGTTAAATGAGCAAAAATCTGATAAGAATTGTCAAGCATTTGGAAGAGCAGAACGGAGGAAAGACAAACCTTGAATAAGTCGGCATAAGTCTCCATTTTATGGGTATTTTTGCCACCATTCTTCTCATCTTGAAAAATGCTTAATCCATGGGACAAACTGCATCCAATGCAGTGAAGTTATGATATCAAGTAATTAATATTACAATAAAAGGACAGCAATTAAAAGCAAAAAACAAAAGAAATCCTAAACATTTGATGAAAAAATTATTTTCTATCAAACCTGACAGATAATATGACAAGCTTCCCATTACGATACTCTGGATCCTTGTTACTCATCAATTGATATGATATAGCAGAAACCAAAATTTCCTCTATGTAATTACTGAGGACCATAGTGTCAGCATGGCAGATGGATCCTAGATCATCACACTGAAGATCATTTGCAGCAAGCACCTCAGCGATATGATTCTTGTTATCCTGAAGCTGGATCTTCTTCATATCCTCTTCCAGTTGAGCTTTCCAGCTAACAAGATTAGTTTCGTCTTCTGGGGGCCGGATCTCAATATCATAAGGAAATAATGGAGTAATTATGTCATCTACTTCCCTAGAATCGTCCATAAGGTCCAACATCCGGGAACCGAGAACCAAGACAGATCCTGATAATTTCTTCAACATTTTGGTAAACAACTTGTATAGTCTAGATGATTGGAGTAAGAGTTTGTCCACGTCCCGGATATACAAAATTATAGAGCTCGTTTGAGAAATTGAAACCAGCACCTGCAAATGATATATTTCTCATTGATATCATGGAAAATTACAAGCCAACATTTCCTTATGTAGAATGAGATAAAAGAGTAGTTAAGATAAAAAAAAAAAAAAAAAAAATATATATATATATATATATATATATATCAAAGACAGCATCAGACCATCAGCATAATCAAATAATATCAATGGAAGGGATAATGAAGAGAACCTCATAAAAAGATGGGAGTCATTTAATTGACATAACTATCAAGTGATCATTCAATTACCTTATAAAGTGACTGTAGGAAATCATTCTCATCAAAACACCAGCTGTTGACGCGCTTGGAAGGAGCTTACAAAGTCAAAGTAACAAACTTTAAGATGCTACATTTTCAATTTACAAATCACGTCAAATTTTGTTAAATAGCAGCTGGAAGCACAAGGTATAACTCATTAGCAAAACTAACCTAAAGTAAAGAAGCATAAGAAATAGTCATATGAACAAATAGGGACTAGATTTACAAAAACCATACAGCATTAGTTTCGTGCTGGTAAATAAGTAGAAGACTACCCAAAAAGCTTGATGAAGAAGCAACTGTATTTCCATAATATTAATCTTATAATACACAGAAACTTTTGAACCAGGAAGTTATAAACAAATACTGTACACTCATTGGACCATATTGCCTCAGCTTTGTAACAGAACAAAATAAAAAATTAATTTGTTTGTACCTCTGTTATTCATCAGCACCAAAAGTCTTTAATGCATTGCAGGCATAAATAAAATACTGAGGAATAGCATCATTAATTTAATTGTACCTCTGTTATCCTCTTTTGATGGAAGTGCTGAGAAGGAATCGAGAAAATTGGACACCCGTTCTAATGTTACTTCTGAGATAGACCTCTGGAGAGACTGCAATAGAAAACTACATTGGTTCATCTTATTTCAGAAAAAAACATATACCATCTCATGGATGTTTGATAAAACTAAGAAACCATCATCTAGTCTGCATGTTTATCCATGGATCACTCTTTTGGTCAATGACACCACTATCATTTACCGTAACAAAACACCTCTTATAAACTCAATTTAGCGGACCAAACTATGGATATAATAAAACAGGACTCACCGAGCCTTTCTTAGTGCAGTCATACTTTCTCTGCATCTGCGGATCATTAACAATAACAAGTTATTATTCAAGACTATAATACAAAAAAAAAAAAGAATCAGCACTAGGAGATGACACATCAAAGACAACCAGCCACCTTCAATGAAAAGTCGGCCAAATCCAAGAGTAACAACTTTGCTTCAAAATGATGCGCTAGAGCCTTAGCAAGCATTTGCTGGAATAGTTCTACATGAAAGGTAGGTAATAATAGGATTAAAGCAACATGAAATATTAATGAAGGCTGAATATGAAGTGCATGAAGCCTGTAGGTACCTGAAGGCCCTGAGAGCAATATAGCCCGACTTGCTGGAGAGAGATTTCGAGTGTGCTTAGAGACATCTAAGTGCTTTAGATGAACATATGCTACATTTGTTAACAACACACGTGTCCGCTCACTGTCCAAGTCATCAAAAGAGGGAGGAATCAAATTTATTAATACATTACATGGTGATATCATATCGCTTAAGCTTTATGAAACTCGTGAACAAAGAGGTGGAAATTGTCATTTATCCCTGGATACAAACGATTAAATAAATTATGTACAAGTGTTCTTTTCAGTATATTTCTGTCTAAAGTTCATATCTCAGATGCGCATAGAAAATGATTGAGACACAATTACTGAGACAACATTGTTTTTCTGTGAGAGGATGTGATGTAACAGTACAGTATTATCCATGTTTCATTCAATGCAAACTCACATAACATGTTTTAAAGGGAGATATACTACTTGTACTAGAGGACCATATTTACAAACTATTCTAGAGACACCACAAATTTATTTTAGTCCCTAACCAAAACTAACAAAACATATACAATGAAAACATAAAAAGATGCAAAGAAACGAATTCAAAATAAAATAAAAATCCGTCCATCTCTTCTTCCGCATATAACAAGCAAAAAGAAACATAAAGCTACTTCTTCTAAAAGAAAATCTAAACTGACACTACAGTTAAAGCTTTTTCTAACCATGGAAACTTTAATTAAGCATGAAAAACGTACTGAATCTTCTCATATGTTCACTTACGATCAACTTTCCCAACACTTTTTTTTTTTTTTTTTGGTTGAAAAAAATTCTTACTCTTTAAGAATTTCAGTCAAACAGAAAATGTTTCAAACACAATTTCTTATCGATAATATAGAAATATGCATCAAAACATTCTCTGAATATTTCCGAAATCATAAAAAGTTTATATTTAAAAACCTAAATTCACCTGAGATAATAGGGAAACTCGTCAAAGGTAACTACGCCATTCTTTCCATCAACAACCAATCTAAGAAGCTCGAGCTGTATTTCATCGGCGGATATGCCTCCGGCGGTGGCGGCGGAAGTGGAAGCGCCGGTCCATCGGCCGAGCGTCGGACTGGAAACCAAACTTAGGCCCACCCCTACCCCCACCCCTACGCTCACTGCCGACAACAATACGTGCTTCTGATCCATCACAACATCATCTGCACACACAAAACACCCTTCTGCATATACCTATACGTATATGTTTATATACGTATAGGTATGTATTGTATGTATTGAGAATCTAAGCAAAAATGTGCATAATAATGGTGGGGAAGGCAGGTTATTTGGGCAAGAAAAATTCGACGTTGGTCGATTCTTTCTTTCTGTTTATCTATGACAGGTAGGAGAGAGAGGGTGATGAGACAGTGGGGGGTGGGCTATATATATAGCCAGAGATGAGAGAGAAAGCTCAGAATGAAAGGGAGAAAAACAAAGGAAATTTGCTTCTGTTGACTTTTAACCTTTATTATACACATTAAGTCCAAAGCAAAAATAAATTAGCTCTGAAAATATTCATATAACTCAGTCGCATTAGATGACTTAATCTTGGCAAAAAAATTTGTGCACGATCCAAATTTGTGCATAATAATATTATTATATTATATAAAATATTATTATTATATTATATGAGTGATACTATTATATTATATATAATTTTAGCAGTATTATTTATATAATATAACAATATTACTTCATATAATATAACAGTATTATTGTGCACAAATATAGATTTGTGCACCTTGTGCAAAGGAGTGTCACTCATGAATCTTAATACAACTTGAACTAGTTTGTACTCAATATAATCTTGATTTGAATATATCACATTAACATTTCTTCTAAATATGTGTTTATAGATGTTTTTCCAATTAACCATTGAAATATCATGATATTTTCTGGATTTCGTCCAATCTTTTTAATGGAATAGTTGCAATATTGATATTATGACATTGTTTTATATATACTAATATCGGTATTTTGCAATACTGTATTATATATACGTATTTATAGTTACATGATAATATTGATATCAATATTTTATTATATATTATGTTGTGATACTGTCTAATATATATCAATAGTCGTTTGTTTCTTAAATGTAAAGATGCTGCATAATATTTTTTAAATTTTTAATTGACCAATCAGCTCATGTGACAGAAATTATAAAATTGTTAGGCTGAAGTCGCAACTCTAATTATAATGAAAGGCTACTGTATAGAGATTTTATGATAATTTATTTTAGATATGTATTGAGGTACATAACCTTCCAAAAGATACATCATGATCCATCGAATGTTATTATCGGAACCCATTATCATGTATTGAAAAAATTAAGAAGTGAGAGATTATCTAATTCCTTTGAATTAATATAAATAATTATTTTTTGTTATTAAGGTGAATATTCTTATTCATGGAATATTTTTTGTCATATGTTGAAGCCAAGATCAAAGCGTGATAGAAAAAAGGTACGAGTGGAATTTTTTTTTAATTCAATTTAAACTTACATTTAATTAATTTGGAAATAGTAATTCGATATTTTTTAATTTTTATCATGTTAATCATAAAATATTAAAATGTATTCGAATAAACAAGTTTTTAGATTTGAATACTTCTTATCCAATGATAGCATATGAGTCCATCCATTATTGCAACTTGCTGTGGATAACAGTGTCTAAATGCATGCATTGTTTTTATTATTTTAACTTTAATAATTTATCAACTTGTTTAGTGATTTTGTGGTCGTCATTAGTTACTTTATTTGGATGGTTATAACTTATAACGTGCTGCTTATTTTCTTGCATTTTGTTTTTAAATTAATCCATTTGCTTCAAAATGAATGTTGTTTGGTAAGTAAATTTTCAATAACTATTTTTATATATCATTTAATTTGAAATGAATAAAGTGTGATTTTTTTCTTCTTCTTTTTTTTGACTAAAAAGACATTCACTTTGGTAGAAAATAGAGCTATTTAAAAGTGTTAGCTTGTTCAACTTGGAGAAATTCATGTCGGATTTCAATGGGTGAAGTGTCAAATTCACAAAATTCATTTTTTTAACCACAAAATTATTCAATTAGTAAGTCGCAATTTTTTTAAAATAAATAAATAAAGTAACAAGTTGCAAAATGACGTCTAATTTGTGGGTATAGTGCATTTAACCCTACATTTTAATATATCCAAAAAAAAAAAAAAAAAAAACCCTACATTTTAATATTGAAGTCCCACGATCAATTAAATATTAATAAGTCCTTTTCTTTGTAAAATGGCAATCCTTAGATAGTTAGATTATGCTGTTACTTTTAGAATGTTGGTAAAAAATCTAAAATGGTATCGTCAGATAAAAAAATAAATTTGATCCCAAGTAGTGAAGTGGATATTTTAAGTTGGGTGATGAATTATGTATAATAGACTGCTGATAGTGACTTACTGCTGTTTTTGGGCCGCACTTAAAGTTGGACAATTCTTTTGGACCACTCAAATCAAATGGCTAAATTAATTTGTCAATTTTGCTTTTCACTTTTGTCCGTTTTGCTTCTAAAAATGGAAAATGCAGATCAAGCTCTACAAAGCAAATGCTTTACCACCCAAAACCATTCAATATATATATATATATATATATATATATATATATATATATATATATATATATATATATATATATATTTTATTTTATTTTTTTTTATTTTTTTAATAACTATGTGTGACTTATAAAAAAAATTATGCTAAACAACACAAAAGGTATCGGTAAACAAGAATCTAGGAAACGGTATATATATTTTGAAATAAAACAACTCATGATATTAAATTGTCAGAAATTGAGTAACAATCAAACGAACATCAAATATGAAATTGGAACATCAAACAAAATAACGAAACTAGTAATAAAATATGATGTTTTGACAAGAGAGTGACCTAACATATTCGCTTGTCTCTCCTTACATAAGCTACTTTGAAAAATGATTCCTCAAGCAAAATTTGTTAACAGCTGGAGATCAAATATTTAGATTTTGAAATATTGTTTTAATGTTTTCCTCTGATTTGAGTGCCTCGATCAACCAAAAAAAAAAGAATCTGATTCAAAAACTACATCATGTATATCTATTGTCATTGTTTAATTGAAAGCTTCCAACAATACAATAACCTCAACTTCCAAAACAACAAGAACCTCATGCCTCTTGTTCATTCGACATGTTATTACATTCCCGATCGAATCACGAATAATAGCTCCAAACTCAATAGTCTTTTGATCATTAAAATTTGTTGCATTAATATTACACTTCAACAAAGGATTTTGAGGTTTCTTCCACTTCAACTCGACTCGATCATTCTCAATCTAACCATATGTATCAGAATTATGCATGTATGGGAAACAATAAATTAAAATGTAAAGAATGTTATATCTTTTTTTTTTAAGAGAGAGTCAGTTGCATAATTATGCATGACTTTACTTTTTTTTTTTTGGGTGATTTAATGATATATTTTTTATAATTTTAATTTATTGCATCAACTCATTATTTTCTACAATTTGATGCACAAAAAGGTTTTTGTATGAGATATGATTATGTAGTTCATTGAACTCAGACACCCGCCACCACATTAAATGCTGAGTAAGTGTTATGTATTAAAATAATACTCGTATTCATGCATTAGCCCTCAATCATTATTTTATTTAAATATTTGACTCAGTCTTTCTATTAACTAAATAATGTGACATCCACCGTGACAATGAATGTCAGGCTGTCAGTATAGTTTTATTGGAAAATCAGCTCATATTTCGAATTGTTGAAAGTAATAAGTTCATGCTACTAATTGCAAGCTTTTAAAGAGATATTAAAACATTATAACAAAACAACAATAATTATTAAAGAAATGTAACAAGAAATTATTTGTTTTTGTTCAATTAACCTTGTTAAAGAAATGTCTTATTTGTTAGTGGTTTACACAACTTTATGGCGATTTGTAGATTTGTTTGTAACTCATTATTGATTATAGTTGAGTTTTCTTTGATGTACTACCACTACATTGTTTGTGTCATTTAGTTTGATTGAGTTTGTTGAAATTTTTGCTTTATTTATTATTTTAGTTAAATAGATCTTAAAATAGTAATAATCATTGGATCTGTTACGTTAATAGTTAATTGATTATCCAATTAATATTTAATATTACCAACACGTGCCAAACATTCAAATACATAAAATGTACAAATTTGGAATAAACATTTGAATTTTTTTTTTTTAGTTATTATCATTATTGAGGGTGAATCTTGGAGGATGTGACAAGAACCGAATCCTGAACCCAATCCACAAGTTTATTTGCTGCTTTATGGCACAGTATCAGATCTATCAACCCCACCAATAAGCTTGTGACATGTCTGAATAAATAAATGAATAAATAAAAACAGAAGCTTACAAGAAACAATTATGAAATGGAACACTAATATATGTCTCACCTTTTACAACTTTGTGATTTCAATTCAATCACATGGCTGTTTTGGAAAGTGGAAACTAACATATTAGTGCAAATGATTCCCCATCTCATGATTTAATACATCCTCTCTTAACATGGAATAAGAGAACTCATTCCAAATCATTATAACTATTTTTATTTTTTATTATAAATAACGTGTGTGTAGAAAAAAAAAAATAGAGGTACAACAATTGAGTTTGAAAAAAAAAATTAATAGGAGAATTTTCTTAACCATAATTGAATTTGAAAAAAAAAACTTTTTTTTTTTAGAGGCACAACTTTATATATATATAAATCTAGAGCTACAAAGGGGTTTTTTATGTCAATTTATTTTAAAGTTTTAACTATCATACATAACATACATAACTAAGCTGGTCAATTAAAATAATTAAAATGACTGTCTTTTTGTGTGTGTTTTTAACTATACTTAATTATTGTGAACATTTTCTTGATATAATTAAGCTGGTGATTTGATATAAACATTAGATTTAGGTTAATAAGTATCATATTTAAGCTTGAGCGCAAGGCGATCTGACCCAACCTGCAATACAAATAAACTCGACCCCCTGCAACTGAAAATTCAAATATTTTAGAGCACATAAAGTAATGTTTTTCAAAACAAAAGTAATATATTTTGTATTAAAAAAAAAGATAATAGTTTTTACTTTTTAGCATGCAATGTGATACTTTACATTAAAATCCAAGTACTACTCAAACAGATGTTGAGTGGAAAAATATAATCGGTTGGTATTTTCTCATCAAAAAAAAAAAAAATTTTCATTGTTTAAAGTGATATATATATATATATATATATATATATATATATATATATATATATATCATTAATGAAGATAACTATTAAAAAAAAAAGTAATGTGGGACTAAAGGCACCCCACCATTTCTAAACACATCCCAATTTAATAAATGTCAATAAAAAAAAAAAACTAAATACCAATTTTATTCTTAAAAAAATTTGAAACCTTACTTTCTCTCTTCCTTTACTTTTTCTCTCTTTTCGTCTTTTTTTATTTATTTTTTTTATTTGAGATTCTTTTTCTAAATTTTTTGAGGATGTAATGCCAAATAATGATGAACATTTTACAAATTAACTAAATGTATGAAAATCCTATGAGAAAACATAAAAATATCGATAAAACCTGATGAGATCCGTTCGGCTCTGGTTGACCGAACACGTAGAAGCGTGTTCGGCCACCCAAACCAAACACATAGAAGTACGTTCGGCCACCGTGGCCGAACATAATTAGTAAGTTTTTTTTTTTTAAAGGGTAAAATTGGTTTTTTTTTTAATTGAAAATTGTATAGATTGTGGTGTGTTTAGAAATGCACGAGATATCTTTAGTCCAACCCAAAAGGCAAAGAAAACAATTCATAATTATTAAAATAATATTTTTCAATTGAGTCTTATCGGGTTAGGTCGAGTGATGATTCAGTCATCCCAATCAACTTGTGATATTTAAAAACTTTGGAGGGCATTTTACGTGTATATATAATAATCTTGGGAAAATTTTAGGACGATATTTTTATTTTGCCCAATTTAGATTGATAACTGATTTTTTTTCGTTATTATTATTATTTTTTAAGAATCAATTATACAAGATTTTGTGGAATCCGACAGGGCCCATCCCCCCTGGCCTTAAACATGTAGGAAAAACGGCAGCCATTGTCACATTCTGCTTAATGTGTATTTGCTTTCACATTCATCTTTTTTCTAATCCACATTTATTATATTATTGATTGGAAGCATAATATGATTGACCTGCTTCAACATAAAATAGTATCCTAGCAATGTTCAAAATTATAGCAAATGAAATGGCTGCACTAATTAAACCATTCATGTTTTAAAAAAATAAAAATTCAAGAAATCATAAAGTAGAGCCATTGTTAATAAGCATTAGCTGGTATAGAATTTAAGTTATTGGGTTAATTAACAAAACTTACAAGAACTATTCTTATTGCAATTTAATGATTATTAGTTTTTTTTTTTAATTTCATACATGAAGTTTAAATTTTTTACAATGTAATCATGTTTTTTTTTATTTATTTATAAGTTTTGCAATTTCATGAATGAAATTGTATGAATATTTGCACTTTAATCACAATTTTTTTTTTTTTCAATTTCATATATAGGTGATAGTTTAAAATTGCCAAGCAGATAAACTAATAGCTTTGTGGTGATTTTTTATGGGTAAATTGTAAATCACATCCCACAACTTATTTGGAGAGGGGGTTCGCAATTTAGGTCCCACAAAAACGGGGTTTATTGATTAAGTTCCATAATTTAATAAAATTAAGCAATTTAAGGACAATTCGAGTTTCTTTTGGCAATTTAAGGACACTTGTCTAATTAGCTTCGCTGAAGTGGCGAAAATGGTGCTCAGGTGGCAAAAATTGTACTAAGTGACACCTAAAATCTTGTTGATGTGGAATTAAATAATTAAAATAAATATAAAACCTTCATAAAAAATATGAATATTATTTAAACATAGATAAAAAAAATTATATAAATTTTCACATTACAATTATATAAAAATATGAAACTTATTTACAAAATCCAATATATTAAATAAAAATCTGAATAATTTTTAAAATTTCAAAATGTTAAAATGAATTTTTTTTATAAAAAGTATAAGTACTGTTAAGAAATATTTAAATCAATTTTAACATAAATAACAATTTAGATCATAATAATATTCCGATTTTAATAAATTTTATGTTTTTAAAATATTATTTATATTTGAAAATAAAAATCTATATATTATTAAAATTTTTAAAAATTCTTAATAATTATTTAAAAATATTAATAACATTAAGAAATATTTAGATAAATATTAAATTATAATTTTAATAAAAATAATATTCAGATTTTGAATTTAATTTTTGAGTTTTGAAATTATCATTTATATTTTAATATAAAAATCTGAATATTATTTAAAATTTTAAAAAATTTAAGATGAAAGAATTATATAAAAATTGTAAATATGAAATATTTAAATCAGTATTAAAATATTGATAATAATCTAAATCTAAATAATATTCAGAGTTTTTGTATTAAAATATTGAATTTTAGTGTTTTTAAAATAATATATATATATATAATTTAAAATAAATGTCTGATTATTATAAAAAAAATTAAAAATGTTAATGCTATTTATTTTTTTGTATAAACCTTTTATTTTAACATTTTTAAAATCTTAAATAATATTCACTTTTTTTTAAACATAAATAGAGATTTATAAAACACAAAATTTATTAAAATCTGATATCATTTTGATTTAAGTTGTTATTTATAGTTATATTGATTTTAATGCTTCTTAATGTTATTTATATTTTTTGTTCTTATAATATTTTTAAAATTTCAAATAATATTTAGATTTTTATTTAATTCTTTGTAATTTGTAAATAGTTTTCAAATGTTTATATAATTTTATTATTCAGATTTAAATTTTCAAAATTTTTAATTCTTATTTATTTATTTTAATTATTTAATTCCACGCCAACAAGATTTTAGGCGCCACTTAATACAATTTTCGCCACATCAGCACCATTCTCGCCATAACGAAGCTAGTTAGACAAGTCTCCTTAAATTGCCCAAAAAAACCTCGAATTGTCCTTAAATTACTTAGTCTTTTTGAATTATGAAACTAAATCAATAAACCCTATTTTTGTGGGACGTGATTTGCAATTTACCCCGATTTTTTATTGACTTGTCTGCAAAACTATCAAATTAAACACCACAATATATGCCCATCCTTCCATTACGTAATTGTAATATCATCTTTTAAAAATCGGAAAAGAAAAAGAAACCGCTTCATAGATATATAAAAAGAAGTGTCGCTCACTTATAAAATATAAAATAATTAAACATTTTAAGGGTCCATATCATATTGATATATAGATTTGAGGAGAAATTTGAAATTTATAATAGCAAAATCCATCGATGGTGTTTGGATATATGTAGATTTGAAATTCATCAATTTCATATTGAACTAATTTTTGAGTATTTTATATAGATTTCAAATACCCTAACTTGAATATTTGAATTATTTTAAATCAAATTTTAAATCACTAGGTCCAAACACAACCCCAAATCAATCATATTGTGAGGTAGTTCAAAAATTAACCACCCTAAAATGAAATAGAAATCCATGATAAAGATAGCCAACCCCATGTGATGTTGATCCAATGCTGGATAGCAACCAAATTCAAGTTGGATGGTTTTGGCCCATCTCTCATCTGTCAATTGCCCACTTTATAGAGCACTCATCATTTGAGTCATTTTGTATCCCTTATGAGAGAGAGAGAGAGAGAGAGAGAGAGACAATTTAGCAACTATTATTGCTTTAGGGAAACACTCGTCTAAAAGCAAGTATCAAATCAAACTAGCAAGACTTTTATAAATGGCCACATGGAAGCCACAACTTTCCATGAAAATAATGATTTGCCTCTCTCTCTCTCTCTCTCGCGTGTCTTTTTTTTTTTTGCCCCTTTTGTAGTATGTCCGAGTCACTCCAAGAGTATATACAATAATATCGGGGTCTATTTTATTTTCACCCATTATCCATATTAATAAACCAACTTTTCTATCTACTTTTTCTGAAAACAGTTTTCATCCAATTTTCATGGTAAAACTTGAAGACAATTTACTAAAGGATAAGTGAACCTCATTAAATCACAACCAGACTACCTTACATGATACAAATCGTATAATTTGAGTCTTTTGGCTACACATGAGGGTAAAAATAGATGGCAAGAACATCCTAATCCCTAAAATAAAAAGATAGAAAAATAGTTTTTATATAAGTGATAAGAAAATTGTGGTTTATTTATTAATTTCACATAAAGAATTCTATTGCATTCCAATTTATAAGTTAGTTATGTGACCTATGAAATTGATAAAGACTTGTCATGAATCATGCAGCTTATATATCCATTCCATGTGATACATTCTCTACCAACTTTACTCGACAGAAATTCAGAGACTTTTTGGCTGTATTATTTCTTTATTAGAATTGTTTGTCAATTTTCAATTTTACAGTGAGTTTGCTATAACGGTTCGTCTCGCAAAGTTTAGTGTAGACTTTTAAAATGATTTTAAGGTGTTAAACAATTGAAATTGAATTGAAATTTTTTATCATTATTAAAAAGTTTAGATGTAAAAAGAATTAAAATTTTAATCCAAAAATAATTAAAATAATTCAACTTGTGCAAATGTTTCCACTCATTAATTTAACCAAAATTAGAAAGAAAAAGGAAATGGTGTGCATTTATGAAAATGCATATAGACTTCAAGACTTGTAGTTTGTTGATCTGTGACTATGAGGAAAAGCCTGTTATAAATTTGGGCTTGGTATTCAAGGCCCATTGACTAAATTCCTATGGTAGAATACTTTATGAATGTCTTCGCGGGCCATAGTTCTGATATATACTACAGGCCCAACGACAAAATACTTAATTAATTATTATTATTTTTAATTTTTTTTAAATTTTTATATTTAGAGGGGACAAAAACATGAAGTACCGCTTTAAAGAGGTGAAGGTGGAAAGTGTACCATAGAAGGAGCAAATGATGGGATTCCACATCAGCTCCCCATTCTTTTCTTCATCTCATGCAAACACTAATTGGATTTCGCCTTATTATATTAAAATCCCGCAAAAACTATTCATTTTTTTTTAATATTAAAAAAAATGAAATAAAAGTATAGTTTTTCATCTTAATTATCTCTTTTTGCTTATTGTACAATGTTGCAATGCATCACCAAAAAACGAGACATAATTTTTTCCTTGATTATGCAGTTTTCTTGTATCCATCATACGCATCATTAATAACAAATTAAACATGTCAATTGACTCAATTCCATTTGCGTTATATGGAAAGACCTTTTGTTTTAATTTTTTTAATTTTTTTTTATATCGGAGTTCATAGTCACTATTCGAAAGAGTGGCCAAATATTCATAACAAATTTAACAATGCATTTGTTAACGTTTGAAGTCGATATCCCAATTTCAAGCATCAAAGTCAACATTACTTGATCATTACGAAGCCTGGTTTTTTCTTACATTTCGTGTTGTTGTTGTTACTATATTGGCAAGAAAATCAGAACCCTCCTCGATTTTATAGCCTAATTTAGTGATTAAAGTGATTTTTCACGTATTTTCTGGACTATTGTTTTCACGTATTTAGTGATTATCACGTAATTTAGTGATGATTTTTGGGACCTCTATAGTAATTTCTTTTCAAGAAAACCCCAGTGCCGTGGTGGACTATCTCACCACCTCTATTGGTTGTCAATTCTCTATAAAAAAATATATATATATTGAACTTTTCTGTCCTAACTCCTAATATATGTTAGGTAATGTTTCGAGCTTTGCTGTGGGGAGGGGGGGGGGGGACTCTCTTGTTTGTCTCTCTATAGATACAAGGTTATATCTATACGTGTGTGTGCAATTATTAATGTGTGTTTTTAGTGCACAGCATGTTTGACTTAATGATGTTGTTTGTGATGCTGATATAATTTTATTTTAAAGAGAATGACGGTGGGAAGATGCTAGTTCCTTAACAAATTCCAATTTTTTGCATTTTTTGACATAATTATTTTAGTAGAGTATATATATTTGATTTCAATGTAGCCACCAGACAAATGCTAATATGATAACGTTTTGTGTTATTTATTGTAGTTGTACTACTCTACCTAATATTAAAATGCTGTAATTATTATTAGTTAATAGAGAGAGAGAACAAATGTATAAAGGAATATAATTTAGTCTTCTCCATGTGTTGATTGTCATTAATATTTGATAATTTGTTTGACCCGGAAAATTGGCTAATTAAAAAAAATGTTTGGAGAAATCTGGAGACTTATTTGCTGTCGCAAACCTGCGCCGTCCCTTCTTTTGTCAGCCAAAACAAATATGGGGCTGGATTTGCCCTGTCATTATAGAATATCATTCATGATTTAGTTGGTACGAAAAAAGTAATTTTCTTGTTGGCAAGTCTCCCATGGTGTTTATGTTCTTGATTACCTTTCTAATAACCACATTGTTTTCATTTCAAAGATTTACAATCTTCAATCATGGGATAATCATATTTATTGTTCTTCCTTTGGACACAAACAAGAAAATAAAGAGTAGTTGTTTTCATGGTATAGTTATTTAGATGTTGTCCTTATCCTGCTTATTAGTTGTCATGTACTAATTGTCAAACCTATGAAAAACAAATCTCCAATTCCATAGCTGCTTTGCTCACCTAATACTAGTTTAGTCTCTTGAATTATCATTTATTGTTCGATGGTTGAATCTGTCATTTTCATTGAGAGCAGCTGTTTGTTTACATACATACTGCTTCCAAGTATATATAAACACAAGTTCTTAAGGCTGAAGTGCACTGAAGAGCTCCCATCTGAGAGATTTTGTGAAAGTCTTGAGTGAGATCGGTTCGCTATGGCGAATATAGAAGAAAATGATAATTCGATTCCATCGTTGATCAAAGCAATTAGTGCACATGAGGTGGCTGGTTTCGATAGTCCTGATAGTGTGGATCATCGACTCAAATCAACTGTCTCTCATCCTTTGAGTATTTCTGCTTTTGTAAGTTGGGTCGAAAAAAAGCTTGTGTTTTGAATGCCATCTGCAGTGCCATTGATTGTTCTTTGTATCATATCTCAGGGAATTGAAGAAGCAGCCATTGAAGATGAGAGTGATCTCTCCAGGCCACAAAGAGTGCATTCTGTTTCCATTAGTATGCCACCTTCTCCCATTGAAGCTCATATACACAACACAAAGAGAGTTCTCTTCAGAGACAATGATACATTTATGGATGATGATAATCCCATCTCTTCTGCTCAGACCAAACACATCAAGTTCTATTCTCAACCAATCCCTAAAGGCTCTGCAGTGAATCAGGCTATTACTAATGGAAAATCTGCCCAGTTTAAGCAGAGTAATCCCAGAATCAACAAGCTGAGAGATAATAGGTATGACTCTTTCAAGACATGGTCAGGAAGACTTGAGAGGCAGATATCAAATCTGCGTGGAAGAAATCGAGAAACTGAGCAAGAATCGCAACGAACAGAAATGGGAACTGTACCTGTGGCCCGATACTTCGATGCATTGGAGGGGCCAGAACTGGATGTCTTAAGGGTATGTATATATGAGTTTAATTTCTTGAAATTCGATGTTTCCGCTGTTAACTAACCAAGAATGGTTTCGTATAGGCCTCAGAAGAAATACTTCTTCCAGATGACAAGCAATGGCCATTCCTTCTACGCTTTCCCATCTCTTCATTTGGTATCTGTCTTGGCGTTAGCAGCCAAGCCATCATGTGGAAAACACTGGCTTCAGCTGAGTCCATGAAATTCCTCCATTTGAGCCCCCATGTAAACCTATCCATTTGGTTCATATCCATTGCTCTCATGGTGATTGTAGCTTTCACTTATGCTCTCAAATTGATGTTCTACTTTGAAGCTGTTCGTCGTGAGTATTACCACCCAATACGTGTCAACTTCTTCTTCGCTCCATGGATCGCCCTTCTTTTCTTGGTTCTGGGAATCCCACCATCAATCACACAAACCCTTCATGCATCCCTATGGTACATCCTCATGACACCAATCTTTTGTCTAGAGCTAAAGATTTACGGACAGTGGATGTCTGGAGGACAGAGGAGGCTGTCTAAGGTGGCAAACCCCTCCAATCATCTTTCAGTAGTTGGGAACTTCGTTGGCGCCTTGCTTGGTGCATCCATGGGACTAAAAGAAGGACCTATCTTCTTCTTTGCCGTTGGATTGGCTCATTACACCGTCTTGTTTGTAACTCTGTACCAGAGACTTCCCACCAATGAGACTCTCCCTAAGGAGCTCCATCCTGTTTTCTTCCTCTTTGTAGCTGCACCTAGCGTCGCCTCCATGGCTTGGGCTAAGATTCAAGGCTCTTTCGATTATGGATCAAAGATCGCTTACTTCATTGCCATCTTCCTTTACTTCTCACTGGTAATTTATCAAACACTTAGACTGCAATCTAATCTCCTTTACTTCTCACTGGTAATTTATCAAACACTTAGACTGCAATCTAATATTTGAAGTACATCAACTCATAATCACATTGCAATACCTTTCTTACAGGCCATTCGTCTTAATTTCTTCAGAGGCTTCAGGTATATTTCCAGTTCTACAAACATCATCTTCTATTCCAAAATCATATCCGTGTTAAGCGTCAATAAACGAGTAAAAAATACTATGTGCAGGTTTTCATTGGCATGGTGGGCTTACACATTTCCGATGACCGGAGCAGCAATTGCGACGATCAGGTACTCAAGCGTGGTGAACAATACATTTACGAAAACATTTACAGTCATCCTGTGCATCGTGGCTACACTGACAGTGTGGGGATTGCTTGTGTCAACTATTGTCCACGCCTTTGTGCTGGGAGACTTGTTTCCAAATGACATCGCCATTGCTATAAGTGATCGGAAGGTGAAAACGACGCGAAGATGGTATCATCGGAGAACTGGCAGTTCAGAAACCAACATTGAGCAGTACCTCAAGTATGCAAGTTCAGATGGCAAAGATATCGAGGCTTCAGCTGCTAGTAATGCAGCCTTTTAGAAGAAACGTTCGAACCAAACAGTGCCTTGAGGAAATGTATGTAGTGTTTTTTGAATCCTAAGATGAGGTTGGTTGATATATAAGAGGAAGATGATTGTGTAAATATTTTGAAAGATGAATCATATTTACAATAGTATTGCTAAAAAACAGAGTAAAAAAATAAGGTTGTGTTTGGATCGATGAATTTGAATTACAAGATTTTTAAAATGAAAAAAATTCAAGATTTCAAGTTAAATTGTTAAAAGGTTACTTTAAAATGATATTAATGGATTTCCAATATCACAATGAATTTAAAAAATTTCCTCAAATCCCTTGATCTAAACACAACATAGTGAATTTATCATTTTTACATACAAATCGAGACATCTTTTCTAAATTATTTTATGTTTATATCATGTATGTATTAATATATGCAATTCGTCAAATCCGGTACTTAATCAACACATTCCCACATTTACAAACATAAATACACTAAAATTGCATTTGAATTTATTAATTTGAAATATGAATTTGAATATATTCAAGATAAACATAAATTATTCAAAAATTAGTCTAAAATGAAATATTAGATTTTGAATCTATATCAATAGTCCTGCTACCTTATCCACCGTTGACAAATGACACGTTAAGATGTGCTCACTACTGATGTGTCGAAAATCTAGAATACCAAATAATTTCACTCTCCATATAATAAGAGGATGAGATCATTATACGTCAATCGGTGGAGATATTAAGAGTTATCCATGGTAGACATTTGAGCATTTTCCTCTATATCAATCCAAAAATTACAAATTTGTTATTATGATTTTCAAATTATTTCTTAAATATTTCACTTGAAAGCATAATCTAAGTGTATATTTGGATTAGGTTTCTATGGGTTGGGTTAATATTTCATTTGAAATTCTAGAATCGAGAAATCCTCATAAATAATGAAATTATATGTTTGTTATAAGATTGTATATGACATAATTGTAGGAAGATATTCAAATGCCCACCGTGGACAATTTTTAATATGTCCACCAATAATATGTAATGATTTCATCCTATTGTTATATGAAAAGTGAAATTAATTGACATTTTAATACATATATTCAAGTTAAAATTTCAAACAAAATGACATATTTACAATAAATATATAAATGAACTATTTTATAAATATTGTTTAGTATAATAACATGAGAAATTAAAAATATTTTAATACATTTACTATTATATAAATGTTGAGACATTTGGTGGATTTTGTGATTTGGGTGGGAATATCCACCACTCTTTTGCATTCTCGTGAAATCAATTGATGCATTGTTTGAACTTTGGAGTAGCAAATGTGTAGGATAACTATTTGCAAAAATTATTTAAAGGAATTATTACAACTTTGATAAATTTTGATCTAATACACATTACAATTATATTGTGCAAAATATAATATTATTTGGGTATGCAATATATTTTCTCCCTTAAAAATTATTGTCATTCAATATAAAACTATATTATAATTATTTGGGTACCAAAAAATTTTTTTTTACTAAGAATTCATCAAGACCGAATAGAAAATTATCGAAATATCTTTGATTTTCCAACATTTTCAACCATGATTTCACTGAAATCAAAATCGAAATTTCACTGAAAATTTGATGAAGAATTCACAAGCCTCTTTCTGTTTCGGAAGCTAAATTTGACGAAATTCCAACGAAATTTTTATCACTGGTTACAATAAATATGTTTTCATTCGATTGAGAAATTTGATTTTACATAAAAAAATGAAAATCCAGTATTTTGACATCGAAAATCCATTCGAAATGATTCTCATCCCTGCCCCAACCATGCGTCAATTTCAAGGATTTCCTACGTCTTTTTATTTATTTTTCCTAAAAAAGTATTAAGGGTATATTTGGAAGGAGCTTTAGTGGGTATGTAGAAATCCTGCCATTTTCCTTCTAAATTTGTTTTGTGTAAATGAAAATAGTCAAAATGCATGTTTGTTTGAGAATTTAGTAGAACAAGATTATATTGAAAATATCAAATTAATGTTGAAAAATGTGAATCGATATAATATTTATTGTTAAGAAGTGAGTTGATGTGATATTTTATTATTAAAAAAATATATTTGGTAATGATTTGATGATTATAATATAGATAATAATGATTGTGTTCATATTCTTTGATGATTCAAATTTAAATACTGAAAAGCAAACATATATAAAAAATTTGAAATCCAAAATCAGTAATCTAAATTTCCTTCCAAACATGCCCTTATAATGATTCCCCACCCCGTTCGATCTCCACAGCACAGGCCACAAGAAATGAGATTCTTGACGACAGTGTAGGTCTGAAGTGGTCTCGAGTCAAAAATAAGTCCAAACGACATCGCTTAAGCCGCCACCAAAGAAGCAAAATCCCTATTTTATCCCCCAAACAGTTGTGAACAGAAACTTGAGAGCTAGTCTCCAATTTTTCATCGCACTTCGATATAAACAAGACACAACCTCCGATACTTGGGCGATTTCTCCAATCTTTCTCCAAATATATGCTCACAACTCTTCTCATTGGCTCACTCACACCCACTCTCTCTCTCTCCACCATTTTCCTCTCTCCCTACTCTAAGAAGTTCGAGCGGCGATGGCGCAAGTGGTGGCGATGCGGCTGATTCACAGTCCATTTGCGGCGAATCCTGGCTCTGAGACCCAACAGAGCTTCGCCGAGAAGCTGAAGCCGGCCTATGGCTTCGCGGCCAAGGTTTTGGCTCAAACGGAGAAGAGGAGCAGCCACGGTGCTGTGCATGTCAGAGCATCGATCACGGCGAGGAGATCTATGCCTGTTGAATCTGAAGTTGTTCCGGTGTCTCCTGAAGACGTGCCGAAGGTTTGTGATTGTTTTATGTGTTTTGGCATTTATGAGAGTGCTGATCTAATTATGAAGATGGAGTCTTGATTGTTGCTTCATTGATTTTGCTTTTCTGGCGAAGAGTGTCTTCTTTTGCGTGCCTGATAGAAATTTCTGAAGCATGACTGGATTGTTTGATTTTGCAATTTTAATGTCGTCGTCTGGCATTACATCTCTGAATGTAGCTTAATTTAGCTACTGCAGTGTGGGAAGCTACTCGTTTTCCTATTTTCTTGGGTGATGAATTGTACTATTTTGAATTCTTAGGTTTTAGTTTAGTTTTGAATCCTTGATTTGGACACACAGCTTTCTGTCTAGAAATAAAAATCTGTTTTGCTAGTTGCTTGGACTTTACCACTTTATTTCTTAAATTATGTGGTTGCAGCCCTTATAGATGAAATTAACCCCGTAAAACAAAATAATATAATTGAATCTGCTTATGCCGTTTTGAGCACCGAGAATTGTTTCATCATTATAGTTCTTCAAATTTTATGTGGTTGTCATTGCAGTTTTATGTGACCTAGTAAAGTGCTTACCTCGACTACTATCTACTTGGGGTTGGAAATCACATATTGTTACACTGTTGAGATAGGAACCTGTAATCACTGAACAAAGATGCATTTAATGGGTGGAATATAAGTTGAGTTAATATCTCTTACAATTATCATCATGGTTTTTTTCCTTGATCAGGCTGAAGAGCAAAATCAGTATTTACAGGGGATTCCACAACTTGGCGATGCATCTATGGGTATGTGGCCTAAGCCGACAGTCAGGCGCAAGACAAAGATTGTTTGTACAATTGGCCCCTCAACCAACACTAAGGAGATGATATGGAAGCTGGCAGAGGCTGGAATGAATGTTGCTCGTCTTAATATGTCCCATGGAGACCATGCATCACACCAGAAAGTCATTGATTTGGTTAAAGAATATAACTCACAAGCAAAAGACAATGTTATCGCCATCATGCTTGACACCAAGGCAAGTCTTTTTCCTTTTTCCTCTGGCCTTCATATCTTTCTTCAGCGTGGTTGACATAAAGCTGAATGCCTTTTAAATTACAGTCCCAGTCAAGTTAGCAACCACTTGTGGCATTTCATCTATAGAAAATAGTAGATTTTGTTGATAGGAAAATGTTATTGTCAGAATGAATTCATTTATATTATATATTGGGGAGTTTTTGGCATTTTCACCCTTTTATTGGAAATAAGAAATCATGACAAAGAAGGATTTTAATTAAAACCTTCCGAAGCATTGATTATATTCTATTTTTTTCTTAATTTTTATCTAATTTGTTCTTAATACTGTATGAATGATCTGCTGGCAGGGACCTGAGGTTAGAAGTGGTGATTTACCTCAACCAATTACATTGGCAACTGGTCAGGAATTTACTTTTACAATTAAAAGAGGAGTTGGCACAGCAGATTGTGTCAGTGTTAACTATGATGATTTTGTTAATGACGTCGAAGCAGGGGACATGCTTCTTGTTGATGGTACATCACTATGATTTTTGTTTGATTGTTTGTTGTCACTGTCAAATTAAGCTATCAATAGATGGTAATATCTTCACAGTTAATCCAGACCGAAGTTGGTCATACTTTAGGCTTTTTTTCACTCAGTTCATTATGTTTCCCACAGTTTTATCCAGTATATATATGCTAGTGACTACTACCTAGCATGGGAAATTTTTGCATTTAGAAATCAAACATCTGAACTTGGTCGTATGTCAAGTTTTATGATTGTGCAATTGCTTGGTTAGGCTCAATTGGTAATTTTCCTAGTTTGTGTGCATGTACAAGTTACACATTTGGAAATAAAGCATTTGAACTTGGTCATATGTTATTGTGGATATCATTTTTCAGAAACACATCATGGGGGGATTTTTATTGTTTTTATTGGTTTTTTGCTGCTGACTATTGACAATGCAGGTGGTATGATGTCATTTATGGTCAAATCAAAGACTGAAGATTCAGTGAAATGTGAAGTTGTGGATGGGGGAGAGCTTAAATCTCGGAGACATCTTAATGTTCGGGGAAAAAGCGCCACCCTTCCATCCATTACTGGTTAGATAAACAATCATATCGGCAAAACATTCTTTTTTCTTATGCTCAATAACAATGAATATGCATGTTTATCAAATTTTTCTGACTTTTGGCGCTAACATTCAACAGAAAAAGACTGGGATGATATCAAATTTGGAGTGGACAACAAAATTGACTTTTATGCAGTTTCCTTTGTCAAGGATGCAGCTGTGGTCCATGAACTAAAGAACTATTTGAAAGGTAAATCTTAACGCTAGGCCTTATAATTATATATATGTCATAATGCAGCTTGAAAGAGTTAATAGCACTTCTGACCTAGCACTTTCATCTCTTTTTCTGCAGATGCTGGTGCAGACATTCACGTCATTGTAAAAATTGAAAGTGCAGATTCCATTCCAAATTTGCATTCAATCATAACTGCATCTGATGGGGTAACAACATAAATGCTCAATCACTTCTGAGAGAAAACTGTTATCACAGTTAATTTGTTTGGATTTTGTGGGGATCATACTTCAAATTGAAGAATTAGATTGTAATACTAGTACAGGATATCACCCATTGTTAAGTATCTTATAAATTGGCAGTCTATAGTATAAATTTAGCCGGGCTTTCTGTCAGCTAACTGTCATTTATAACTCTTTGAAGATAAGTATGGCAAAAACTTACACTGGTAGAGTAAGATATAATGCTTTGCTACTCAGTCTGGTGAATATGTTGAACAGCAGGATATTAGGACTACACTTTATTGAATCCTTCATTTCTACCGTTGTCTTTTGAATTTGGTGAAGATCTGATTCGACTCTGCAAGATAATAATACCTTTATTTTTTTTCTTATGCCAGGCAATGGTTGCCAGAGGGGATCTTGGTGCAGAGTTGCCAGTTGAAGAGGTTCCTTTATTGCAGGTAATCTCATAATGTCTTCTCTTTGCCTCCTTCGTGGATTTATTGTAGAGGGGAAAGGGATGTCTGGTTTTTATATGTAAATAAAATTTTCAAGACATTTTTACAATTAATTGGTCAAAAATGTAGGAAGAAATAATCAATATATGCCGAAGCATGGGAAAAGCAGTCATAGTGGCGACAAATATGCTTGAAAGCATGATTGTACATCCTACTCCTACACGAGCAGAGGTATCGGATATTGCCATTGCTGTTAAAGAGGGTGCTGATGCCGTTATGCTTTCTGGAGAAACCGCCCATGGGAAGTGAGTAGTTTCTTTTTGTGGTTGTGATATTAGACCTGTATTCTTTCACCCATTTTTTTTTTCATGCATAATTGTTAACCTTCATTTGCATGATTAAATTAGTTTCATTTTCATGTTAGGTTTCCTCTGAAAGCTGTCAAAGTCATGCACACGGTCTCTTTGAGGACTGAAGCTTCTATAGTTGGTGCAGAAACACCTGCAAATCTGGGACAAGCTTTCAAGGTCAGGGTGGTTAATGAGCCTTGATTATCTGCACGATGTTGAGTGATGCTCATACAAATAGACCCCATTGATGTTTGTTACTGATTATTTTTTGTTCCATGCAGAATCATATGAGTGAAATGTTTGCTTTCCATGCAACAATGATGTCAAACACACTTGGAACTTCAATCGTTGTCTTCACTAGGACGGGGTTTATGGCCATTCTACTGAGCCATTACCGGCCATCTGGCACAATTTTTGCTTTTACAAATGAGTGAGACACATGATTTACACTTTATCGAACTTAATGCATCTGTTTTTTTTTTTTTGTCTCCAATAAAACAGTTAATGCAACTTAATGAGACTAAAACTCATACTAATATATGGATCCTCACTATTTTGTGATTCTTTAACAGCAAGAGAATACAGCAGAGATTGGCTTTGTACCAGGGGGTTTGCCCCATAAACTTGGAGTTTGCAGCAGATTCTGAGGAGACATTTGCAAGTGCATTGAATTTGTTAAAGGTAAAAAATTTCTTTAATGATTTAGCGTAAATGTCATCAAGACTTTATACTAGCCATTCAATGAGAGCAATCATAAAGTTGGAAACAAAAAGATGATAACAGATGAATGGGGTATTCTCATCTGAGCTTTCCAAGGAACCATCACTCAATAGAAAATGTACCATATAGTCTTAATAATAAACATAGTTCTGGAAAATTAGAGTGGTCTTTTTGAATCTAGCTCATCTTTAATAGCATATGAAGAAGAATACAACCTATCTTGTGAATTCTGATACATGGTTTTGAATTAATAGAAGCAAGGACTGGTGAAAGAAGGTGAGAAGCTTGCTCTTGTCCAGAGTGGCAGACAGCCAATCTGGCGGTTCCAGTCCACACATAATATTCAGGTGAGACAAGTATAGAAGAGAAAAAAGGAGATTGAAGAGCCATACATACTTGCTGTTGACTTGACTTGATTCCTCTTTCTTAGTTGCATCAAGTGTTAAATTAACTTGGTGAAATGTAACTTTTATTATTCGATTTACCATTCAGCTATTATACCATTTCTTCTGGAATTTTTGTTTTTGTTTTCATGTGATTCTGTGCTTGTAATCAACTTGTTATTTGAACTAGATTGGAATTTATTATTGAAGGAATTTCATGTTTTTATAAGGATATTAATATAATTTATTTTTCCAAATAAAAGTACAATGACCCAATCCAAATAAAAATAATAGCATATGCATTTTATGTTTATAAAAGAATGGTAGGTAATAGGTATGATATCTCTATTCATTTGAGGGACACCAAACCAGATCTTCTGGTATTTGTAAGCTCCTTCTCCATCAACCCAAGATTTTGTTAGCAGCAAGATAACAATAGCAATTTACAACATGAAACAAAAAATGAAAAGCAAATCATCAAGAAGCAGATTACACTTCACATCATCAAATCTTCTGCCTCACTAATCTCTTCCTGAGAACTGCAGTTAAGGCCAAAATTGGTTTCTTCCTATTTTATTGCACTAATTCACCAATGGTCATCACAAGAACAAATACCGTTTTCAAAATGGTGATATTGATTTCTATCCCTTACTATTATCTGGCGATTGGTAATCTTGAAGATGAACTTGATAGCAATGTCACATATGCGCAGATTCTTAGTAACCCTGATTAGCATCCCTGGCTTGGTACTGATGATAGCAAATACAATGACCAATTTCTCACTGACTGCTAAGTGATTTTATTTTTCTTCCTCCTCCACATCATGCAGTGCAGTATCTGTTCTTGGAATATAACCAGCTTCTTTCATTTTCCCTACTAAGATATCCAACTCTTGATAGATCTTCTCTGATTGTGGATGTGAACTATCACCAGCAAAAAATGGACCTGATCACGAAGCTCAACATTGCTCACACCCGGTATTTTCCTGATTCCTCTCTCTTTCATGATTGATTGAACTAATGCTGCTTCCCTCCTTCTCCCAGCCTTTGCATAAATATTCGATATCAGGACATAAGAATAAGATTGCTGTGGAGCCAATTGGAAAAGATGATCTGCTGCTATAACCCCAATATCCATGTTGTTATAGACACGACAAGCACTCAACAGAGCTCCCCAAACCCCCTCATCAGGATCCACCGGCATCTGCTTGATAAGAGTATAGGCCTCATCCACTCTACCAGCACGACCAAGTAGATCAACCATGCAAGTAAAGTGATCTAATCTAGGAACTATCTTATATTCTTCTATCATCAATCTGTAATATTCTTGCCCTTCTGATAATAGTCCTGCATGGACACAAGCAGAAAGAATTGAACGAAAAGATACTGAATTTGGGACAAAACCTAACTCCAGCATTTTGGAGAATAATTCAATGGCTTCATGACCTTTTCCACTTCTAGCATAGGATTCATCATTGAATTCCATGAGATAACATCCTTGATTTGCATCTCATCAAATATTTGTCTTGCTTCAAGGAAACACCCACACTTAGCATACATATCAACTAAGGCATTTTCTAAGGACAAGTTAGGCAGTAGCCTCTTCCTATCAACATATTCATGAATTTTCTTTCCAACTGATAGAGCAGAAAGATCACCACAAGTTGGAAGAATACTAGCTACGGTAATTGCATCTGGTTCCATACCATGAGCTTCCATTTCACAATAAAGGCCAACTGCCCCACTAGACATAGCATTATTTGTATACATGACTATCATCACATTCCATCCCACTAACTACTCGAGAACATTTTCTTCACAAACATGACATGTTCTACACTCGTATTAGTCACAGCAGGAGAGAGACTAGCCTTAGTACCGGAATCAGGTCTCACACCCAACAACTCCATTTCCTTACATACCTTCAAAGCTTCATCAAACAGTCCATTTTGTGCGTAACCTGCAACCTATGAATTCCAAGGCATCTCATCAAGAACCCGTCATCCGTCCACCAATTTCCCACATTTCCCATACATCGCAATGAGACCAGTCCCCAATAGACAGCGTCAAATCAAGACCCTTCTTCACAGCAGGAGAATGCATTTGCATCCCAAACTTTATATTATACGAGGGAGGCCGAGCAGGCTTTCAGAACACAGGAAAACGTGTAATGATCAGGCACAACACCAGAAGCTAGTGTACTTTTATACATCAAGATTGCATCCTTTTTTTAAATATAATTATTTTCAATCACAATATTGTCTCAACCTTGACATAAGCATACGCTCTATTGTTGGTTACTTGGCTTAGTAGTTATTTGTGCAGATTATCGGCGAATCAAGCCTGCAATCGAGAAACTCAAGATTTCAAAGATCATCATATCTCATGGATTGATTAAGATCTTGGATAAAATTTACTATTTGATTACGATTATCCAAAGAAACATATGGTGATGTGGGATGGGACTTTAAAAAACAGACTACTAGGGAGAGAATGCTACACGCTGAATACATAAGAAAAGGGCTGATCGTGCAGTTTATTATCTTGAATTATTTTACTACTTAGAAGACTTGAAGCAAATTGGGTAGGAGATTAGTAAATAGTGTAGTCATGTATAGTTGATTTTAAATGAAATGGTGAGTCGTGGTGTTCTTTATTGGTTCTTATTGTTTAAATGAAATGGTTCGAGGGAATTCACTAGTATTGTTGATTCACACCGATTAGTAGCAAGAGAAGACCCTAAATAGAGATTTTTGTTTCTATTTAATATCAGATTCAACTAGTTTGATTCAGTGGTATATAATATTTTCTATATATTTCTTGTGATATTTTTTTTTTACCAACATAACTTTCATTTAATATGTAGTTTATTCTATAACCCTTTTTGTTCCATAAATAATTTTTAATTATAATAACAAATAGTTGTAAATAGTTAACAGTCACAAAGAAAGCAGACCTTGTGATAAGCTCCTTCTCCACAAAAGAGACACTGCTGGTGCTGGTTAAACACATCAAGTATACAACAGTGATTAGCAACAAGACAACAAGATAAAAGAAATAACTTTTATCTCACCTTTTGGAAGCAAATCATCAACAAGCAGATTAAACTTCACCCCAGACATAGCCATAATTGGTCTCCTCCTATTTCATTCTACTAATTCACCAATACTCACCACATGAGCACATACCATTTTCAAATTGGTGATATCGATTTATATCCCTTACTATGATTTTAGTAACCCTTAAATAATAATCTTTTTTAGGGATATATTTGGCAATCCATATTTTGTAAGAAGCATCCACACTCTTGTATAGGAGGATATAGATATATATTATTTCTTGTTTGTTTGTCAAAAATATTTGGTTTTGTTTAACAAATAATTCTAGGTTTCAGAACACAAGGAAACGTGTAATGATCGGGCACAACACCAGCAGCTAGGGTACTTGTATACATCAAGATTGCATCCTGATAAAAATGATTGTTTACATAACTTCGAATCATGACATTACAAATGACATTATTTCTCTGGGGAATTTCATCGAACAACTTGCGCGTGAGATTAGGTCTGCCACAAGCAGCATAAGCCCTCATCAATTTGATAGCCAGGGATGTGGCTGAGCACAATTTCCGTGCATGGAGTTTATGAAGAGTTTTGATATATTTGCTCTTATCTAGAATCTGGATGATAAAAGCCTCGGTGTTTAGGGTGGCTCTTTTCAACATGCATCTACTTTCTTTTCTCATTCACCTATTTTCAATAACATATTGTTTGTCTCAACCATGACAAAATCATACGTTTCTTTGTAACAAAGCTCTTCACTAAAGGCTATATTATTATTTTCTTGTGATTCTTCGATGGAATACATAAATTATATAAGACTGTTTTATAGATATTATTTCTTGAAATACGGGATCATATCAATTCAGTTTATTTTGTAACTTAAATTAAATTTCATTGGTTGACTCGTCCCAATTTATTATTAAACAGTCTTACAATAACTCTTATATCTCGTGATCTTATTATTACTTATGATTATTTTGAGTAGAGGTATTTGATAGCCACGAGAAAACATTAAAATTGTAGTTGATTCACACCATTTACATGATAACTATGTAATAAGAGAAGATCCTAAATAGGGTCTTTCACTCAGTCTATTTTTTGTTTGTATTTTATATTAGAGTCAACTAGTTTGATTCAGTGGTATATAAATTTTTCTATATATTTCTTCTGATTTTAGTTTTACCAACATAATAAAGAAAAAATATTTCTCTCTTTCATTTAATTACAAATTTAATTCAATAAGAAATGCTTAAAGATACGTTAAAATAGTGTTATGATTATCTTACAAAGCTTCAAATTTACAATTAAGTAACATGTTGAATAAACATTTTACGTTTTATTCTTTAGAAGTATTGTATGCGCCACACCACAAAATTATCACTAACTCTATTCAGTGGATTGACTATTTTCTTTAATGAGAAATTAACATTCGTATCAGATATAAAATATAAATTATATTTAATTATCGAAATTCTCTTGTAGAAGAAGTGTATTAGACCTACCATAATTTTTTTGATAACGAGATATTAAGACTAAACAAATCACCATAAATTAAGTACTCATTGGAAAAAAAATTTCTAGCTACAAATCTTTTTCAGAGAATTACACTTCAAATATGAATAGATTAAGCATTTGACTTTGTATTGGGTGATTAATATGAATGTGTATTATATTATGCTTACATTATTTGATAACAATTTTTAATTAAAAACACGATGTGTCTCCGACAAAAAAGGACTCGTGCAGTGAAGTGGCATTTACGTGAGTCGACCCTCCTCACCTTCTCCATTCAACTCTCACAAATTTCAACCTTAATTTTTATCTCTGTAATAGTAGCTGTAGCCCTTCCTCTTTACGCTGCCACCATGTGCACTTCTCTCTCTCTCTCTCTCCCTCTCCCTCTCCTATTGCTTTCTTCCAACACTTACATTCATTTATTGCCCTCCCCCACCTTCAATCATTTCTTCTTCCTCAGCAATCTCTTCTTTCTTTCATTTCTTGTCCTAATCTCATCTTAAATTTTACTGTCTTTCTCAGACCTTTTCTGCATTAGAGGTGAGTGCTTATTCTAAAGCTGGCGTGCGTTTCATACATGATTTCAAATTTATCAGTGTCAATGAATGTAAGAAGATAAAGAGAAATCATTTATTATTTTCTTTCTTTTTTGGAACCTAACCTTTTGGATTGGTTTGTTGACCTAACGTTGTTTACAATATTCAAATAACGGCTAAAAACATTGATGTGGCAATTGACTGTCTGAATTCCGTTTCTTCACAGACGTGGCAGAGATTGAGAGCAGTATTTGAGGGCTCCCATATTTTGACTGCAAAGAGTACGTAAAGACAAGAAATGGGGATAAAGTTTACATTTTTATCATTCTCAGTGTACACAATTCTCTGCTTGCTAGCAACAGCTGAACCCATTGAAGACAAACAAGCTCTTCTCGATTTCATCGATAATGTTTACCTCTCAAGAAAGCTTAACTGGGATGAGACAACTTCTGCTTGCAATAACTGGACTGGGATCACCTGCAATCGTGATCATTCAAGAGTCATAGCAGTTCGATTGCCAGCCGTCGGATTCAAAGGCAGCATTCCTTGGACCACTCTCAGCCGTTTATCTGAGCTTCAGATTCTGAGTCTGAGATCCAACGGTCTTACTGGGCATTTTCCTTTTGATCTCATCAAGCTCAGGAATTTGATTGCTCTTTATCTTCAGTACAACAATTTTCAGGGCCCATTGCCTTTGGATTTCTCCGGTTGGGAAAATCTTTCTGTTTTGAATTTGTCGAATAATGATTTTAATGGGAGCATCCCATCTTCAGTTTCCAATTTCACACATTTGACAGTTTTGAATCTTGCTAATAACTTATTTTCTGGTGATATTCCTGATATTAATATCCCTAGTTTGCAGTTCTTGGATTTGTCTAACAACAATCTTACTGGCCCTGTCCCTCCTTCTCTCTCTAGATTTCCTAGTTCAGTTTTTTCCGGTAATGATATCCCACCGGAATATTCTTCGCCATCGGCTGCTCCGCCCATGCCTGTGGGGACGAAGCATTCATCCAAATTTAGTAAATCCACAATTCTTGGAATTATTATTGGTAGCTGTGTGATGGCATTTGTGTCAATTGCCCTGCTCTTGATTGTTACTAACCGAAAGGAAAAGGATGATGATAAGTCGATCGGTGTCACGTCTCAGAAGAAAGAAACTCCTGCAAAGAAGATAGTTTCTGGGAATCAAGATGGGAAAAACAGGCTAACGTTTTTCGAGGATAGTAGTGATCTTGCATTTGATCTTGAAGATCTATTGAGGGCTTCTGCTGAGGTGCTTGGGAAGGGCACATTTGGCACGACATATAAGGCGGCATTGGAGGATGCGACGATAGTTGCAGTGAAGAGATTGAAGGAAGTTGTTGTTGGGAGAAAGGAGTTTGAGCAGCAAATGGAGATTGTTGGAAGAATCAGACATGAGAATGTGGCTCCATTGAGAGCTTACTTCTATTCCAAAGACGAAAAGCTTATGGTGTACGATTATTACAATCAAGGAAGTGTGTCCACATTGTTGCATGGTATGTAATAACTTCTAACATTGTTATGATTCTATTTTGACTATAACCTAACTCATTTGTAACTACTGCAGCGAGAAGGGGTGAGAATCGGGTCCCTTTAGATTGGGAAACGCGGTTAAGGATAGCGATTGGTGCTGCGAGGGGCATTGCCTACATTCACTCACAAAGTGGGGGAAAGCTTGTTCTTGGAAACATAAAGGCCTCCAACATTTTCCTTAACTCCGAGCATTATGGTTGTGTGTCCGATCTAGGCTTAGCAACGTTGATGAGCCCGATCGCAGCCCAGTTGACACGGGCTGCAGGGTACCGGGCCCCAGAAGTGATGGACATGAGGAAGGTGTCACAGGCGTCTGATGTGTACAGCTTTGGAGTGGTTCTGTTAGAACTTCTAACTGGGAAATCCCCTGTTCATGGTACTGGTGGTGAGGATGCGGTCCACCTGGTCCGATGGGTTCATTCAGTGGTTCGTGAGGAGTGGACGGGTGAGGTGTTCGACGTGGAGCTGTTGAGGTACCCTAATATAGAGGAAGAAATGGTGACAATGCTGCAAATAGGCATGAGCTGTGTGGCAAGAATGCCGGCCCAGAGGCCGAAAATTGGAGATGTGGTGAGGATGGTGGAGGGGATTGGGAATCTTAATACAGGAAATAATTCTCAATCTGGTGGAACCAGATCTCCTGCTTCGACTCCTACTCTAACTCCACATGTGACTCGGGTCGGGTCTCCTTCTGTTCGTGATTAGATCTTGCTTCTACAATTCCATTCACCTTTGCTTCCTTGCTATGATCATTTTTTTTCTTTATTAAACTTAAGATTTTGTCCAATTGTTCTACAAAGTTACAGGTAATAAGGTTTGTTATTCCCACTGTATTGTTTCTTCGACAAATTGGTGCTTAGAGAATTGTTCATAAACTTGCTTCAGTGCAAAGCTTGTCGTCAGATTTGTTATGTGTTGAAAATTCATCAAACCTGCTTCATCTTGCTTTGGTGTATTTAATTTGTTATCAACACATATATAAAATATACATCAAGATTCAAATTTTAATATGAACGCATACAAGAAACATGTTCGGAAAGAAAATCAAAGCAGTATTCTACTCACTAAAGAGAGGAAAATGAATCATATTACTTAGTTACAAAAAAAATAATAAATTGATGTGTTTTCCCTTCTATTTGCTTTTATATATACTACACAGAGTGTTACGCATTTATTGCCGTTAAGAAAGATAGGAAACATTTAGTTCCAAAACAAACAAGAAACAAACAACACTTCTATAACATTAACGATGTTGAGTTGGGTCGTGGATGATCTCAGATTCTCAATGCACAATTCCGAAACAACCAACACACTTCCCACAAGTACATGATAGCCAAACCGGATGGGCAACTCATTTCTGAACAATTCTTGTTCTAACACCACCTGAGATATCATAAATAAAATATTGGTTGCAATCACAAAACATATAGCTTTCAAATTCTACAATATAAAACGAAATACCAAGTGAAATAAAAAACGAACCTTCTACTTCCTCAAATTGAACTTCCTTCACAAGGTCAGCAGCTGCATTGTACTCAAAGCTACAAGCAGTGGAATCAACTGCTGTTAGACATGGTGCTAACTCAAAAGCTGCTGGAAGTTCTATCATATATTCACTTGTGATTTTGTTCTCATAGCGATTTCAACTTTTAATAATTATATGTTTAAAACTCTCAAGGCAAATACACGCATTCAACAATCTCTGGCACAAAAAAACCCGGGAAGCTTAGTTTGACAGAGACTAATATTAATTTAGGCATTCACTCTGGGAAGCAAACATTTTCCAATTTTCAGTAACTATAGCACTCTACCAATGCAAAGAACACCTATATTTAGGGTCTCTGTAAAAAAAGAGGAATGTACCATCTGTCTATCAACCACAAGCAAAACAGAGAGTATAAATCATAGGGAAATTACAATGCTTTCCAAATGTTGAAGGTGTTAAATCCTTATGAGGCCTATATACTTTATCACAAGTGTGTAGAAATCTAATTTATTTTCTCAATGTTGATAACAGAAAGAAGTGACCTGAATAATAAAATCGATAAAAGAAGACAAAATGACTTACCTAAAGAAAATCAATTTTTTTTCTATGCTGATAACATGAAAAGAGCTGGCTGAACATTAAAATCGGATCAAGGAAGAAAACAATCAGACTACCTGTTCGACAGGGAAACCTCAAGTTCGTAGTCTGATGCATTTTTTGTAGCATCCACTAAGACAGTCACAATTTCTGTCTTTCTAGTACTAGCCATGAGTATGTCATATTCTGTGGGGATGATAACAGCAAAGAAGTTGTCACTAAGTTCACTTAAGCAAATTTTCTCAACGGCGGCTAGGGTTATCCTTCTTTTGAGGACATTAGTATCTGGATCCGCAATATAGATAGCAAAATCGGTAATCAGAAGCAAATGGCGCTTCATCTTGCCTGAGCCAGTGAACTTTATGACTTTATCCGCAAAGAGGACCTTTCTGTCACCTGCCAAATGAATCGAAAGAACTTTAATGATGGCATAAAGAAATTTAAACCTAGGATACATGCATGTACAAAACACACTGAAAACATAGGTCGTAAATTCAGGATAACTTTAATTGTTTATTGCCCCATATTTCTGCAGTAACTATAGCCAGGTAATCTATCATTCAGTTGCCCTATTAGCCATCAGCAAAAGCTTCAAAAGTAACACCAATTGTTCTGCAGGTAGCAGCCTGTTTACCTCGATCAGTTTCGATCCTTCTCCCTGTAATCTTAAATGGTTATACCATCATCACTAAAATTGTCCAAGAAAATGTCTAAGTGAGGAAATAGCATTTTTTCCAAAATAATGAATACAAGTGATGGAAATAGATATGTAAGACCAGCGTACCAATTCGTAAACAGAAAGCATAAGCAAATGAAGACATCTATTTCCATTCAAGATAATCTGACTGCTAAAAATGCGTTCCATGTATATTGAACTGGTCAATTTTGCATCGTGATTTACGTTGTTCTTTTTAACCAGTGCAACACATCAAATTAAGAAGAAGAAACACTATCAAAAACTCCACGATTCTCAAATTCTAAACCTGAAAAAATGAAAACGAAACCCTATCGATCAAAATGAAGGCAAAGATCCAAAAAATACTCCCAAGAAACCAAACCTTGTTTCTGGAGAATTTTCATCAGATAAGGTCTGGATTGGACATTGACATAATCACCGAGATAATCTCGAAGGCGAGAGGCTTTCCGTCGAATTTTGACTCCCATAAACGGCTCTAGATCCTCCGTCACATTGCTATTCGACGACCGAAGTTTTAAGCTGCCGTTTCCGCTGGCACCGTCATCTAGGGTTTCATCGTCGGCGTAATCGTCTCCACCCGTATCGATCTGGATCCGACGGTTCGATGGGAATCGCGACATTTTGCAGAATGCTTAGAGAATAAGCAGAAAATCAACTCGCTGAACTGCGCAACCGCTGGTCGGTGACCTGCACCTTCGTTTCCTAGCTGGCCTAAAACCCAATTTGATAGATGAGCAATAATAAAAAAACGATATTCTATTTAAATATTATATATATATATATAATAACTTAAATTTTTTTTATAAAATTATAAATATAATTTTCACGTATAAACTGTAATTTTTTTTTTTTAAACACTAGGAAAGCGGTTAAGCACATATTTTTCAAATGACAAAAAATCATATTAGATCCATGCCCCCAACCCGATCCGGCGCGTGGGGCGCTCCCATCCGCCCCCGCGCGTGCCCACACCGTAGTTAGTGTGTGCCGCGCGCACCTAATTTACTCTTCAGGTATCACACATATACTCTTCAGGTATTACCTGATTTGTAATACATATAGAACAAATGTGTGATACCTCAAATCCGCGCGCTCATGCACCCATGTTGTGCGCCCACACCGCACACCCGCACGCACGCTCCCACACCGTGCGCTCATGCCGCTCGCCCATGCGCCCACACCAGCCGCGCGCACCTCACAAATCTAAAGGTATCACACATATATTTTTCAGGTATCAAATACATTTAGTTCATGTTTGTAATACCTATAGAACAAATCTGTAATACTTCAACAGTATATACGCATATATATATATAGAGTGTTGATCAGGTACGCACCTAAAGAATGCGCACCGTGCGCACTTCTTTAAGATTTTTTTTTTTTAAATTTTTAATATATCATATTATTTCTTTTCTCACGCTACCCCTCCACATACGATATCTTTAAGATTTTTTTTAAAATTTTTTTAATATATTATATTATTTCTTTTTTCACGCTACCCCTCCACATACAATATCTTTAAGATTTTTTTTTTTCTAATTTTTCATATTTCATATTATTTCTTTTCTCACGCTACCCCTCCACATACGATATTCTCATCTCACACATAGACATAACACATAATCAACATATACAATTTGCATCCCACGTATCAACATAAATCTTCTTCTCAATTCTCATAATCAATGTAATTTTTAATATTTTATATTATTATACACATAATTTTTTGTCACCCTACCACTTTATATACGGAAGACATAACCCTCATCAACATCTTCATATACTTTCTTATCAGTTCTCATCTCAAACATAAACCTAACCCTCATCAACATAAACCTTCTTAATAATTCACATCAATTTTGAAGGTGAGACTTTCTCTCTCGTTGCCTCTAAGAACTTCTGTCAATATATTTTTCTAAATTTCATTATATTTTTTTTTATGTTTTCAATTAATTTGGGTGAGATATTATTATCATTTTTTTTATGTTTTCTATTGATTTGGGTGAGATATTAGTTGAAATTCTAAGATTTTCAACGTTAACTAAATTTTGTGTAGATGGAAGAAGATTGTCCAAATAATCTGTTTATCCCGTAAGTTTCAGAAGAAAATAAACCTAAAATCGGGCAGGAATTTCTCACAATTGAAGAAGCATTTGAATTTTATAATGCTTATGCAAAGGAGGCAGGATTTAGTACAAGGTTCCACAATAGTAAAAGGAACAAGGAGACAAGTGAAATAATATGGAAATCATTTGTATGTTATAAGGAGGGTCAAAAAAATGAATCAAATAAGCAAAAGGGTGAAAGGAATCGGGGAATAGTTCGAGTTGGATGCAAAGCCAAGTTAGCAATTGTAAAGAGAGAAACCGGACCAAATTGGGTCGTGAGTATATTTATTGAGAATCACAATCATGAACTTACAACTCCAAGAAAGGTACATATGTTGAGGTCACATCGTCATGTGTCAATGGCAAAGAAAGTGTTGACCGAACAATTATATAAAGCAAATGTACCAACATGTCAACAATTGAGATTGATGGAAATCGAATCTGGTGGCCCAGAACATGTTGGATGTACTGAACGAGACATTAGAAATTACAAAAGAGATTTGCAGGAGGAACAAAAAGGAATGGACGCAGAAACATTAATTGAGTATTTCTGGTTAGAGAAAGAGAAAAATCCTTCATTTTTCTTCGACTTTGAACTAGACATGGAGAACAAACTTATAAAATGTTTTTGGGCCGATGCTGTAGCAAGAAGGTCTTACAATTACTTTGGTGATGTTATAGTATTTGATACAACATATAACACAAATAAGTATAGCATGATTTTTGCTCCAATAACTGGGATCAACCACCATGGACAAACAATCATACTTGGATGTGGATTTTTAAGTGACGAGACAGCAGATTCATTTATTTGGTTATTTAATAAGTGGCTTGAGGCTATGCCAGGTAGTCATCCTTCTGTTATTGTTACAGACCAAGATCCTGCAATGACCAAAGCTATTGCACAAGTGTTTCCAGCCACCCTGCATCGGTATTGTATTTGACATATTCTTAATAAATTCTCTGAAAAGATTAATGTGATAACAAATCGAGATGATTATTACCGTTTGAAGGATGTAGTTATCAACTCCGAATCTACAAGAAAATTTGAAGAACAATGGATGGAGATCATGACATATTCCACGCTGAAAAACAATGAATGGCTCAACCACATGTATGAGTTGCGTGGTAAATGGGTTCCTGCTTATGTTAAGCATGTATTTAGTGCTGGAGTTTCTAGTAGTCAAAGAGCTGAGAGTTGTCATTCTTTTTTCAAAAGATATATTTCAACCAAAAATTCATTGATGGATTTTATCACACGATTTAATAGAGCTCTTAGACATCAACGACATAAAGAATTAGAAGCTGATCATGCTGATATTAACGAGCAACCAACACTGAAGACACTTTGGCCAATGGAAGCACAAATGGCAAAGATATACACAAGGAAAAGTTTTAACTTTTTCCAAGAAGAAATGTGTCAAAGTCATGCTTATTTTGTGAATTTGAAATGTGATGATGAGTTGCAAACAATCTATACCATATTAAGAGCTGAAACAAGTTCAACATCAAGACAACGGGAGCTTACATACACCAAGAGTTCAAATGCATTAACATGTATTTGTCTACAATTTGAGTTCAAATGAATTGTTTGTAGACACATTTTGGCATATTTTCGTGTGAAACAGATCTTTGAACTTCCATCTACATATATTCTACCAAGATGGACAGTAAGTGCAAAGAGTGGAAGAGTGAATGATAATCATGGTGCTGACATTTGTGATGTTCATAATAAATCTCTTCTGACAAGACATTCAAAATTATCACAAATGGCTTCTATTGTAGTAGATGGTGCATGTCTCACTGAAGATGGTTCTAACTTGCTAATGCAACAATTAGAACATGTGTACAATGATATAAAGAAAATGAATATTGGTGAAAGAGCGCAACGATCTTCTATACGAGAAAAGAATATGCCTGAGATTAATGACCTTTCACAAGTGAGAGCAAAAGGATGTGGTAAAATGTATAAATTATCTAAGGAAAAAACAATTTCAAAAGCAAGAGTTTGTCATGGTTGTGGGATTAGTGGACATGACAGGAGAAATTGTACCACATCCTTGGAATGGTATAATATTTTCTTATGTTTTTTGAAAGTTTTTACATTTAAAAAAATTATGGTACTGATTTGTTTTAATTTTTTCTCACATGTGTAGATCCATTATATTTGACGACGCAAAAGACAAGTAATGAAAGAGACTTGGGATTTTGGGAATTGATTGAAGACTTCTTGATAATTGATGATTGAGTTGGAGGATATGATTCCTTGATTTTAAGGATTTGTTGAGTTTGAGGATTTGATTTGTCGATTTTAAGGATTTGTTGAGAATTTATTCTCTTTGTTACTTAATTCATATTTCAATTTTTATTATTCATTTTGAGGATTTATTGAACGTTGATTATGATTTTTCTTGAGAATTGACTAATTGAATATCTTTCGTTCTTTTCTTTAATTGTGGGCTATTTATTAACCAATTCATATTTTGTAATTTTTAACAAATGACTTTTGATGATAACCAAATATTTTCATGGTGTAGCATCTGTGAGATGAGAAGATGATTTCTGTTGATATGTAGGATGCAAATTGTATATGTTCATGATGTACTGTGAGATGAGAATTAAGAAGAAGATTTATGTTGATATGTGGGATGCAAATTGTATAGGTTGATTATGTGTTATGTTTATGTGTGAGATGAGAATATGTATGTGGAGGGGTAGCGTGAGAAAATAAATAATATGAGATATGAAAAATTAGAGAAAAAAAAAAAGAAATCTTAAAGATATCGTATGTGGAGGGTAGCGTGAGAAAAGAAATAATATGATATATTAAAAATTAAAAAAAAATCTTAAAGAAGTGCGCACTGTGCGCATTCTTTAGGTGCGTGACTGATCAACACTCATTAATTGTATATTATTATATATTTATTATTTAAAGGTCTTTGGTATTTTTATAAAAGACATACATATGGCCCTAGAATGTGATATGAAAATTAGTTCAACTTAATTTACAGAAGAATAAAAGGGAAGAAAAAAATTGATGCAACCCATTATGAAAATCTTTAGCAAAGAAGTGCAATACCTAATCTTAACTGTATCTTATGCAATATATCAAAGTAGTTCTACCTTACACAATATTTCAAGGTCTTTTAAAAGGTTTGATTTTACATTCAGATTATTTTTACATTTCTTTACCTTTAATGTGCAACTTTAGATTATTTTTTCATAAAGATTTATCTTTAATGGTTTATACGTTGACTTCTTAAAATTTGTTAAAATTGGTAAACTTGTGTATGTCATTCATTTCTTATAATCATCACTTCTAAACAATGTGCAAAAGTGATATTTTCATTTCAAAGGTAAGGTGCAAATCAAATAAACGCAAAGTAAAAGATGGCACTCCAAGCTAGAATACTTGGTTGCTTTCACCGAAAGAGGAAATGGTACTGTGTGGAGCCCACACAGTAGCCAGGGAATCAATCAACCAATCAGAAGATGAATGTCGACATAGTGAATATCCCAAAACAAAAAAATTATTCTCCAATTATTATTTGGACCGGCTAAATACAATCCCTTTTTAACGAAAACACCCCCTCGACCAAAATAACATTCTAAAGTTGGACTAATATACCATTTTTAATAGTTTTTGTAGGTGTTTTTTTATACATATTAAGAATGATATAAAAATTTATCTATCTTTGTTGTATAGTTATTGTGGGAGTTTTTCTCTTTCTTTTTAACAACTTTTTTTAATTTAATAGGGTTAAATGATTTTTTTTTTTTTTTTATAGATTATTGGTAAATATGTTTTGAAACCCTAAAATGACACTTATTATAGGACAATTTTTTTATTAAAATGATATTTATTTTAGGATAGAGGAGTATTAGGTTTTATTCCATCCATAAACATAAAATGTAAGAGATAAAGTAAATTGATTTTTCAAACAAATCTAATCTGAATGCATCAAGCATAATATTCAATGATACCAAATATTTTTTCAGGTAAATTTTCTATAATCACATAGTTGGGCATAAACATGAAGAATGTTCATTAGAGTGACACCATCCGGTCCAAACATCTCCAACTGACAAACTCGCATTCAACCATTGATCATTTGAATCATACCCATCAATTATTGTGTTTCAGAAAACAAAAAATCTCTAAATTTCATTTTTTTAAATAAAAATATGTTTTTTTTTTTTTTTTTTTTGTATTCTCACAAGTTTCTATAGAAGTTTAAAAGAATATTAATTACGATAACTTCATTTTCTAAATCATTGATCACAACACATATCAATGAATTTTTTTTCCCAATATATTGTTATTGTATTTCTCGGGCAACTGAACTAGGCAGGATATTTGCAATGGTGGTATAATTAGGCGTCACAAACCCTTTTATCATTTCATTGAACATTTCGACAGTATTTGTACAATAATTGAATGTTCAATCCAGATTTTTAATGAAGAATGGTCTTTAATTCATTGTGAAATTTGGATGGAGAACCCACCATATTTTTTATGAATATTTTTTTTCTTAAAGAATAAGGGTATAATGATAAGTTTTTTTGAATGTATTTTAGTAAAAACAAAATAGATTAAAAAATATCAAGGTGTGTGTATAAAGTAGTATATGGGTGTGTACTCATAAAATAAGGGTGTGTATTTAGCCCCACCCTTATTACTTTTTGAGGGGTATCTAGCATCCTTCCTCCAATAATTTTAAGATAAAACGAATAAAAGATTAATTTAACTGTAATTATCCATCATTAATGGCTACCTTATAAATTCATTTCCTTTGACAACAGACAATTCTTCTGCAAAACTCATTTTCATTTAGTGTTTTTCTCAGGTATGATGCAACCTCCATCATTTCTAATGGAAATTTCTATTGGAATTTATAAGCATGTATATGTTTGAATTTTTTTTAAAAATAATTGGATCTGCGGTTTTATTTTTTTCTTTGAATCATAGAAACTCATGGCTTCAAAGAGGATCTTGAAGGAGCTCAAGGATCTTCAGAAGGATCCTCCTACCTCTTGCAGCGCTGGTATGTACTATATATTATTAATCGAATTTTAATGATTGAAGGTTTGGAAAAGCAACAAATATTTACACAATTCTCATTTGATTAGTTAAATATAAAATGGGGTTTCTATGAAGAATCTGCTTATCTGTTTTCACAGTTTTTTGGTTTAATAATTACTTTATGCGTTTGTTAATGTTGGGCTATGTAATTGATTTTGGGGTAGATCTTTGTGACAATCTTACATAGTTACCAGTTTTTGCCCTATGGCCGGCTTTCTCTATTTATACTCATTGCTATCCATATATATTCCTGTTTATGGCAATTGATTAGTGTTGTAACTAAGATTCATACATGGTGAATAGTTCCATGTATGTTAGGGTTTAGATTGAGGTGAAGAAGAAGACAGAGTAGGAAGAAGATATTATTGATCAATCAATCTTAGAACTGTTTTACATTGCATATATATGCATATAGAAAGTGTAAGTATCAACTAACTAACTGAAAATGGTTACAAGAATATTCTAGAAGATAGTGAGCTAGTGATGATGAATAGATGAGCTGGACTTTGCTGATGTGGACTTGCATGAGCTAAGACTCTTGCTACTGAGTTGGATTTGACAAATGATCTTCATTATTCTTCAATTAGCCTTGTGTTTGGGTGTTGGGAATTTATGGAAAAGGAAGGCTGTTTTATGTGTCTAAATTTAGAAACGAGATATCTACTTGGGTTAGTGTATATTTGAATGAACTATAAAGCAAAATTGTATAAATTACTCTTCTAATTGTAAGGAGCTGTTGTGTTTGTGTGATATGAACAAGAATTTTGAACTCTGGTGAGACTAAGCTAATTCAGATGGATGTTAGTATATTGATAGCTTGGTTGCAACTTCACAGTGCCATTGCTGATTCGAAGTCAATGTGTATTCTGTCACGTATTTAGACATGTCTGTGGACACACAAAATTCTAATTTCTGAACAAGTCTTGCATATAATCATTTTACTTCTGTTGGCGTCATGCTTAATTTTGACTGGGCATAGTTTCATGTACAACTCTTAGCTAATATCTTCCTTTACCGCCTAGGTGGAAATATATCTGCTTATAGACTTGTAGGAATTTCATAAAAATGTATGGAACAACTTCCTGAAAATGGATTCATTTTAGTTGAGGACTCATTCTTCTGAGTTCTGACAATTGGGCTTCATGGATATCCCTGTGATCCAGCATTCTCTGTAGTTGCACCTGTTTCAAGAAGAAAAGGGAGTCAAGTGTTCTAATAAAGAGTTTTGACAAAGTTTTCCTGAATGTCTCAATTTTATCAGTAATATATCTCATTCTTTAAGCTCGAAAACAAAACCATCTTCTTGGAATTCAAACATGACTACATGAGTTGCATATTAACCTTTCTCAGTATCTTAGTTCTTTTTCTTGAGTGGATAGTTCATAATCGATAGCATATATCATTTATGCTTTATTTATGGAGATACTTTGTAACCCAAATCGAATATGTGCTCACATCTTGTTCATGAGGGCACTTCACCTTTCAATCACTGCCTTTTGAGGATAGGAATCTGGAATCCCATGTTGTTAAGCCAAGCACTTGCAGGTCCTGTTGCTGAGGACATGTTTCATTGGCAAGCTACAATAATGGGTCCTCCAGATAGTCCATATGCAGGTGGTGTTTTCCTAGTTACCATTCATTTTCCTCCAGACTATCCTTTCAAGCCTCCTAAGGTGTGTCACTTACCTAATTGCCCTTTTACATAATACCATCTTCTTTTCTAAAAAAAGCACATCCCACTAGTTTATGATTTCATAATGTTATATATAGAGCGTCATCTCTTTCAGTATCCCACGAGTCACTGCTTATTTCCTGGATGACATGTTCTTTTAATCAAGATTTACGTATCTTATGTAGTGATCTTCACCAATTCTGCAGGTCTCTTTCAGGACAAAAGTTTTCCACCCAAATATTAATAGCAATGGAAGCATATGCCTTGACATATTGAAGGAACAGTGGAGCCCTGCATTGACTATCTCCAAGGTTCATTCACTCTCTTTATGCCTAACCTCTGAATAATAAAATCTGGTGAATAATTTTATGCCTATCCTCTTGTATATTCTTTTTCTTAAAATTTCGATTTTCAGGTGTTACTCTCTATTTGCTCTTTGTTGACGGACCCAAATCCAGACGACCCTTTAGTACCTGAGATCGCCCACATGTACAAAACAGATAGGACCAAGTATGAGACGACTGCAAGGAGCTGGACCCAGAAATACGCCATGGGCTAACCATGTTTTGGCATCTATTGAACTATGTGTTAGCTTCTTCATATACATTGTTCTTTGCATTTTAAGTGTGAAATATTCTAATCTGTCTTCAAGTCCTAAATTCGAACATGATAGATATCAAAGCTGTGCTCTGCCAAGAAGGAAAGACATGTTGTTTTTTTAAGTGTTGTACATTTAGTGAACTTGGAATCGTTTCCAGCAATTAATATATAGTGAATTCGAGTGCACTTACACTTGGACTGGGATCTGTTTGTTTTCTTTCTTATAAATAGAATATTTGGTTTTTTCTTTTTCTTTTTTTCTTCTTGGGTGGCAGAATGAAAATCTGTTAGGAAATTTTCCATGTTAATACTTTTGAAACTTATACTGTAATTTTTTTTTTTAAATTTAAATTTACAATACCCTTATTTTATTTACAGTATCTTAAATGGTCACCTACCCTTTGAAATTATAAAGTATCTAAGTAGATTTTTTTCTTTAAAACTTATGGTCCTTGTGGAAGTAATTTTGATACATTAATATATATCTTCGTTGGATTTAGAAATGGAAAGTCGATCAAAGTGAATTTTCAATCTCAATACCCTAATTTTCATTCAGAGTGAATTAAATCAAATTATAAACTGTTAACTAAAAACCATACGTTATTAACTTTATCAACTCTCGATTTCAGTCCATCAACACAAAACAATAATAACAAAAATTCCCCCAATTTGAAATCTGAAGCGCTTTTTAATCCATTCTAATTCATTATTTAGTTTTATATTTCAATTTTCACCATACATGTATTTATTTAAGCCAAATTAAATACAAAATTAACAATGCATTCTGAATGGACGAGGAGAGAGGGTTGGGGGGGGGGGGGGGGTTGCTTCCTTATAGGACCATGGTTTTAGTTACTTTCCCCTGATGTCTCCTAATCAAGATTAGCATTTTCACACAAGCCATTTTGGTTATCCTCCCACCTCATTTAATTCATGAAACCGTGTTATATACATTTTTGGATGTGATTTATTATACTTTTTTTTTATATATATATAATATTGACCTTGTGAATGAATGAATGTTCTTGTGAATATTCATTTTTTTAATAAATAAAAAGTATATAGGCGTAATAATTACCCCTTTTGTCATTTAAAAAGTAGTTTTATTTCTAGAACTCTTTCTTTGAAATAATTTGTGTTCAAAATTCAAATCTAACTTTCTATTGAAATTTAAAATGCTTGTGACTCAGTTTGATCAAATAATCAGGAAATAAATTGAGTGGAATAAATGAGATAAAAAATTGTACACACTCATTTTGGGCCTATCTTGTTGGGTTAGAGCCCATATACATTACACATCAATGCTTTCATAAGTGTTCACTTTTAAAGTAGGCTCTTCCTTTCGGTTGCGGAACAACTGAATTTGAAGTTGAAAGACATTTCACCTTTTCGTTTATGGTCATTTTTTTACAATCCAACCACTAATTAAATTTCAGTTGGAAGATATTATTATCATTATTTTACACTTTTATTGAATAATACAATTAAAAATCATCTTTTTTACCCGACTTGTAGTGTCATCTACATTTACTTGCATCATCAAATCATAAATATATATCATTCAACATGAAGACTAAAAGAACATAATTTGCAAAAACAAATTTAAGTTGTAGTAAAAATCGTTTATTATTATTTTTTTTTTTAATAAGTGAATAGGTTTGAGGTTTCCCACAAAATCAAATTCATTAAGCTACTTCATAATCGCTGGTTAAAAGATCATTTAAATTCAATTCAACAAAGATATCTAACAAATGTAAAATGATCGAATTATTTGAGTTGATCAATTTATGTTTGATTCAACTGAAACTGATTTACATAATCTCAATTGATAATAGCATAAACTCAAACACAGATTTATAATTTGATAATAATGTAAAAAAAGTAAGTTCCTACGAATATTAATGTACTGATCAACCCGTATTCGACTTGTTTACAACCGGTATGGTTACATATTAGAATTACTCTCATTTTAAAATTATTTTGGGAAATTTCAAAATCTTTGGGATTTATGTGATATGGAAATTATGAGTTTCAATTGTTCATGTCAAAGCAAATTTTGTTGGATGATTTTGTAAATGTACGTACGAAATACTCCTTCCGTCCCGGGATAATTTGCACATTCATCCCGGCACGTGGAATAAGAAAATGTTGTTTTTTGCCTTTTGAGTTGAATAAGAAAATGTTGTTTTTTGTTTTTTAGTTGAAATTACTTTCCTTTTCGGGGTGTGCAAATTATCCCGGAACACCCTGAAAAGGAAAGTGTGCAAATTATCCCGGGACGGAGGGAGTACTAAGGATGCATATTTTTAAATTGACATGAATTTATGAAATGACGTGTGGCATATATCCTTATATGCAAAAACTTTCATGCACCAGGTGTGTGGGTTATAGAACTATGCAATTTGGGTTGATCCGACTTGGATCCGCGCCTTTTGGATTTTTTATTTTTTGTGTTACCTTTATGTTATATTTGACCTTTATGTACAAATATCATCACTTTTATGTACGAACTTAGTAAAAAAAGGAAGAATTTCAACTTTTTTTTATCAACATACCTTTATATGATATTACTCATACGTTTTAGTTATGTTAGTTGCACCTTTATATATTATATAAAAGTAAGAATATTTATACATAAAGGTGACATGAATATAACATAAATGTGACATAAATATCACATAAAGGTATATATGTACAAATTGTGTTGAAATTCTTCATTTTTTTCTAAGTTACAATCATAAAGGTATATATGTACAAATTGTGTTGAAATTCTTAATTTTTTTCTAAATTACAATCATAAAGGTAAAGGATATTTGTACATAAATGTTACACTAATATAACATAAAAGTAACACATAAATCGCAAAAAAAAAAAAAAAAGTTCTGAAAACACGTGGATCTGGATCGATACGGGTCTACTTAGATTGCATGTGCACCCGGTGCATACCAAACTTACTCATCCTTGTATTATGTATGTGTTGTGTTATTATCAAAAGAACCCCCAAATGTTACTATTGTAAATAAAATGAAATACTATGATATTTCACAACTAATATCAATGAAGATGCCATATATTTCCTTAAGCTTAGTCCCTCTCAATATATTCATGATATGACTGCTTCAATATATTTAACCTTAAATTATAGTGTGGACAACATAAAAGAATTGGTTGATAATGATACAGTAACTATTAAAAAACATGTTATATCATTCTTTACTTTTATTTAATTAAAAGATGTTATATGATGAAGACGTAATATAAAATATTCGGACTAATAAATCAGAACATCCCACAAAAAGTATGTTCGAAAGTTGAGTCTACGTACATATATGTTTCCACTTCATTTTACACATGTCATGCTTTCCACCCCTATATTTATAATATATAAAATGGTATATTAGACTAATATAATATATAGCCCATCCATGCAAAAAGAATATCGAAAAGTTGAGATTATATATATCCTCCCACCACATCTGTCTCTATATATATGTTTGTAAAACATGTAAAGCACCAAAGAGTACTCCTTCAAACAGATTATAAATAATTAAAAATAATTTAATATGTACATATATGTGTGTATATATAAATTTATTTTCTCCAAAGCTCAAAATTTTACAAACACTGGCATATCGCAGTGCTTTTTTCTTTTCTTTTTTTCTTTTTACGAAAGTAATATTAGGATCAAAAACTGAACTAATGTTTTGGAGCATCTCCACATGGCTCAATCCAATAGATTGGATTCAAATAAAATATTGAATCATTTGCAAGATGATAAGCAACAGTGATAGTTTCACACCCAACAAGATGAACAAGAAAATTGGGACTAGATCCAAGTAAAACCTTATGATATTATTGTGAAATTTCCCCTCACAAAAAATCGATTTCACAATAATATCGAACTATTACAAGATCCTTAATTCCGGACCCATGAGATAGCATAGTGTACATATATGATACATATAGCAAGTACACGATTTTGATTTATTGTCATTTATTTTTATGGGATATATCAGATTTTGTGTAATAAGTCAACAACTCATTACTCATAAAATAGAGATTGATTTGTAAAAATATATAGAAATTATGGATGATAGAATTTTGTATCATGAAATTATATTTATAAATAGTCTTATATAAAATTTTTTTTCAATGATTTGAAATCCCACTGAGAGACCATTTCCGCATTTGAAAAGGGAAAGTGGAAAGAAAACATTCCTCTTTTTGCGCCCAACCTTTTGCTCTCAAGTCGGAATGACTTATGTGAACATTCAATAACTGTCTCTCAATGGCTTTGTTCAAATTCGTGGAGAAGATGTGCATCTTTGAATAATGGCTACCAATTCCTTTATCAACAATACTAAATATATAATGTTAGTTTAATTTTCTTTATATAATTCTTGTTTGAAATATGCATATATATCGAGTTAAAAATATGAAACTTTAATAACTGAAGTTTGATTTTGCAAACTCCAAGGCTGCGTGGTCGGATTCACATTTTCTTTTTTAAATATTTCAAATAAAATATGAGAAACTTGTAAGCTGCATAGAACGTATTTGATAAAATATTAGATTGCATTTCTATTAAAGGATCTCATGTTCAATATTTGTGTAGTAAGTTGTAAAAGTTTTTTTTTTTTTTTTTTTTTTTAAGAAAGTCATGAGTTTACAATTAGCATTATTCATCGAAATGTCATATAGTGACATTGACAGGTAAAATAATCACTCAAATTATTTTTTAAGGGTGAGGCGGGGTGAGAGACAATCCTCGTCACCGACCTAGCTATGTATCGGGGGCGGGGTGGGAGGACGATCATATCCCGTCCTCATCCTCACTAGTGCATCAGGAAGAAAATTTCCCCCCATCTCCTATGTCGAGTTTTTAATTTTAGTTTTTTACTCTTAGCCTAATAAATATCTGAATAATTTTATAAAAGTAAATTAAATAAATAAAACATATAAATGTCTTCAAAATACATTAAAAAAAACACTTATAATTTGATTAAATGATGAAAGTACAATCTGATAAAACTAAATAAGTCAATCTAATTAAAACATAAAGACAAACATTTAATTACATATAAATGAATTTTCATCATTCCTCTACAAAAATATAGTTATTTTTATACAAGTCCATGAGGTGGGAGTCAATTTCAAGGATTCCCCATCGAATGAAATCCTATGGGAATGGGGATTCTCCTCCCCACTAATTAAGCCTCCTAATTTTATGGAAGAACTAATCAATTTCTATTACTCTTGTTCTTAATAATGAGTTTTTTCTTTTTTCTCAAAAATATTTATATAATATATGGTTGCTAAGAGGGAGGAAATAACGTTTTCAAAGTGGAGGTTCTCTTTTCCTTGTGTAAGGGCCCAACATGGTTTGTCGGTAGGTTGACCAGCGTAAATGGGCCCTACAGAGGGCCTGAGCCCATAAGCGTAGCAGATTTTCTTTCACAAATGCTGACCCAAATCACGTGGGTAATTATATCCTGCGACAGATTTTTATTGTAAGACAGCAAACCCATACATCAATCCATTCATTAAATTCAGAAGAGCGATTTTAGTTTGAATGGGGTCAGACGCGTGCTTTTACTTGCCTCCCAAAAGCGCGCTTTTTATCTGCAACAACTATTCATTAGACCATAGGGATGTTTATACTCTTCACTTCAATTCTATTAATCATAATAATTTGATGAGATAAGGACAAATGTAGAGATGACGACATGCTACCCTCAATCCTTCACAATTTAAATATGTTCTTATAAATATTTTAATTCACTCAGCCCAAAAAAAAAAAAAAAAGAAAAATTCAAAAACATATGTAAACTTAAACTTTTCTTTATCTACAATGATTTGGGGTTAAAAACAAATTAGATTTCTAAATGTCATCAAAAGGAAAATTGAGCTAGAAACAACTAAAATTGCACTGCCAGGAAAAGAAAAAAAAACTGCTAAGATTTGGTAATTATTATTATTATTGAGAAATTCTTCATTGAAAAATCTTACAACTTATTTACTCATGACTTTTATGTTTTATGGGTATGATGTATTGTTCGAAGCTAAATGCATTTCAGTTGAGTAACGATTTAAGCTGGAAAGTTAAATCATTTCTTCATTGTAACAAAAAAAATACAATTCTTTGTTTTTAATTGTAGATGATTCTTAGGGAAGTTCTTTCAGTTGTACGTTCTTAAATTGATATACTTAAAAATATTTGATATATACTCAGAAAAAAAAATATACATAAAAGAAAGCTATATATAGGAACAAATTAGTGTGGTTGTCAGAGTTCATCAAATAGCATGAGAAGAGTAGTCATATATGTTGCAAAAAAGAAGTTGCAGTGATTGTGATTTGTGAATGCAAATATTGCACTCTTCCATCCTTTTCCTATACTGCAGTGGATCAGCCACCCCACCAGGATATACTTTTCCCCATATATTATAATAACATTTTTTTTCCCTATTTCTTCTTCTTATTACTCATAAGAGAGTGTTAGTTTTAATTGATGAAATTTCTTAATGTCCCTTATAACAGATTTTATATAATGGATTTAATGCACAAATAAAAAGTTGAATGGCCTTTTATTTAATTGAAATATAAAAACAGTTTTAAAATGAGGAGAGAGTAATACTTGGGGGAAAGGAAAGGACATTTTAGGAATTATAAAAAGGCAGGAAGTATGTGCCTCTGATGTCATCAAGCAGGGGAAGAGTAATTGCATTTTTATTTATGATATATATTTCTGTTTTATAAATACTTGTGTGATGCATAGGGCTACGTTCTTTTCTTGTTCTTTTTCTTCTTTTAGAATGCGTTTCTATTTTAAGTATTAGATTTATAATAAGTTAATAGTAAACAGTTTGTTTAAAGCAAGAAATAGACTCGAATCTAATATAATAAATATTTGCTTCTCGTCAATTACATGCATATTTATGTACAAGGGAAATCAATATACATTGGTTGTGTCCCATATATGATGAGAAGTTCAAACTATTGATAGAGATCCAATCTATTATTGATCTAGTTCCTTCTAGTGTTTTTAACAAATGAACCAGATTAATTTTTTTTTATTAAAATCATTTATTAATATAGTTATATGAATTTGAAAAAAGAAGTAATAGGCTTAATATGCCGGTTTATTTATAATATTTATATAAAATATATGATATATTTGTTGTCTTTTATAGTTGTATAAATATGTAGTCTAATTTATGTTTTATATTTTTTATATTTTATATTATTTTCATGTTTCTCGGTCTAATTTTCGAAGTTTGATGGGAGTTTATTTTTTAAAAAATAAAGATTTCACATTAAATAATTTTGTAAGTTCTTAATAGTTTTTTGATAGACTTTAAGCCAACTTACCCACAAAACAAATCAGACTTGGGCTAAAAAAAAAAAAAAGGTGTCTTTCATATACAATATGTCAGATTTAGCCTAATACTTACATTTTAGCCTAGACCACAACAAAAAGTCTAGTTTGGCCTAACTTATTCACACCCTTAGTCCCACGAAGATAATTCATTATTTTTTTTATTTGCCTAAATCATAATAGTTTTTCTCATTAGAAGGCTAACATTTCTCTAAAAAACTATCACACTTAAATCCATAGAATTTATGTGGATGACTTTTCGAGAATACCATTTGTTATAATTAAAAGGGTACCAAATTAAGATAATGCTTTTTGGAAGTAAATAAATGAGGATACAAAAGGTATTTTCTTAATTTACGTGAAAAATGAAACAGACAATTTTATGGGATGGAGAGAATGGTAAAATAATAAATATACGTGAAATAGATAATGTTTCAATAATTATGTCCATTAAATGTTGCATTTTGTATATATTTAATGCATAGAAGTATACCTATTATATACTATTTTAATATATATATATATATATATATATATATATATATATATATATATATAAAAGAAACAATATTAAATGATAACTATTTTGAGATGAATGAGGATATGCATGAATTATTATAAGAGAAAAAAATTAATCAGGCCACTGAAATTGGTCATTAATTAATTAGTGTTCCCCATAAAAGGTTAGTAGTAGTAACTAGTTAGTAGGTAGGTCATGTGAAGAGGACTGAAAGTGTGAAAGACAAATTAATAGCATTAAAAGCTCTTTGAGCAGACAAAAGGTACAGAAAATATTATAGTGAACATTAACTATTTCAACAAATCATTATATCATCATTTCACACAATCCTAGAGTCTACCAATGCCATCAGCAATTTTATATGTGTATTTTTATACTAAAATATCTATACATAATTAGGTGTACGTATGTATATAAGAGGACAACTTTACACAATATATGTTTTTCTTTTTTGTTTTTGAGAAGATCAAGATTATTAGCTATTTTTTTATTAATATGGACTGAAAAGTAAATATGTATATATGTGTATATCCTTTATTATATTTTAGAAGTATTATTTTTCATATTTACTAAATTAGATCAAAACTGTCCTGATTTACTTCTCTTAAATTAAATGAGATATAAAATTGTTGGCATTTACCTTCAATAATCATACTTAAATAGAATATTAAAACAACATTTAATTTATTTTAAGACGAAGAGTATAATTCTAACTAATTAGATGAAAACAAACATTTTATCTGCTTCTCTCTTCAGCTACCCTTTTTATATATACGTGTAGGATAATGTTTGAGTCGAACCTAATAGGCAATAGGTCTATTTACCATAATTATCTTTGATTGTTAAATAATGTTGTATTGGATTTTTAACACATCAACGATAGAGTGATCAATAGTCTTGTCATCTTTTAACACTTAAAGAGAAAAGGGCTAGCAGTTATTCAAGGGGATTGCAGTTAAAATCTTTCTAAATGCTCAAACGTTTTCTTGAAAGAATATTTATGCTAGCATTGTGTTTAATCCCTGAGAATTGATGAATTAAATCGACATTAGTCGTTGAATTGCTTTTTGATTAGTTATATATTATTTTTGTATTATTGGAGTGGCAATCAATTTATACTGCAGTAGTCTTAATACAATTGTCCACTACCTTTAATTGGGGACACAAAAAGTGTCACCTTATTTTTAGCTGTCTATGAGAAGATTAATGAGCATTCCTATTATTTTCACTGACGCAAATTTGGAGCTTATAAACGTCAACTCCATATATTACACTTAGTTTTCCAAAATTCTTTCACACTACTTCAACTATAAAGCATTACAACTATATACAATTTCTTGTTTGTGTCATTGTAATCGTAGAATGAATGGGTTCCACATCAGAATTTTATTTTTTCTCACTTCTTCCTTTTTTAGATTTGAATTTATCTAATTCTTAATGAAGTGAGATCAATTGACATACGTCTTAACTAAATCTCTGTCTCATTCCCGTTTTGACCTACAACGTTCCAATATTAAGTAGTAACTTTTATGGAGACATATTAAGTAACTTCCACAGAAGATCCTTCAAAACTTTTGATTTGATTTGCCTTTTGGTAATTAGAGTTTTAGCTTGATCTTTGTGCTCTCTATATATATATTGCTTGATTATTTAGCCAATGCAATTGGAAGAAATATATTTCCCCTCCAAATTCAATTATCTAATAGTTATATGTTTTTGTATTCAAAATATTCTATATATATATATATATTTGGCGTGTGGTAGAAAAGAACTTGTATACAATTAATTCCAGCGTGGATTGGTCAAGCTTTGAAATCAACATGTAAAATAAGTAATTAATGTGAAAAGGTTTAGAGAGAGAGAGAGAGATGATGATGATTTGGCTGCTTCTCCATGATGATGGACGTGTGTGGCCACGCCTTTTTTAATTTGAGGTTTCAAATTCCCGTTTTTGTTTCAGTCTAATTATTATTATCTCAATTAAAACAAATAAAATACTCTTAACAATTTCATGAGGACCATAATTTCGGTGCACTAATCATCATTACTTCACTCTTATTATAAATGTTATCCTTTGTTAGAGTAAAATGGAAGTTAGTACTGTTGCATATATTTTATCCCACAATCATCTTCAAGAATGTTTTTTTTTTTTTTTTTTTTCATTTTACGTCTACTGCATTTAGGTATATTTCTTTTTTCTTTTTTACTTCAAGTCAGGGACGATCTAGTTTTGTCTAAAATAATCTGTAAAAATAAATAAAGTTGATAAACAATGTGGGAATTTTATTGTGTTTATTTACTTTCGGACTGAACTTTCGAATGTGAACATCAATGATCCCACCACCACCACCTTGTAGATCGATGTTAGACATTAAATCTCTCTATATATGAAGACATGAAATAAAAATCAATGATAATTATTATAATTGGACGTACCATAAGTGTTAGTATTCATGACACACCTTAATCTCCTACATGTGAACCCCCAAGAATCATAGGCGCCATCGGCCATCACTACAAGTCTACAACTGTCAAAATCTGTTAGGTTTTGTTGGATTGGCCTGTTTCATCCTATTTAAACTATACATTAAGTCGAGTATTTAAAGATATGTTAGGAGACGAGTTTTACCAGCGGTTGGCTCATAGTAGAACAAACTTTATATTATACAAATAATGGTTTATAGGAATGAATAAATTTTAGTACAAATTATTTTTAATAAAAAATATTTTCGTATTTAATATAACTAGATGCATATATGTTTCGGTAAAATGTGTAGAATATTACATCAATCTTTATTTTTTCCTTTAAAAAAAATGAATTGACCCACTTAACTTGCGGCCCATTAGTGAGCAGGGATAAGAGATTTTGGATGCTCGCCAAAATGAAAACTCGTCAAGTCATACCCACGTGCCAAATGATGAGTTACAATGGCTTGTGGCAGCACACGCCGCTAACCTACATTAACATCACTAGTCACCATTAATCTATCATACTGAATATAATTTTATTATATTTACAAAGGAACCATATACTATAAAACCTTAATGATTTTCCAAAATAACTCTTTTTTTTTATATATATTTTTCCACCATCACAAATAATTTAATGATTTCAACACAATAAAAAGCTAATAATTTTTTGAGAAACCTTATATAATCACATGGTTTCATTGATAACATAAATAAATATTTTACTAAAATGGAAAAACTATTTATATGTTATGATATTCTATTACAACACGACTTATATTGCAAACCATTTCTCAACATTTATATCAAATTATTTGACATCATCTCCGTTTTTCTTATTTTATATACAAGTTATTAAGTTAAATATTTTCGAAATTGCAAAAACACTTTGAGTGCATAAATTCTTTCATTTTATATGATATATATATAATATCATCGTTAATTCTTCATATTAGCCAAGTATTAGATTTAAAAATAAAATATATAGTACCAATATTAGTGTTGATCATATAAACAATATGTAGGGTAGAGGTTAGTAAATGAGAATTAATGTGAGCCATTTAAAACATTGTTTCCACGCTTAAGTACACAAATCCGTGATTCTACATGTAGCCTTGAATTATTGCCTGCCTATCAATTGCTTTCGACACACCACTGATTTAATTCTTGTTGGCTCTTATCTATATACCGTACCAAAATAATCCCTCCAAAATCGTCTCCATTTTCTCACTTCAATCACAATACTCAAATTCGTGACACTTTGACTTGGTCAAACAGAACCGCTAATTACGCCTACCCGTTTGGCAATAGTAAAAAGGCGAAATTAAAACATCCGCGCACACTCGCAGATAACAATAATATATAATTATTTTTTTCCGATTCGGAAAATGAAAAAAAGAATTTATTTTATAAGTTGTAAAAAAATAAATTCTAAATAAGCTATTATGGTTATATATTTATCTCTTACAAAAAATATAGAAAAAGGCCGGTGAACAAAATTTGCCAGTGATTGGGCAAACCGGGGGAGGATGTGTATCTCAAGACAACATAGAATCATACAACCAATACTCCATCTCCATTACTACTAACAATATTATTATCTTGAAAATAGCGATCAACCTCAAAATCTTGAAACGAACATTCCATTTTGGTCTGGACCTCAACTCGGAACTCATCCTGAAATGACTCGTTGAACTCACCCAACACTGCTGGGAACTCGTCTTGGAATGTATCATTAAAGTACCCGAAATCGAGTTCGTTTTGATCGATAGGTGAGAACTCATCTGAAAACGAATCATTAGACTCTGCAACATTGACACCAACTCCAAATTCGTCGCGAAATGAATGCTTGAGTTGGTGAGGATACTCGTCATTGGTATCTCCAAAATCAACCCCCTCGAGAAAGGAAAGATCGTCTATGGAAAAATCTCCCAAATCGAACTCATTTTGAACAGGGGATTGATTTTCTTGATTAATGTTCTTTGATGCATCGAAGAGCAGAGACTGGTCTTCGAAATCGAAATTGAAGAACCCATCCAAGTCCATTGGAAGGTAGTCAGGCGATTTGAGTTGACTCGCTTCTCCAACCGCCGAGTCGAGCACGCAACTCGGTTCTCCGACAACCGAGTCGAGTACGCAACTCGTCACTGGCCCACACTGTTCATCTTCGGTTTTCATATCAGGCCGGGTTTTGTCGCCATCTTCACTGGGATGGAGGCTACTTCTGAAGCGAAGAACAGAGGTTGGAGAAGAAAGGTTCTGCGATTCCTCGCCGGAATCATAACTCGTACCAGATGACACATTCACTTCCGGCGATGAATCCTTCGTCTTGGGAACAGCAAAGTTGGTTAAAGCATCGGGCCCACGAAGCTGAATCGCTGCGTTGTCGTAAACCATGGCGGCCTCCTCGGCTGTGTCGTAGGTGCCCAGCCATAGTCTGACCCTTCTGCAAGGGTCTCTGATTTCGGCGGCCCATTTGCCCCACGGCCGCTGCCGGACGCCGCGGAACTTCCGGCACCCGCCCTGCGGCAGCGGCGCCGCCACCTCCTTCACCTTCATTGACTTGGGTTTCGCTTGGAGTGACTCCGTCGTTTTCCTCTTCAGATTACTGGGGGTGACGGAAACCGCCTTCTCGATTCTTATCTCGCCGACGTATTTCTTAACGCGCCGCCGCGGGAAGAGCTCGTCTTCCTCGTCGCTGGAGGAGTCCGTGGCGTCGGGGTCGGTGACGGAAATCCTAACGGTTCTGGGGACGTTGGGATTGGTTAGGGGCTGTTTGGATGAGGGTTTAATGAGTTTTCGAGTGATTTTCTTGTGCTCGGTTTGTTTGAGAGGGCGTAGAACGCTGTTCATTGTTGTCAATCTTGGAGATTTTGATCTGGGAAAAAAGGGAAAAGAAAAGGAGTACTTTGAGGAGATTGAAGGCTTGAGAGAGAATAAAAGATGGGTGAAGTGAGAGAAAGCTTGAAGAAGAAGGTTGAGAGAAGAGAATCAAACACACGTAGAAATCTGACAAGCAAAAAAGAAGAAACTAATCTCAAAAGATGGGATTGGAAAGGAGAGTGAGAGGAGAAGGGGGAGGAGAGTATATGAATGGCAAAAAACAAGAGCTGTTGAAAACTGGCATGGGATTCAAAAGGTGTGTTTTTTTGGTGAATTAATGATGGAAATAAATTTCTTCCTTCTTTGGAGTAATGGAAGAATCTGGCTGTTTTCCTTGTAAAATCTTTGGGAAAGTGAAATAAGTGCAGATGAATGAATATATTGCTTCTAAATTTTTAAGGAAAATTATATTAACTCCTAATCAATATATTGACTTAAAGAGAGGACACTGTTTGGGCAGACTTTGAGGTTCTATGAACTACACGCGAATCCCTGTCTTATAGGATCGCTGAAATTGGTAAAACCCAAATTCGGAGACAATTTTCTTTTTTTTATTATATTTTATTTCTTTTTTTAATTTAATTATCAAAAAGTTATAAAAAAAAGTGGGAAAGTGATTAGGAATAGTTTAAGTGGGAAAGTCCTCGGGGTAGACACCGGCCACCGCCGCGGTGGGCCTCAAGATTCCGGCCACCGCGCACGGCTGAGCCTCGGTCCGCCGCATACAGAGGTTTGTAAGATTCCGACACGTGGATGTTGTGTGGGCCATGCCATGGAATAGGTCCAATGAATAAGCATGAAGGCATGCTGAGTCAGTAACGTTTTCTTTTTAAAAAAATCTCGAAGTACGTGTGGGTGGTCACGTGAGGCCCAGGATGCTCGGCCCAGTTAAAAATATGTCGGTCAAATTGAAAAGTTATTGGCAACAACTCACCTCTTTGACCAATTGAAAAGGTTACCATCGAAATTTTACTATATTTACCACCATTATTACCCTTTGGCCTTTTTCTGTTACGTTTAAAACTATTTTTGCCAATTAGTAGATATTTTACCATTTCAGTACTGGCCCAATATATTCGAATTTTAAAACGACTTTTTTTTTTACAGCGAGGAACAACCTCGGATAAGCCGCTATTTATAATTCCGTTGTGTACGGCTCTGGGTTTAACCTTTATTTTCTATAAATTCCATCTCTCGAGAGATACTCGCGCGGTCTTACTTGTGGGTCACGCTCCTGAATTGAAGGGAATATCCAATTCACCGACTTACACGCGCGGTGAGAAATCTGTGTGCTCCTTTTCTGGTAAAATTTGAAAGATTTACAAATACGGTAACTGCTCAGAACAGCATGAATTGGTCATGTAAAGTGTGATAATATCCCACGTGATAAATAGTGGCGGAAATGACTCAGATTGATTTTCGTGTAAACCAAACGCTTCTATAATTCACTTAAAATTGTTCAGATTTTGGGGCAATAATACAAGGATCTTTTACTGGGTAAAAATCTTTAATTATTTAATTTTATATTGTAAATTCCTCCATTTGGGACTATATTTCTCCACGTCCCATTATTTAACTTTATTTCCTTATTCCTTCAAAAAAAATATTAACTTAATTTCCTTTTTTTTATAACTAATATCATTTCCTGATATATATATATGTGTGTGTGTGTGTGTGGCATTCTATTAAATAGCAGCAATCAATTTCTCATAACACAATTTCTTTTACGACACTATTTTATTTCATAAAAAAAATGTCAAAATTTAATTTTCATCAATTGATTTTGGGTAATTGAAATGGTTACAAAACAATAATTTGTGGTGGATTAGACATTGGAGTAATTCAAATGGTTAAAAAAACTTATGTACTTCTTCGCTTAACCACCAAATACTTGATTATGTATTTGAATAACCTTTGCAAATTAATCTTTGCAAATAATTGATTATTGATCATTCCTTTATTTGCGCATAAGCTTTGCAAATTAATAACCTTGCAAATAAAATTAATCTTTGCAAATCATTGATCATTCTAATAATCTTATATTACGCATAATTTTATGAAGCTCGTGTGCGACATGCAATTCCTGTGTTTCATTGATCATGTATTTAGGACGTATAATTTTATGATTCCTTTGTTTCGTTGATCATGTTGATGTGCGATATAATTTTATGAAGCTCATATGTCCTTTATGAAGCCTTTGTCTCATTGATCATGTATTGAGGTAATTTTATGTGACGGATGTTTGTTTCATTGATTTATGTGAGAGATGTATTTGGATAATTTTATGTGACACATGTTTGTACGACGTTCAGCTATCATGTATTAATTTGGATAACTTTTGCAAATCATTGATCATGTATTTAGATATTTTTATGTGACTGATGATGTTTGTAAATATTTGATCAGGATAATTTTATGTGACAGACTTCTTCTCTTAACAAACTGACGATTTCGATAATTTTATCTGACAAATTTTTACTTTTAATAAGCTCATGTTTGACACTCGGACTCTTTTGGTTAATATTGCTCAAATATTAATATGGAAGCTATAACATATATTGTTCAAATATGAAAAGAATGTTATTGATTACAAACGAATTATATTCTACTTATTTATATTAGATTACTTCTAATGGATGATGGAGATTATCAAATACCTCACTAGACCACTCGTAAGATCAAATACCTCCATAATAGATGTGGAGATTTATTTGATCTAATTGTAGAGAAAAGTTCTTTAGAAGATCACATATACATCCTTATTCTCTATAAATTGTAATAAGGAGATCAAATACCTAGACAAAAGCTCTCTAGAAGATCACACATACTTCCTACAGGTTTCTTCAAGTGACAAATTAGTCAGGATTTTGAGTGGGGGCCCAATTGACAATACTATAAAATAAAATAATTTAAATAAATGATAAAAATAAAATATCAGTGCCAATTTTACGATAAACTCAAAATATTAACTTAATTACAATAGAAAACTAAATACTAAAATCATATCAACTCTATATATTTTATTCTTCATATTTCGAAATCGTTACATAATAGTTTCATTACTAATACTTCGAAATACATTTTTTTTTAAAATATATGTTACTAAACAATCATTTATTTACATGTCTCCCATTCGGTTGTATAATGAACTTTTGATAATTTTCATTGCCGAAAAAGTTGTTTCTACGTTGGCAGTGGCAATTGGTAAGATTAATGACTACTTAATAAGATTGTGAGAATATGAAACATATATTTTTAATTATATTTCTCTTTTTTTTTATTAATATATGTGAATTTACTATTATACCCTATACTCTCATTGAAATTAAAATTTGAGCGCCCATTGCCCCCTTGGCCCTACACTTCCTTCGTCCCTATTAGAGATCACACGTACTTCCTACATGATTTTCAAAACCCTTACATGCAATTTCTAAGGAGCACTATGTACAGTGTGATTTTTTTATGGGCTAAGTATTAACCTAACCAACGTGTGTAGAATTCGGCCAAAATATTTTCAAGTGTGTGGCAAAAAACTAATATGTAACAATAGCTATAGTAATATTACTTAAATAAAAGTTAATTCCTACAAACTTTCAAATCAATTATCTTTGATAAAAATAGTAAATTAATGTTGAATAGAAAAATATTATTACATTCTTGATCTTAAAGTCCTCCTTTTATCTTATCTTTGTTTTTACTGTATGTTTTCTCGTCTCTTCTTCCTCCAAGATGTTTCCCAAGACGTCAAGAGTATTGATTAACGCATATTAAGGTGTGTTTATGATGAGTTAAATTTTTTTTTTGAGATATCATATATACAAATAAATAATTGCTCGAGGAAAATTATTTCAAAGCTTAGTGTATATAAATATTTTCAACACCTCACTCAGCGCCATATTCAAACTATTAATTCAGTATTTTCTCATCAATGAAATAAAAGTTTTGATGTGAAGTCCCATTCCAATCCTTCTTCTTTTGTTGTGTCCAATCTTAGCACATTGACAATATATTAATATACACACTCTTTAGCACTTGAAACTTTAATCACATGTAGGATGAGTAGTTACATTTCCAGCAAAGAAGACAAATTGCAATGTATGTAGTGTTCTCTCATTGCATGGTTGCATGTAAAAACTGTCCAAGTGTGAAAGAGGAGATTATAACATGGCATGCCATATGTTTTATGTATCTCTACATTATACACAACACCACCTACAATATTTCACATGCAAACTCATGAAAAACAAAATTAATGATCAGTTTATATATATAGTTTAGGACGACATGTTTGGTGAAATTATTCGGGAATTAATTTCATTTTCGATGGTAGAAATAGAAAGTTAAAAAATACTTTTGCATGAGATATTTTTAATTTAATTGTAAATATTTTGTCGATGTTGTTATGTTGTATCTAGCTTGTTTGAAAATTTTCCAATTAGAAAATCTCTCTTTTATTCTTTCAAAGTTGTAGGTAGTGTTGTACGGATTGTTACATTTGGTGTTAAATCTTAAGTTTTATAACATTTAATACACATCATGTGTTAAATATTGATGTCATTCGATACACGTGACATGTGATTGATTATTTTGAAATAAGATATATAATATATAAAATGTAAATAGAAGATCATGTGAGTATCAAGGGTTGAGGTGATATTAAAGTTTACTGAATTATTAATTTAAGTAAAAAAAAAGAAAAAATCTAGCTTCTCTTAACCGATTGATATCAACTTCACCTAAATATTATTATTATTTGTATTTTCCTTTGGCAAAGATCATTGTGGCCATCCTTGGATTATGTCATGCCACTATTTTAAGCCTATTTAATAATATAGAAATTGGTTACTCAATTCTCTACCACCCATTTTTGGCAGCGCATTGCCCGCCATTGCTATAATATATATATATATATATATATATATATATATATATATATATATATATAGATATCCCCAAATCCCAAAGGTGATCAAAATTTTACACAAAATATTTTGCAATTCAAGAAAACCCATAACTTAGAAATTGAGATTTTATATGGATTTGTAAAAAATATATATATAAATAATTGTGAGACACTCTTGGAGTTTGGCCTCCATTGAGCCAAGTGAGATCAGAAAACAAACAACATAAGTACATGGAGCTCCATAATATATATCTATAACAACTTTCATCTAACGTTCAAACCGATGATTCTTTGTTAAATTAATATAATTATTAGTTGTGAAAATCTAAAACAAGTTTGATTTTGTATCGATTTCAGAAAACTAACCAACAATTGATCAAGTTGTTTTCTTGATTTGTTATACATGTATGTTGTGTATACATTTGTTGTTAGTTTGTACAATTAACAGTGGAAGAGTTGGGAGATAAGTCAATGGTCATCAACTCCAAGGATATTTAAAACATACTTTAGCCATTTCTTAATTATTTAATTGTTATTAAGCTCTAGATACTACAACCCCTTGATTCTAGTGCTAAATTAAAATACAGTTAATTAATTAATTAAATTATGTTCGTCACGTCTTACGTTTGTATTCATGCAGAAGCTGGCTACACTGGTCTGGCTTGTTTGCTACCAATGACCCGTCCCTATAACAACCTGCTTAATAAAACACACATTTTGTTGGTGAAAATTCGTAAATTCACAATATATATCTTAATGGTTGTTTGGTTCATTAAGTTCATTGTATGTTTGTTTCTCAACTATTTAAATAGAAAAATATTACACTCTATCTATATTTTCCATGTTTTGTTAGATTTTCGCAGTATGATTTCTTTTATAATTGAATTTATGAGATTGAAATTACACCATTTTTTCTTTAATTTCACAGTTGTTTCTTTAATTTTCTAACAAGCGTATTTACGTTGCCCTGAAATCTCAATTTTATATATATATATATATATATATATATATGCTCGATTAAATATTACTATGAGTATAATTGCATGCCTATTGTGCATTACTATGAGTATGATAGATTAACATCAACAATATGTTAAAGTTCAAAATTTCTTCTATAAACACATGCAAAAATATTTTTACAAGGCCAATCGAAAATGTTTCTAAAAAATAGGCTGCATTACTTTCATCAAACATACTATTCAAACATCTCTCCAAAATAATATTAATTTAGGAATTTATCACAAACAATAAATAAATAAAAATACTTTTTAAAACGACTTTAATCCCTATGTTTCTCTATTGAGTCCCCATGAACAAAGATTATAAAAAAGAAAAATTAACTACTACTTGATATATGGAAGGGTAAAGTTGTAATTTCAGGCATTTGGGGGTATGGATTTAATAAAATGGGGAGTGCTCGCATTTTGATGTGAACAAGCGCTGTGCATAATTAAAACAAGCGTGGAGACATTAGTAGCTTAGAAACACACTTATTCACTTCCTATTTGAAGAAAGGCGTCTAGTTTAAGCAAGAGATGTTGGTCAATTCTTTTCTTGGGCTTCTCTTCTTATATTGTTTTTGATGCAAAAGTATAACTCAAGCAACACATGTTGATCAAATTATTATGTAAATCTGTTTTCAAAACAACACAAAATTGTGCCAATTAATAATATCACACATGCTATTTAAACTTTTTGTACTTTCACATCAATTTTCAAATGATTTTATGACCACAACTCAATTAAGTTTTTTTCCATTTAAGGAAAAAAAAAAATGAATCTCTTTTTTTTTTTTTTAATTATAATTAGTGTTCGTTCATATCATCTATATCAACATATACAATTAAAACTTAGAGTGTTAGTTCACATTTTAACTTATACCCACAGTTGCATCATTTCTATTCTTACTAGTTCGTTCCGTCAAAATTAAGTGGTTCATCCAATTAGGATTATCAAAACTCAAATGAAAATAAATAGCATAAAGTTACTTTTTTTCGCTAAAAATGAAACGAGTTATAATTTAAAAAAATTAAATTTTACAAGTAGTTATATATGAGTTAGACGAAAGCTAAATAACAACAAAGAAAAAAAAATTTTACGTTATCCATATAGAAAATTAGGGGATATTACATCATCCTACAACACAATGATGCTGTAAGTATTATCTCAATTACTTGTGACTGACAATATTAATTTATTTTCACTATTTCTATATCATTAGTTACGAAAGAGAAATAAAATATTCACCTTTCTAATTTATCTTTTAGCAATTAAAATTCGTTTCTCCAACATACCATTAGTGTGTAGAATTTGTTTTTTCTTTATTGTCAACCTACGTATGTCTCACCCAAGACGAAATAAATAAATTTAAAAAAAAAAAACAAAAGAAAAAGAATCCAAGTTTTTTGTGCATGCCGCTTTTCTTTGGAAAAGAATTACTCCAGTAGGGAATAGTGGTAAGTGGACCGCGAGATTGTATTGTCTCGAGACTAGAGTACAGTGGGACCCCCACTTTCTATTGTGGTCCCAACCCTGACTCCTTGAGTTTACCCCCGTCCATGCCCCCTTACCCTTGAAGGCACGTGTTACGCACGTGACAATATTAGGGGTACTTTTATTTACCGTTCTATTTTAGGTATATTAGCGTTTTCATATCATAAAATAAACGGAAATTAACTTTTCTTCTGTCATAATATATAATTTTATTATTTTTCTACCATAATTTGGATGAAATTTCAAAAAAAATACTTGTACATATATATGTATGGTGTAAAATTGTTAGCTTATGTGATGAAATATGTTATTTATATCTTATTAACAATAGGAATATTATAAAATTAAAAATTAAAAAAACAACAGTAATATTGCCGTTTATTTAGTTTATGGTAAAAAAAAAAAATTTATATTATTTGTTATTGTAGAAAAGTATTTCTACAATCTTAATTATGGTAGAAAGTATCCCTTCTATTTTTATATGTGACATGAGGTGGATTAAGACATATCAATAATATAGATTATTTTCTTATAACTTTTCTAATATTTATTAGATGTCACGTATCATATTTAATTATATTAATGCACATGCATGGTAGAATTGACCCCTCTCCTTGTCATCCAAACCACCATGAACTTTAAAGCGTCTTTCATTTTATGGATATTGATTCAATACTATTGGGCATATTTTAAAATATTCTGACCATTTAAAGAGATTAGGATAGCTAAAGTGAAAGAAATTGGTCTTCAATTTTTATTCTAGTCGAGAAAACCAAATTCTTTTTTTTTTTTTTTTAAATAAGGTTGCTGATAGTTAGTGCATCGGTAGTTTTAAGTGCGAGGAGTTTTGTAACTAGAACTTCTTTAATTTAAGAATATTAATTTATTTTAGTTATTGATGTATAATCAATATTTTAATTATATACTAAATGGAAAATAAAAATATATAAATATAAAATGTTTGTATTTATGTAATCCGCTAATTTATATACATATATTGTTTTTTTCACAAATATTTATTTATATATTAAAACCAGTAAATGGTGTATGACCTTTTTTTCTCCTTTTTGGCTTCTTTATTCTCGCCATGTCTATAACGGATACATGTATCATGAGGATGTATTTGACAATTCCATGTCATTATTTAAATTTTGACTAATGTCACAATCTTATTAGATTTTTTAGAATATACACACACACACACACACAAGGAGGTTCCATTTAAATGTTGTTTTATAGGTTCAAACTTACTTTAATTATTTATCTTTTAGATTTTTATGCAACTTTAATACTCCTTAAACATCTACTAACTTTCAGCGTAACATGTCAAATTTTAGATAAAATATAGAGATCTTGATAAAAACACCTTTTTTTGAAATTAATTTTATTATTCTTCATAAATTTTGAATCCTAATTTTAATTAATTATTTATAATATTAGTGAAAAATTACATTCTCTTAATTCAGCTTTATGAAGCTCTTAAATATCATTTAAATTGATACATTTTTTTCTATGCAAAAAAGAAAACTTAACCGAGAATAAATAAAGTTCCAAAACACATTATTATTATTATTATTTATCGCCCAAAATTGACTCGAAAAAAATTCCTGCAGAGGATATTTGATATGGTGTTTAATATGAGAATTTTTTATAAACTTAACCTTATTTCACTCCTGCTACTTCGTACAACAAATTAATCATTTTAATTTTAGAATGTGTTGTGCTAATTAGTATGTATATGTCAGCATGTCCTGTGCCGGATTTGTTAGCCCAACCTTTTTTTTTAATTATTTGTTAGCCCAACTTAGTGCTCGGATAATCAGGGAAACATTTTTATCTATATCGTATTTTAATATATATATATATTATCATTTAATTTTTTTTCTGAAAAAAAAAAACCTTAAAATATGGAGAAAAAAGCTGGTTAATATTAGATAGTATTTTTTTAATTATTTTTATCTTGTGTCTGTATTAGTTTGGAATGGGAAAAAGTTAGAGGATTTGGTACCTTTTGGTCTACCATAATTTTTGGTTGTAAAAGCCCTAAATTTTGGATATATATTAATCTTGTCTGTTACAGATAATAAAGCCCAAACGTGCTTACGATTATTAAAGCCATTATTCCATCACTTCACTCTTACATAATGTACCAAATTCCTTTTTTTTTTTTTTTTTTAAATTGTGATTCAGTACGGACTGAGAAGGTCATTTTCCTGAGATATAATTTGTTTTGGCATGTGTGTTTTATTATGAAATAATTAGTTTCAATATATGCACAATTTTGATATTATTTATGTTAAAAGAAATATGTACATCAAAACACCTCAAAAATTTATATTCAAATGGTAACTTTAAATTTTTTGGTAATGTTCATTTTGATTTATTTAGTTGTCTACATCTTATTTTACATTTAATTATTTTTTATGTCAACACGAAGAAGTAATCATATTTATTTTACAAAAATTCCAATATCCTCAAAAGAAAATTGAGTTTTTAAAGGAAACAAATAATGAAGTGCTTTTAAATTGGAATTCAAGCCATTATAATGGACTAAGTATAGATAACGAAAAGCCGTTGATTGAAATGTAATCAGGTATAAATAGTAGATATCTTCAATACGGATATGATAGTTATAATCTTTAGGTCGTAATAATGTAATTTTTAGTTGGAACTTGATCATTAGAAGAGAACAAAATAATTAGAAGATTAATAATGAGAAGATGAATAATTAGAAGAATAATATTAATAATTGAGGAAAGAGGGGAGGTGGTTTTCTCCGGCGGCGGCGGCGGCGTGGCAGCGAAACAACCACTCCGCCACCCACTGACAGGGCTGGAATTGAAGTGGGACTCAACATGCATCTCTTTCTCTAATATGTCTTCACATTAAGACAAATTCCACAAGTACATACCACATTCTTTTCTCTTTTTTAAAATTAATTAATTAATAAACAAAGAAAAAGATTTTCTTTTATGTTGGATTCAACACTGGATAGGCTGATTATCAGGGATTCAGGGTCCATGCTGCTCCTCTCCACTACTGCCCACCACCCTTTTCTCCTTTTTATTTATTTATTTATTTATAATATCTCAGTGATTAAAATAAATAAATAAATACACACACACATCACATACACGAACTTATAATTTTTGCTGATAACTAGATGACTGAAAATTAAATTAATTACAAATCATGTTAGAGCTTGACAATGTGGATTCGAATGAGGATGAGAACAAAATAAATTCTACAGTTTTCTAGATTGAGACTGATAGATAAATTGAATTCAACTTTAAAACCCAACGATTCAGGATAATTAAAGAGGATGATCCCTAAATTAGTTTTATGTAAGAATATATTAAATTGGATTATTTAAAAAGAGTTAAGTGCAAGTAATTATAAACGGCATGGGTCATCACCATGTACTATATTGTTCGTTAAAGAAAACTGTCTCACTTATAAGGCTTAATTTAATTTATCTTATGGGGAACAAGAACATAATTAATTGGTTGAAGATTCCTAGAATTCTTTTTCGGAAGTTGAATTCTTATTTTGTAGGTTTTGTTTAACGAATACTTATTTGAAAATGCTTTCATTCAAAATGAATTTTTTTATCCAACTTAATATTTTTGATGCTTTAAGAAGAAATGTATTTTTTAAGGCGGTGAAGAAAACATTACTGAAAATATTAAATAATAAATGATTTTTTTATTTCCAAGTCAAAAACATTGTGAATATTATTATACTAAAAGTCAAATGATGATATAGTAATCTCAATCAATTGTTTAGTGTAGACATGCATGTTGGTCTATTTCGAAGTAGACCATGATCTAGCCTAAGTAGGTTAGCTAGGTAGAAATGTTAATTAATTATCTTCATAACAACTAGTTAAAACAAAATATAAATTGTCCAAGATTAATTAAAACTGTGTAATGACATCATAACCATTATTGATGATGATTGATCAGGCCTTTATTAAATTAACTTGGGCTTATTTTTTATTTTATTTTATTTTTTTAATTTGGATGCTATGTTTCTAAAAATTGTTTAAAAAAATAAAACCTGTCTCGCCATATCATGAAATTGTTGCCTTTTTATCATTTTATTACTCGCCCTGATTCATAATAACTCTTGTTTGGAATTTTCGTCAATTTTAAGAACCAATAAAAAATGACCAAATCTCAAATTCACTTCCCCATCCAAAATAATTATCATTTTTAGCAAGAAAAAATTGTATTTTAAGAAACAAATTTCCATTAGGTTGTGTTTGAATAGGTGGATTTGAGAAACTATTGAAATTTATTTTTGGTATTTAGATAAATATGAATTTGAAATCAATCATTAAGTAATTATTTTATAGGATTCCTTAATCTGTGCAAATTTTTAAATTAGCCGTGTTGTCACATATCAATGATTAATTAATGAATGTCTTATATGAGACAATTTTACGAATCTAATTAAGTGAAATTGATCAATCCCGCCACGATACACTTCACAATTCATATATGAATTTGAGAGAATGAATTTTGTTTGTAAATATTAAAGATTTGTCTCACGATAACTATCCGTGAACCGTCTCATATAAGTTTTTATGTTAAGAATTGGACGGTATTCTTTAGAAACATGGGAATGAGTAATATTTTTCATATAAAATTTGATTAGAGTATAAAATGACAATGACTATGCTATAATATTTAACATCTAAAACAAAAGCATTATGACTTGGGATACTATATAACCCCCATGTAGGAGGGCCAATAGTTAATGAAAAATTAATCCATAATAAACGGGATTATATATGTGTGATAATCTAAGTTAAACACATGGATTAGAAATTATATAATCCTGGCATTAACGTTTAATAACATTTATTTTCTCTTCTTTTATAAAAGTGAAGATGAATCTGGAATTTGGAAGTGACTCTTTGAGTCTTTCAAGTGTTGAATATGTAGTAAAGATTCGTCGCATTAATGCTGCTGATATTATTTGACTTAACAGATGATTGGTTGTACCTTTTGCATGGATCATGCAACCCTATTTGTGAAGTACATGTTGTACCAACAAGAAATGCTATGTTTGAATTACCTTTTATACAAAATTAATTTACAATATGGATTGGACCCCTGATTAATAAATTGTTTGATTTTCAGTTTTCTGAACATTTTTTTTGTCAAGTTTAGAAGTTGACTCTTGATGCTTGTAACATGTCTCAAATAAAAATAAACTTCTTCCTTGTTCCTTCTAAATAATAATAAAATTCCCATGCTTAATGTTCCAGCCCAAGAATTACTATAAATAGGTCGTTAATTTTATAGTTTATGATTTATCATCAATTCTTATCTAATTTCAGTATTTAACGATGCACATTGAGACGATTGAGTTTTGGTTCGATCAATAAAACTAGAATAATAGTATGATATAGTAACATGAATAGTAATTCTTTGTCCGTAAAACGAATCATAATACTATTTAAAAAATACAATAAAATTTTAATATTTTCCATTTAACATTTAAACATAAATACCTCTTTGCTATTAAAAAAAAGTTAAACTCATCTTCACTTTCTTTCTTTTTTTACTCGGGATTCGGTCCTATTATCAATTTAATTTATAGCCCAAACTATTCACACACAAAAAAAAAGAGTTTAACTCAAGGAATTCAAGGATTAGAAATACATCAAAAAATGCTCCAAACTTGTTTTATAAATTAATCATTACATTATCCGCTCAAAATCCACGTTTATTCAGTCTATATCTCATTCTTTTGCTGAGTTTGTTAATAGGAAATGGAAAAAAGAAAAGTTGATTGAAAAATACTATTACTTATTAGTTATTATTTACTTATCTGGATGGAAGGCAACCAGAATGAAAGAAGAGGACCACATCCTGAAATAAACCAGCCTCAGAAATTGGCCATACATTTAAGAAACTAAATCCTCTTCTGGCCCAATTATCAAGTTCAGTCCAATTAGAACATGTCAATTCAAATACTGGCCCAATATCATCATTTTCATTATTTATTTTTTCCTCTTTTCCATTCCTAGGAATATACATTGATTTGCTTTCAAATTAAGGCTTAGAAAAAAGAGCATCTTCAGTATTGTTAAGATATTTCAGGTTATCATCTGTTCTTTATCTCCTACAGGGTATTCACAAAAATGTCACAATTATGGAGTCCACATTACCTATTACATTAAAATTTGGGAAGTTGTGTAAAAATATGACATTAAATTTATTTTTGTTGCAAACATGATCAAGAGGCCTCTCCCAAATTTCCCCTGAAGTATATAGGTTCAAAAGGTGGACTCTGCACTATACACAATCAGATCTTCATGTATATATCAAAATTTAAGATCCCCTTTTCACAACACAGTGAAAACATTCAAAACTTACAGGGATAAGAGAACCCGAAAAAAAAAAAAAAAAAAAAAAATCATTTACTCACCTAAAACTAACTAAAATCACCCATCAAATCTAACAAAAGGTGAAAAGATGGACAGGTAACTATGAATCTTCTCTTCATCATCAACCAGCAGCGCATCATTATTCCTTGAAAATCAAATGCTGCTAAATCATAAAAGACTTTGCAAGAAATGTCAACCAACTTAACCCCTAGCCAACGTGACATCCAAGTGAGTCGAGCAGTCACCAGATGATGGACCATACAAACGAGAACCTTTTCTGTTCTCTCTGCTAAAAGAAGGATCTTGCGTCCCGTGGAGATGTAGTGTATATTTCTCCTTACTGCTTATTTGATTTAGATGCACAAATGCAATCATGCTTATAGCAAGCAAAGCAGCATTACCCACAATCCCAACTGTTTGATCCAATTTGAGGGACTTTGAAACAAAAGCAAAGCTAGAAAGGAAGAACTTTGTAATAGCATTTGACCACTTGCCTTTCTCTGGTGTGAAATTGTTGCCTGAAGGATATGGTGCTGAACCATAAAGGTGTTCAGGTGCAACAAACCGACTGGCATCGCGTACATCACCTACCAAAGCGTGTGCTTCTTCGATGACTTTGAATTTCTTACCTTGATGTTCAGCCAATCTCATTGCAAGAATAATACGGCTTTGTTCCAATCGAGCTACTGCTGCATCTCTCTCAGCCCTCTGCTGAGTTTGTACAGTCTGCATATTTACAACATTAAATAAAACTACATATAAGCTGAACGACCAATCTACCATAACTTTGATGCAACTATGAATGAATTTTTAAGACAATGCAGTTCCTAGCTAACAAAATATGTAATTTATGATTTTTCTTCTTTGGGCAAAAAAACCAAAATCACATTATTTAGCCATGAAGACAGAAATCAAATCTTGGGAAGAGCAGTTAGTATAGTTAAAAAGTTGAATCCATAAAAGTCATCATGTTGGTATGTATAATGTTAGATTAGAATCTTAGATATATTAGATATATTCAAGCTGCCTCAAGCTTCATTCATACAAAGTAGACCTCTTCCATGAAAAGAGCCCTCTATATAAAGCATCAACACAATAGGGATATCACTCCCAGGACACTGTATCTTAAACATGATTGGTAGCTTTTGCAGATCAGTTTTTTTCTAAAGCCTAAACAATCAGTGGTAAACCAAATTATTCAAAAAACACCACTAAGAGAGTGTTTGGGTGAGCTTATAAGCTCCTTAAAACTTTTACTCAGAGCTTACTCAGAGCAAAATGTTAAGATCTTAAGGTTTATCTTCAAGCAACTTCATGCTGAAAATTTGAACATCTTCATGCTTATAAGCTCTTAAGATCTTGACATTTTTTGGTCTAAAAACATCTTATAAGATGTATGAGCTTAAAAGCTCTTTCAAATAAGCTTAGCCAAACATCCTCTAAGTAAGTTGAGAAATGTATTTCCAAGTTTACAACCCTATACATTTTCAGACCAATAAATCAAAACTTGACATGATTTTTGTAAAGTAGCACAGATCCCTTGCTACACATTACAAAGATTCAATACCAAAATATTCATCAAGAATCACTTTAAATCAAAATCAGAAGTTCCATGCACATGAACTCAGGAGGTTTGTGACCTTTAGAAAACCTTAAACGGACTTACTCAATAACTTATTGAATTATAATTATAATTGCAGATTCTAAAACATAATTGTTACCGAATGAGCCTAGTTTTTTTTTTTTTTTTTCTCTTATCCGGCAATCAAACGGAAATGTTTTGAAAGCAGAACATACACAAATGTTAACATCAAATGTAATACATATACACATTTTCATCACTGTGCGAAAAAACCCAAGCTAATTGTTTCATAACAGAATTTCCAAAGCCAAAAGTTCAATATCCACATACAAATACTTCTAACTCCAGATTTTCCCCATAGCGAGTAATAACTAAACTAAAAAAAAAAAACTTAAACTCCAAAAACACACACTAAGAACAGAAAATGAACTTATTATTCTAGAGCTAAGAAAATTTTAAACCCAATGACAAGGAAATTAGAAGAATATAAAGGAATCATAATCACAATTCAAATTTTCATGATAAGAGGTTCATATTGGCGTTCACATTTAACATAAACCCCATTATCTCGCCTTAAAATTTTACCAGAAAATTAGCAAGTCCACACCCATTTACACAATAAATCAAATCACACAAATTACACATTGCCAAACTAAATCAGCAGAATTCCAACCAGATAATGAATGCAGAATTCAAAATATCTCAATTTCCTACAAAATGAAAGACAAATGAAGATATCTCCATGGTAACAATTTCGATACTTACATGGAAGAACTCAAACTGGTCCTCTAGATTCTCGAGAGCGGTTCGAATGGCATACAAGCTCTTCGCCTCCTGAATCGCCGGCTCATCTTCGTCGACTCGGAACTCCTTCACGAAAACAAAACCCGGTTTGTTCTCCGGATCGCCGTCTGAGGATTTCTTTTTCCGGTGGACATAACAATCGTCGGATTTCCGGGTCGGATTCTTGATGGAATTGATGAAATGAGCTCGAGAAATAGAGTGAATGGCATCGCTGAGCTTGTCGTGCAAATCCCAGATTTTTTCGAGAACAGCTTCAATCTCGTCTACCTCCATTTCCCATTTCATTTGGGGTAATGAAGATGAGATTGGAAACGATGGAAAACACGGGTGAAAAAGGAAAGTGCGGTTTGAGTGGGAGAGGAGGGAAAGTATAGAGGGAAATGAAAAGGGGAAGAGGAACCTTCTAGGGTTAGACCAGTTTTTGTCTGAGAAGTGCTACTATTTTCTGCAAACACAACAACGTTTCTAGTATTAACTGTAAGGAATTGGAGGATATCATGTGAACGCTTTTTGGGCCCACGGGAGCTTTTTGCAAATTCTTGTTCAGTGACCAACGCATATTAGTAGGCACTTGGATTCAGGTGTTTGAACACCAAATATTTTTATTTTTATTTAAGGATAAAAAATACAAATAAAAAAAGAAATAAATTTCGGATTTTCAAAATAAATTTGGGATACAAAATTGTTATAATATTCTTTTTGTAAGGTAAGTTTTTACGATGTTTTATGTGATTTCAAATTTTCTTTTCAAAATACAAACTTAAAAACAAATTTCGTTCTAAATTTTTTTACATCTTTCCTATTTTGGTTCTTGAAATCTTTAGTTATCAAGATCCAAAACTAATTTTTTGAGCTTGCTAATTTTGCAAAAATAAAAAGTCTAACATGTCATGCACCTCTAAATAAAGAGGGTTCTTTGTTAAAATTTGACAACTCAATTGAACTGCTAAAAAATCCTAATAACAATTGGTATTATTATTTCAGTTTGCTTATTTTTACACACATTTTATTTTGGCAAATTTATATATGATTAGTGACTACTTCCCAGATCTTCCATGTGTATTGTTAATGTTTTATACTTTTGAAATATTTAAGAAATTATGTCTTTTGATATTCCTCGTATATTCACCGCTATGCATAAAAAATTATCTGAATAACTAGTTTTTAGATCTTGATTGAGTATAACTTTAAATAAAATTGATTTAGTGTCGGCATGATAATAGAACTTGATGTGGATATTATTAAGCATGTATCAATTATGTACAATTGTTGATTATACCGCGAATAATCATCAAACAAATCCTAAATTTACTTGAACTATCTAAACTTTGAAGTTGTCAAAGTGTTTTTCAAGTATCGGTTTGATAAATTAATTGTAATTGAATTTTATTTTATAATTTCCAATTATTTTAATAAGTTTCTTCGATCTCAATGTATCAAAAATAATCCTCTCTTTTTTTGCATCACAATGTTCAGTTTTTAATGTATCATAGTTTTTCCATTTGTCTTCCATACTTAAAAGTTAAAATGATAACCAAGTGTGTCATCATTGATATCAACACATTTGAGATCGCCAAATAGTTGGGGTTTTCTCTATTCAATCCGAACTAATCAAAAAAAATCATTATATCCCTTCTAAGGATTCTATTTCATCGGATATTTCGTAAGGATAACATAAGAGATAGCACATTTGATCTCATTTTAGTCACTTTAGCCAGATGATGCGAGATATTTCAAATCAATTTCAGGCATATGTAATAAAAAATATTAACTCATCATCTCATCTTGTAAGATTATCATCTATGAACAAATATAATATTGATTACCTGGGTATAATTAATAAAAATTTATATTGGTATAATATTATTGGGGCAATGTGGTACAATTAGGAGAGAGAAATTATGAGTACATTTATTTGTACTCAAATTTGTTGAGTGGGGAGGAAAGTGCGTGTTGCGCAAAGCTAGGAAAAGAGGATGAAGTTTTGCGTGTGGCTCTCACGCGCGCGTGGGTTTGTTGCAGCGTGGGACCCGCGCCTGTTTAGTGTCGTTGCAGGTTTCTTTTTTTTTTTTTTTTTTTTGGTTCCGTGCTTTATTTATTGAATTTAGAGAGAAGACAATTTATATACCAATTGGAATTTCATTTCATTTCAAATTATTTGCATGAAAAAATACCAACGACCAAATTTATTGTTTGTAATTTCGATTCCGACCTATATTCATCTTTATATTTTAAAAACGTTCATCCTTATAATAATATCATATAATAATTCTAATGTTAAATCACAATGTTAAGTTTATTATCAAATTTAAAAAAAAAATGAATTTAAAAAAATCAGTCAAATATATTAATTTAAATATTTTCATGAATATTTATTTAATTAGTTGTATGGGTGAAAATTGTAAATACTTCCTCTCTCCCACAAAAATAGGTCTACTTGTATTTTATACAAATTAAGAAAATATTTAAAGTTCCAATTGTATCCTTATCTTTCATTAATTATAACATTGAATGATACTTTTTTTTTTGTTTCAAAAAGTGCATAGGGAATTGAAGTGCCGGAAAAATACTCAAAAAGTGGACGGAGGTTGCAACTGGACAAATTACAGAAGACTAGGTTGCAATCGGAAAAAATAAAAAAGATTAGGTTGCAAATTGAAAAAAGTCGATAGTTTAGATTGTTTTTTGCATTTAACCATAATGTTTATTTTAGTTCCAACACACCAAATTTACAAGCTACCACAACACATACATGACCTCACTTATACACACAACATACCACCAACAAGTTGCTTCCTGCATTATATCACATGAAATATAAGATCAATCTAACACAAAAGTTATGTATTAGCTACATTTATCAATACCAATCATTCACTAACTACTTGCATTAATGAAAACAAGAAAAATGATCTAAAATTCATGTAGCTGGTGCATGGGAAATTCATTCTACAAGGTAATATCGATTTCAATTTAATTGTTGTTTTTTTATCATAAAAAAGAATTAATGATTATTTTTCAATTTAATCTGTAACTTTTTTTTTTTACTTTGACTTTTATTTAGTGAAATTTATATCTATTAAATAATGAATAATGAAAATTTTATACATATTATAATATTTTGTAAATGTATTTTTAACCTCCCCTATAAAACAACTTTACAACAATTATTTTGAAATGAAAAGATTATAGAAGACTTGCGACCAAAAAAAAAAAAATCATTTTTGTTTGAAAGTAAGAAAAAACCGCTATTTGCTAATCAGAAAAAGCCGCAAACGTAGCCCTAGCCCCTAAATCGAGGCGAGCATTAGGATGCAGCGGGTGTAGTGCACCAAATCCCTGAATGGCCATGATTAAAGAGTAGTCGTGGTGGAAACTAAGCCATCTGTTAGACTACAACCGGTACTAATCGGGTGCACACAACCATCCACCATTGATCGCCTGAAACTCAAAATCGAGAGGCTTCCATTTCTCCTTCTCTCTCTCTCGTACCTCCATGTGGTGAGGGGTGATCGACCGTGTTTTCCTTCTCTCCAAACAACTCGGAACCGAAACTTTTCTATTGCAAAAATTCTTTCCAACCCTAGCTTTGAGGGAAAGAAGAAGAAGAGGAAAAGGAGTGCTGACGAAGAAACACATAATGAAATGGTGTTAAGATTTACTACACGTATAGACAGTAATCTCTGAAATCCGAATTGATGCTGGTACCGACCATCATCAAGGTTTGTTTTTTTCTAATTTTTTTTTTTTTCCTTCCAAGCTCTAATCCTATGCATTGTTCTACGGCACAATGTTTTGCTCCACTGAGTTTCGCTCCTGAGTTATGTATATTGGATCGTACTTATAAGCATAAGAAGCATGTGTAACAAAACTAAATATGTTTCGGAAATAGTTACATGAGAAGAAAAAAAAAATCATTTATGGCTTTGCACTTTTGGAATTCCTCAATGCCCCTGTTCGTTGATTCCCCGTTTACTGTGTGGTTGTTTTCAGGGTATGTTTTGGGTTTAGTTTTCGTCATTAGAGTTAATTAGATCACGGGTAACTAAAAGTATGTGTTTAATTGTAGAAGAGACGATGGGAGAAGAACTGAAGCACTCTGACAATCCATGGATGGCCACAGCTGAACAGTGTTCAAGGATGGCTGAATTCAATAAGGATGTGACTTTGGTATCTGAATCAATGGCTATTGCTGATGGAATTGTGGCACCTGAAGTTTCGCGGACTCTGAGTTGTCATTTGGATGTTTCTTCAGGAGCCGAATTGGGGTTTTCTGAACGTGCTTTTTCTGCAGCTGGTGCTGCATTTCTATCTGCCATTTTGGTCAACCCACTGGATGTGGTTAAGGTGCATATAGTATTTTGGGTGCTTTTTCACTGATTTGTTTAGTTAATTAATTAGTTTAGTTTCTGGTCTCGCCAAGACGACAATTTCTTTTTTGGATTTTCTGTTTGTGCTCATGTGCCTTTTGTGGACTGAAGTGGTTGGATATTAGCAGTTCAAGAATTTTTTGAATAGCTGACCAAATTGGTTGATTGACTTATAATCTGTTATGTAATGCATCATACTTTCTGGTAGGCAGGGAACCAGTATGTCTTCTATAAACTTTATGAATAGCTGTCTTGTTTCTGTTAATCGTGTTATTACTTTTTAACTATTAAAATTCCGTGTCTGTAATCTCCCCCCCCCCTCCATTTTTTCTACCTCTTGTGTGTATTTGGGTGCTGATGGGATGCCGTATGTACTTCTGTAATTCTGACCTTTTCCTTTTTTTTTCCCCTCTTCTGATCATCCGATTATTTGCTTGTTTGTATTATGTTTCAGATAAGATTGCAGGCACAAGCTGCTGGAGTTCCTTACTCGCATCCATTGAGTAATCTTACTAGTCGCATGGCATTTTTTGGTCCACACATGGTATGTGTGTTTCTCTGCTGTTATCACTTTCATTTTCTTAGTTTCATTCAATCTCTCTGCTAATGTAAGCATCTAGGTAATAAGATTTTAATGAATCAGAAGATCTGAGCCTCAAAGTAAATACAGATTTAGTGCATCTTGGTGGAACTAGTTTCACTGTATCTCATATTATCTGTCATATTCTATTATCATTATTTCTTATACTGAATGCAATTTCTGTGTCATAGTTATTTTCTAATGAGGTACAAACAATGCCATTCAAGACCTTGACCGTGTGAGATGTCTTTATGAGTCCTGTCATGCGAGCATCTTAATTGTACTTGATGGTACCTTTATGATTTTGAGTCTTTCTGAACAGATGCAACAAAATGTTAATGTCAATTCTTTTTTTCCCCTGGTTCTGATGCTGGCCTGAACTCACTTTAATCCTATATGCGTATCAATAATTAAGCATGCCATATTTATCTGTGGAAATTCATCGGTTATTTTGTATATATTGAACTCTACTGTAGAAGGTTAGGTTTTAAACTACTCTGAATCCCAAGATGTTCATACATTCCGTTGCATTCTAGAACCACATGGCAAGACAATGGAAAACTGAAGTGGCATGACAAATTAATATGATGCTATATAGGTGGAGTCCACGGATGATCCTCCCTTAGAATTATAATGAATAATGATGGATGTATTATGTAGTGAGACTTTAGTCTCAGTGATCTATATGCAGTGTTGGTATAATTCTATGGCCACCATATACAGCTTGGGTGTTAAATCTAGTAACAACAGATTGCAAATTTTCTCCTTGTCTGTTTCGGTAAAAAGTTATGACTCACCCTATGCAATTTGTTGCTAGATGTTTTCTGACCTGAGGTGTTCACCCTCTTGCACACGTGCTGGAGTTCATGGAACAGTAGCAATTTGCCCACCTGATTGTTTTCAATATAAGGGGACACTGGATGTTTTCTACAAAATTATTCGACAGGTTAGTACATAATTACATATTAGACTATTAGTAAACAATGAAATAGTCCAATTGACTTTTCTTTTATGAAGGAGATTTTACTTTTACTGTGTATTCCACTGTAAAAGCTCATACAAAATTTGAAGAGACACACTAGCAAATTGTACTCTTCACTACATCAGTTTTATACTTTGATGCCATCAATTATGTAGGAAGGGTTTTCTGCTCTTTGGAGAGGAACAAATGCTGGCTTGGCACTCGCAGTTCCTACTGTAAGTTTTTTGTCTGCTTACTGCTGAAATCAGGAATCTACTTACCATGTTATTATGTCCTTTAAAAAAAAAAATTGATTTCCTCTGTTAATCAGTTGATATAAAGGTTATTATTTGTTTTCAAACAGGTTGGTATTTACTTGCCTTGCTATGATATTTTCCACAACCGATTAGAGGAGTTCACTGCACAGAATGCTCCAGTATTGACACCTTATACACCTTTTGTGGCTGGTTCATTGTCACGTTCTTTAGCTTGCGTGAGTTGTTATCCTATTGAGCTTGCAAGAACACGAATGCAGGTATTTGAATATTAGCCACATTGTTACTGGCTCCATCTTTCTTGGCATGCATCAATCTCTTCGCACTATATTATTATAATCACTTTCCATTCAGGCATTTAAGAATGTCCATGGTGATAAAAGGCCTCCTGGAGTCTTGAAGACTTTAATCGATGTTATCTCCCAGTTCAAAAGTACCACCAACTTCAGTAATACCTGTGAGTTGTTTTTCTTAATTTACTAGTGAAAAAAATACTTCTTTTTATGGTGAAAGGTTCATTTTTTCCTTCCATTCAGGCATTCAGTAGATTTTGGTTTTTTTTTGGCCTTCTGATGCTGTAAAATCTGATACCAGCAATTCCTAGACAACTTTAACAACCCCCCCCCCCCACCAACCCGAATATATATCTTAGGAGCTTGAATAAATGGTAGGGAATCTTGTTAAATTTGTGTTGTTTGTGGTCCCAAAGGGTATCTTCATGCTTTGAATTCATGAACTTGATGCACTTTTTTAGTATTTCTCATTTTGAGTTTGGCCATTGGCCATGGCATTTATCTGGTGCAGTGCCAGGCTACCGCGCCCTGTGGACAGGTCTTGGGGCTCAGCTTGCTCGGGACGTTCCTTTCTCCGCTATCTGCTGGTCAACCCTTGAACCAGTGAGCTCCTTCCTCTGTGCCTTTTGTATCTGAAGCTGCCCCATATATCTTATGTAATAAAATGTAGTAATTTCTGTGATAGAGCTTTTTAACCAAAATCTGTTATAGGTAAGGAGGCAGCTTCTAAGTGTGGTTGGAGATGAAGCTAATGCAATCAGTGTCCTTGGGACAAATTTTTCTGCTGGTTTTGTTGCTGGAAGCCTTGCTGCTGCTGCAACATGTCCACTTGATGTTGCAAAGACCCGCAGGCAGATTGAGGTATTAATGTTTTACATAAATAGTGCAATAGGAAGTATCTTAGATGCATTGTATACCACATTATGCATTTTTTTCATTGGTTCTGATGATAGTCAGTTTGAGCTTGAATAATATTGACTTAAAAACCTGGAGTGGACTAGTGAAAGTGTGTGTGTGTGTGTGTGTATATATATTTGCTTATTTTTTAAATTTAAATGGTGATTTGGTAGAGTGGACATCAAAGTAAAAGGTTCTGTTTGGTGATTTGGAACCCTGCAGAAGCTGAGGCTCATTTATCATCAGACCTCTAATATTAGGTCTAGGTGATTGTGACTTTGTAATATATTCAAAACTTGTTCTTCTGAGTGTTAAATATCATGCTGTTATCACAAGTCCATGCATGCAGATATTAATTGTGAATCAAAAGGTACTTGAACTTTTATATGATAGAAGTGGTTGAAGTTATTCATTTTATTAGCATGATGGTACTCTAATTATAGTTGGCTTGTTTGCATTTTCATTTTGCAGAAAGATCCCACCAGGGCATTAAAGATGACCACGAGGCACACACTCATAGAAGTCTGGAGGTATGACTATTCATTTATAGCTGTCAACTAGAAAAATATTGTGGCATCAAATGATATAGTCTGGAGATGTCTGTGATATATCATAGTCTGGAGATGTCTGTGATATTTGCACTTTACACCATTGATGTATTTATATGTTTTTTTAATTACATATCTGATATTTGAAATTTAATACTTTGTTGTTTCAAATTTAGAAACTTGCTCTCTCTTCAATGGAAAACTGCAGAGTTTAATCCAACTTGTGCAAGATTGTTATTCTTTTTCTTTTCTTTTTTTTCTTTGTTCTTTTTATTTTTTTGAACAAGTTACCAGTTTTACCAATTTAACTCGTTATTTTTTTCCGGTTTTCACTGGCTTAACTGAAAATCCGGTTATATGATGCTTAATGGACCAGATCAGTGACCAGTTCCAGTAAACTGCTCGAACCTGCTGGTCCAGCCCCCTTTTAGAAGCACTGCTTTAAACCGTACTTCTTTCGACTATTCACTTAACCTTTTTGCTTATTTTTGGCAATAAGTATCATTATACATCAGGTCTCTTGATTGAACTTTTATACACACACACACACACACATGTTCAGCTCAAAGTTCTCGCAATTTTGTGTTGATACCCTTCTCTTTTATTGTTTTGAACAATAGTGGTATTATTTTTCTGAGGTACTTACTTAGTTACTGTCCTCTGCAACTTTAAACAATCTCTCACTCCCTCACTGTTATTCTCAGCTAGCGGTACATTAGCTTGTGAGTTTTGCATGCAACATCAATTAATATGTCCAGAATGTGATTTGATATGATATTGGCAATCGTTTTCCCTCTTAAATTTGTAAACTTCATATTCTCTATTCTCCACCTAAAGTGGTTTGCACTTGTTAAATATTTACAGGGATGGAGGGATGAAGGGCTTGTTTACCGGCGTTGGTCCCCGTGTTGGCCGAGCAGGTCCTTCTGTTGGGATTGTGGTTTCGTTTTACGAAGTTGTAAAATATGCTCTACATCATCATTATGCTACTTCTTAGCCTTTCGGATATCTGCCTCTTCACTCCTCGTTCTTTGCCAAAATACGCGGCTGCTGACTAGACCTAACTTCAGTTCTTTAGGCCACACCAAAGCACATATGAAGTCCATAATTAGTTGTAGATTGCATAGTTTTGAGGGTTAATTGTCTCAAATCTTTTCTACATTGAGAGGATATAGTTTCTTCTCCAAAATATTTTCTACAAGTCGAGCAATAATTCATCTTCTCAAAATTTTTTTTTTTTTATTCAAGTGTAATGGTTAGATCATTGTGTCGCTTGAGTCCATTATTGAGAAGAGATTTTGCAGGAATTTTTGTTGATTTGTAGGGCAATTTTGCTGAGTGGATGTCAGTTTTTGTCCAAAGCAATCTGGTGTTGTGGATTTTTGCAGGACTATGGAAATGGATGGAATATTTTGTTGCTGAAAACACTATTTTCAATAAAACTCACTGAATTATTTCAATATATATTCTCTTGTATTTATTTTTACTCATACTTGTCATGTCATCTCTGTGACCTGTCTGCATCCCCAATCTGTGTATCCAACATTGCTCAGCTGCTTCTTATCATTTTATTCTTAAAAGCTTAAATGTATCCATAATTAAATGTCGATGATATTTATTTTGGATTATGTTTAAGTCGAAAAATCAATTATAGTCATCTATGGATGCGTCATGTCAATCATGTCAAAATTATTAAGGAAAATTTGTTTTTTAATCCTTTATGTTTAACTCATTAAATTTTTTAGGGTCCGGCTATCCGTACTCCAAAAATTGCTAAACATACCCTAAAAAAATTTGGTGTTAAGATTAAATATAATTAAGAAAAAAAAAAGTTACCTACTATTATAGATAAAAGAACTAAAAAATGATATTTTGTAAATATAGAGGACCAAAAATAAAAAAGTGAAAAATAAAGGACTAAAAATCTAATGAGCCAAACATGGAGGATTAAAAAACTTTTACTTTGAAAACATAATGGACTAAAAGTCAAAAGGTAAAAGATAGAAAATAAAAAATTGGGCCCAGCTATCTGCACTCAAAAAATTGCTAAATACACCCATTTTTTTTATTTAAAAAATTCAAAAAATAATAAAATTACAATTTTACCCTTATACAAATAAGTGTGTTCGACTGATGGTCGAATACAAAGAGGTGTGTTCGATTTGTGTTCAAACCATCAGTCGAACACACTTCTTTGCATAAGGGTAAAATTGTAATTTTGTTATTTTTTGAATTTTTTAAATCAAAAAAAAAATGGGGTGTGTTTGGCAATTTTTGGGGTGCAGATAGCTGGGCCCGATTTTTTATTTTCTATCTTTTACATTTTGATTTTTAATCCATTATGTTTTCAAAGTATAAGTTTTTTAGTCCATTATGTTTTCAAAGTATAAGTTTTTTAGTCCTCTGTGTTTGGCTCATTAGATTTTTAGTCCTCTATCTTTCACCTTTTGATTTTTGGTCCTCTATATTTACAAAATATCATTTTTTTAGTTCTTTTATCTATAATAGGTAACTTTTTTTTCTTCTTAATTATATTTAATCTTAACACCAATTTTTTTTATTCATCTAATATGTCTAAATTAATATTAATAATTAAAAATTATATATTTCATTCCAATACAAGTGAGTTAGAGTTTTATGAGTTTGAGAAATAAAATATTTTATCATCAAAGCAATTAAAAAATTTATTTTTCACAAATTATACATTTTGTGCCGAAAATAGATAACACGAAAGTAAAAATATTACATTAATCATATTCGGCTAACTTTCAATTTACACCAAATGATCAATGAGGTTGTTGTTAGTTCAATTCTCCAACATATAAATTTAGCAGAATATGATTAATGATATTTTTTTAGTTTTGTGTTATTCATTTCCAATCGAAATGTATATAATTTATGAAAAATAAATTTTTTAATTGCTTAATATTTATTTTGATGCTAAAATTATTTATTTCTCATTGTCACAAAACTCTAACTCACTCGTCTCGAAATGAAAAATAGAATTTTTAATTATTAATATTAATTTAGACATGTTAGTTGAATAAAAAAAAATTGGTGTTAAAATTAAATTGTAATTAAAAAAATAAGTTACCTACTTTGGAGGTAAAAAGACTAAAAAATGATATTCTTTAAATATAAAGAATTAAAAATCAAAAATTGAAAAATGAAACACTAAAAATCTGATGAGCCAAATATAAAGGATTAAAAAACTTTTTTTTCCCAAATTATTAACAAGAAACAATAATAAATGAGGAATAACATGCATTTATACAATTTACTATATCTTTACAATATAGTTAGTAGGTATCAGTTATCTTGATACGATAATATTTGACGGCCAAAATTAATTTTATTACATCACTCGATCTAATAGTATACAATATAATATTTTCTCATTATCACATTATACTTAAAAAAAAACTTTTGTTTTCAAATAAATTAACAGTTTTTCTTTTTAAAATCCCTTGAGAGCGCTTCCAATGCTTTTTGGTACCAACGAGGGACTAAAAACATCTCATCAACTTTTAAACCCACCTCAATTCAATTAATTTTTAATTAAAAAATAAAAAAATTAAAATTTTAATATAAAAAAAAGAATGCAAAAAAAAATCTATCAAACCTGACCATCCCCATTCGGTTTTGGTTGGCCGAACACGCAGTTAGGTCATGATGGCTGAACACTCTCATGCGTGTTCGGCCAACCAGGGTCGAACGGGAATGGTAAGGTTTGATCGATTTTTTTGCATTTTTTTTAATATTAAATATTTTAATTTATTGAAAAATGTAATGTCATCATAATGACGAACATTCCATGAATTTATTAAATGTGTGAAAATCATTGCAAAAAACGTAAAAAAACGATCGAACCCGAACAATTTCGTTTAGCTTGGTTGGCCGAACACATAGAAGAGTGTTCGGCTACCTTAGACAAACATGTAGAAGCACGTTTGGCCACCTTAATCGAACACGGAGTAATATTTCGATCATACTAATTGAACGGAACTAATAGAGTAAAACCTAAGGGTAAAATTGATATTATTTATTTTTAAAATTTTTCTAATTAAAAATTGTATAAATTGGGTGCCTTTCTTCCCTCCCTTGGTACAATCCTGGGATGCTCATCTTGTCTCCGTTGTGTTGGTGAAATATACTCCTCTCTCTGGCAAAGCCTGAGTATGACAATTCCGAGCATTGCGCGTTCAATCACATATCTCATATTTAACAGAAATAGTACTCCACTTTTTGCTGAATCCAGGACATTTCTCAATGCTCCACGTCGGCCCTTTTCTACCGCATTATCTGAGAGCTCGGAAATGGATGGATTCATGGAATACATGGAAAAACTCAACAACTATGAAAAAACCGGCGTCCCTAAAGGTGCTGGCACTGACTCTAACGACGGGTTCGATTTAGGTAGGATGAGAAGATTGTTGCACAATCTCGGCAATCCTCAATCCAAATTCAAGGTTAGGTTTCCTATATCTTTTGGATTTCATGTTTGCAGTTTATCGTAACTTGTTTACTATGGTTTCAACGGTTTGATTCGAGTCGAGACGAAGATCAGCATGCTGAGTTTTATTTTGAGTTTCTTATCTAGTTTGAGATTTTGCTTAAACCTTTTCGGTGGGAGACAGGTTGTAGTGGTTTAATAGTTTATCATCCTTTCTGTTATTTAGTTGGGTTCTAATTGAATATTTGAAGATCAGGGACAACGGAACTGTTGAAGCTTGGATTGATAGGTTTTTAGATCAAGTTCTAATAAGCAACTCAAGCTTGGTTTGATAAGTGTTTATGGTTGTTTTTCCAAGAATTTTTGTAATTAAGTTTTCATGAGTTCTATTCATGGTGTGTTGCTGGAACATGATAGCGCATTCATATTCTCTTTCCCAAGGAGAAGACTAAGGAGTTGCTTTTGATTTCCTTTTATTGCAAAACAACAGCTTAGAACTGTCATCTGCTTTAAATGTTCTCCAAAGTGTTCAAACTCGACAAGGTTGCTTTTGGATTACAAGATTTGGTAGCTAAGGTTTCAAATCTATAGTGACCTTCCACCAGGCATGTTCGTAAAATTCGAAGATGCAGTGGCTCAATTCTTACCATTTTGAATTTTGAGTTACTTTTTCCAGAATCGTGGTGGATTTCAAACAAATCCACCTAATATTGGAGCTACTTGAATAGCTCCATATCCTTTTCTTAAATTCAAACCCCTTCATCCAAAGGTAACCCAGGTTTTCTTAGAAAAGCTTGAAACTCTGCATAGCAGAATCATCAACTTTATGTTCTAAAGAGGGCTTGAAATTGTGGGTTTTCAAAAGAGGACTGATCTCTTAAATGAGTTTTAAGTTTTCCGGGTTGTCAGAGTATGATTTTTGGTTGTCTTTTACTTCTTTGTGCTGGCAGATCAACTTACCACTTTTCTTTGGAAGCCTGCCCATGGTTTTTGGGGTTTCTTGCTTATGGTTTGATTTTAGAAGTTTAAAGGTTGACATTGGTTTTAGGCTGTACATATAGCTGGTACAAAAGGGAAAGGATCAACTGCTGCGTTTCTTTCCAGCATCTTACGTGCAGAAGGGTATTCTGTTGGTTGCTATACCAGGTATGGTCTGTATTTTAGTTTAGATTATGTGATATTGGAATATTGAGTCTTCATTTGTCACAATCTTACAAAATCTTAAGTGCTTATCTTATACATACAAGTGACAAAGTAATTATGTTACCAGCCCGCACATACGAACTATTAGAGAGCGTATAACACTGGGAACCACTGGAGAACCAGTCTCAGCAAAGTCTCTGAGTTTGCACTTCAAGAAAATAAAGGATGACCTTGACATGGCAGTGAAACTTGAAAAAGGGCATCTCAGTCAGTTTGAGGTATGCGTCTGGGGTGATGGTTCAACTATTAACTTACTGAATTAATTATGGTGTACCTTCTGGTAAAAGGAAGTGTATTGTTTTAGTTGAACCTGTCACTGATACTGATCTTTGCTGACATTCATCCATTTTACTGTTTGAATTCAAGGTTTTCACTGCTATAGCATTCAGCCTATTTGCCGAAGAGAAAGTCCATTTTGCAGTTATTGAGGTATACTGCTCTTGTCATCATCTTACAAACCAACACACAGCTTCTTCTTTCCATCTAATATATCATATAATAATTTCAATTTTTAATAATCTGAGAGAGCTTATGAATCTCAATAAACTTTCCTTACCTTTTACGTTATGTTAAAGTTCTGTTTAATTTGGTTATTCCCAATTTAAGATTGTAGATTTCACTGCATACGAATCAGTATCATATCATTTACAGGATCCTTGATTAGATATGGACTCGTCCATCTTGTTCCTTCTTGTAGTAGTCCTTGATGGGTATATTTTATAATCTAGCTCTAATAGAAACCTGGTAAAAACTGCCATCATGAAATGACAATTTCTCTTGTCAACCTATAGGCTGGATTAGGTGGTGCTCGTGATGCAACCAATGTACTTACTAGTTCAGATCTGGCAGTATCTATTATTACAAATATAGGTGAAGAGCATCTAGCTGCACTTGGGGGCTCTCTGGAGAGTATTGCAGCAGCTAAATCAGGAATTATAAAAGAACGACGTCCAGTTAGGTGATTCTTTATATAATTTTTCTTATATATCAGTATTTTGTCACAAAATATGTAAAACATAAGGTTTGTGCTTGCGTAACAGATCGAGGTAAACTAAGTACCACCTCCATGTTCTTTAATACCTGGATAGGGTTTGAGCATCACTTGCTGTTTCAAGATTATATACACATGTATGCATATTTATATTGCTGCTAGAGTTTTCAATTCTGATTAACTTGTAAAATCCTTTAGCTGGTTCTGGGTGGGCCATTCCTTCCACACATTGAGCGTATCATCCGCAATAAGGCATTGTCTCTGTGTTCACCAGTAATATCAGCTTCAGATCCGGGAAATAAAAGTGTTCTCAAAGGCTTTTCTAGAGCAAACGAGATTCCCCACCAATTATGTGATATTCTACTCCTGATTGAGAGGGATCTTCATGTGGTATATCTTTGCATTATATTATTCAATTTCCATCTAAAGTTTGTTATGCAAGCCAACTTATTTTGGTTTCTTAACTGGAATGCAATTTTGATGTGAATTTGTCTTATACCAGTCCATCGAGTTGTTTGATCTACAATTACGCTTGCTTGGTTCTCACCAGCTTCAGAATGCTATAACCGCTACTTGCGCAGCACTTTGCCTTCGTGAGCAAGGTGGGGAAAGAGATTTTGTCATTATTCTCAATCTCATAATTTAGCATGGAAGTTGTTATTATGGATAGTATTATTGTACCTAATATCTATTATTGAAGTTACTGGATAGTATTATTTTACCTAATATCTATTATGAGTTGTCCAAGTGAATTATAACATTATTTGATTATAAACTACAGTTTCGAGTTTTAGTGGATCTAATACATGTTATGACTGTCTTTATAATTTTACTTCTTAATGCTTTCAAATTTTACAAAATTTTTAGGATGGAAATTATTGGATACATCTATTCGTGCTGGTCTAGAACGTGCATATTTGGTTGGAAGAAGCCAATTTTTAACATTCAAGGAAGCTGACGTGCTAGGACTAGCAGGAGCAACTGTACTGCTCGATGGAGGTTTGGTTACATTGGTTATACAGATTTTCATTTTCATACTACATGAGGCTTTTGACATGCAAAGATGCATTTATTGGAACCCAAGTATTCTCTTTGACATTTCAGGATTGTAACTTCTGCTTATCTAGTTCATCCATTTCTTTATTTCTGTTACAAAGTACAGGTCACAGCTGGAGCCATACCTATTAAAATGAAAATAGTTTTTCATGTTTATCTTGAGAGTTATTTAATTTTGGCCACTGCTTCCTAGCATTTGGTCAAGTGGATGAAAGGCTCCTGCTAACTTTTATTGAATTATGGGTTTCAGCTCATACCAAGGAATCTGCCCAAGCGTTGGTTGACATGATTAAAACGGCATTTCCTGATGCAAGATTGGTCCTTGTGGTTGCTATGGCAAAAGACAAAGATCATACAGGATTTGCTAGAGTCCTGCTTTCAGGTTAAGTATCTGTTTTAGTTACTGTAAGTTCTATTGCGTCATGAATGTTTGTGGGATTAGGAACTGGTTATCCATCACTAGAAGAATTGATCCTGGCCTACCAAGTGGGTCAGTGACAATAGCTTGGTAAACTTCTACACTTTTTTTTTGGGTTAGCATCATGGAAGTATCAATTGATTCTACCTCTTTGCACGCTCATGTTGACCATACCGCATTATTCTTTCCCTCTGTAGACTATATAGCTCACAATAGAAAAGACCTTATTTTAACAGGAATTTTTTGTTGGGTTGGGGATGCCTTTACTACCTAATCTTTTGTTTTCCCCCTGGCACTTTAACCCTTTACACTAGCAATTGCAACTCCTTGTAAAAGAACCTGCCTCCCTTTCTGCAGTTGGATGCTTGGAAGCTGTATGTTTCACTGAAATTGATATTGCTGGAGACAGATTCCGTACAACTTCTTCATCATCATTAAAAGATTCTTGGATCAAAGCATGTCAAGAGATGGGTTGTCATTTTATTGGCTGCAAAATTGCCAAGTACAAATTGATTGAGGATCAACTTGCTCAATCTGCAGGACAACTGGGATGTGAATCCATTTTATTTGTGGAGGGATCATTAATCGAGTCAATTAGATTCGGAAATGAGGTCCTCAGTGCAAAACCTGCAACCAAAAAAGAGATAATTGTGGTCACAGGATCTTTGCATATTGTTTCAGCTGTTTTAGGTTTCCTGGAAGCATGAGTTACTTTTACTCATTGTTTAATTTATTTTTGACAACTTTGACAATTAATTTCCTACTAAATTGTGGGATGGATTGATATAATGCTCTGACAATAAGGTCCATCTTTAACTTAATGTTTTAATAGATTATCACATCTTTGACTGTTTACTGAAGCATCACTTTTTTGTAACTTGTACATACTACTATGTCACTCTTGTTGTCCCTACTTGTACAACATTGGATTCTAATTTCTGAGCTTACGGAATTTCTTTGAATTGGCTGGACGTTTACAAGTTGTAGTTTGTAGGTTGGAGGACCAATTTCAAAGATGCCCAACAGGTGGGTACACTTGTTTATTCTGCTGATTCTACTGTTTGGAACAGAGCATAAAGATGTTCAAATTTGAAGCATGAAGTTGCTAGAAGATAAACCTTAAGATCTTAACATTTTGCTCTGAAGTGAATTATTTTAAAATCGACCATAATGATTTTACCTTTTTTTTCCAAGTGTATGTAGAAGTCAACAAATCCAAATGTGTTGAGAGATAAATTGTGTCTGCTCCTTTTGAGATTAATTAGGTTGTTTGTGCATTCAGTGTGAACATGACTTTTCTCATATCTGAGCCAAGAGAAAAGATCCGGATTGCTTAAGTGTTGAGAATCATCAGGTAATGGACAAATTTGCAGATTCATTGTTTGTTCGATATGTCAAATCCACAGAAAACATAGGTAAGAGACCATATCTTTGAAATGAGAAACACTTGGCATGTCAAGCAACTAAAAACAATATTGTTATCTGCAATTAATATGTGCAGTGCATTGTTATTTTAGAACAGTTGTGTGCTCTTCTTATGTTATTTTCAAAGGCCCTGTACCCTGCCAACTTGCACTGCTTTGTTTTATAGCCATAATTTTCTCTTCATCCCTACACTGAAAAATGAGTAAATTTTCATCTTCAAGTGTTTCTTTCCTGTCTTTTAGAACATAGCATGCCTCCTCTCTTTTACCACCATATATCTTGTATTTTCAACATATTATAGAGCAGTAAAGGAGGACAGGGACATGCCAGTGAAATGGGCCACTGGCAATCTTAGCAATGAAGGAGGTGGAGCCCCAATTCACAGACTATGATTGCATATGAGATCGCCCGGATTTCCTGCTCCAAGCATGGATTACTTACCGGCCTGTAAAAAGCTAGACAGGAGGAGTTTAACTGATCAGGTAAAACTAATTTGATCTCTAGTAATTGCTGCACTTCATACATCTCATGGCTCTGCCTTTAATGTTCTGAGACAGTTTGGGAAGGAGAGGCCCCTCCTTATTTACTGCAATTTACCTTAACAATTTTGTCCCATATCAAGACTCAAATAATTAATAGGAATATTATATGTTCTACATGTCCATAGGGATGAATGATGATTTTGGTTAATGCCATTTATACTCCCTGCCAAGTTCTGGAAAATCTTTTTAACTCATGATATCTTTTACTCTAAATGTTCTCTGCATACCACTTAAAACATACAATGGGGAAATGAGCAGTATTATAAATGGTCCTATGCTGGAGTCACAACACCTTCAACTTGAATGATAATAAGTTAACATTCTGGAAGTGGGTAAGTTATTGGCTTCTAAAGATTTTATCTTAAGATAGTTTATGTAAGCTGTTGCTTGATGTTTGTTTGTCACTGTGTCTATCCATAGCCAGGTCCCTAATCTGACGTCATCAAATACACCTTTTTGATGAAGTATCTGATTTTCATGTTTAATTGAATTTTGGTGTCGGAAATTGTCTTCCAACCATATAGTTATCAGTGTATTTGAATTCAAATTTGAATTTTAGGGTGAGTGAGAAATTTAGAAAATTGTGTTTTTAATTTAATGTTGGCTTGTCGAGTTTATTTTGGTTTTCAAAATTTGGAAATACTTTTACATCCATCATACCAGTGAAAACTGTTTTTTGGTCCCCAATTCGCTGCAATAGATGACTTTACTGATAATGTTGGTGATTTTGGCCCAAATTACCTAGCGCAGATTTGATATTGTAAATTTCTGATTTGGGTATAATTAATTTATGCTGATTTGCCACCTTAAGTAATTTTGGCTCAATCAAGATTAGCTGTTAAAATTACTGATTACAGTAGATTGAAGACCAAAAAAGCAAGTGTAAGAAGTGTTTTTCCAAACCTGGAGGATAAAAAATAGTTTTCGAAAATTTTGAAACCAAAAACTGAATAAGCCAAATATAGACGACTTGAAACAATTGTGATTAAAAATAGAAAAAAAGGAGAGATTATGGTTGTGCTTGAAATAATAGTTATAGTTTAGTGTGAGATGAGATGAGATTAAGTCATCTATGTTGGCTTATTCAGTTTTTTGGTTTCAAAAATTTGGAAAATTATATTTTATCATGAGATAATAATATAGGTGTGTCATGAATAGTAGTGAGCATTTATTGAAAAGGGAGGTATGAATGAATCAGAGGAAGATAAGACAAATAAGAAGGAGAGAAAGTAAATAAGAGCAGTTGGATTTGCAGAGTAGAAGTTATTGCTACAAACAAAATATGAACGCACTCACTCCCATGCACACACTAGTAATTAATCCCTCTCTGCTTCTACTATACATCACACCCTTTCTTTCTTCACCACTTCATCATCATGCATGCATATGGCTCAATTAAATACATAACACACAACTTCTCTCTCTCTCTCTCTCTAGAGAGAGAAAGAGAGAGAGTAGTAAATTGAATAGGTTTAAGATATGTATGAGGATGCACGGAGATATCGTGCTTGTGGCTGCGCATTAAAAACCCACCTTCTTCTACCTTCCTATTACGGACTTACACAACTTGCATTCCACTCACTTCTTTTCTGCCTCATTTTCTACCCCTACATGCCTCTATTTCTATGTTCTTGCCTTTTATTTTAAGTTAGTGTTTGGATGGAGGGATATGAGAAAATTTGAAATTTATTGATGGTGTCCCTGTTTGGATTGATATTGATTTGAAATCTATTGTTTTTACATTTTCAATTAATTTTTGAACAATTTGGGAGAATTTTGAATGCATTCTAATTTGAGGGGATTTGAAACCCATTCCTTTCAAATCGTTCAATCCTAACACACCTCAAACTCTTCTACGACATTACAATTCATCATAGGTTTGTGTGTATTCAAGCATTTTACCATTAGATATATTTTTGGGCATATAACAAAATCATTTCAAAGTATGTCCTCTTTTGCATTTAGGTACCCGAACTCTAAATTTTATCGTACAACCGCCAACCTTTGCAAATGGTATCAAATGATCGCCGTAGATAATTGGCGGCGGAATATTCCAAAATTGATCTTAATAATTCCAGCATGAGAAGGAATATTTTGAGAATATCCCACCGCTGATTACGTATAGCAATCATTTTGGACCATTTGTAAAGATTGACAGTCGTACAGTAAAGTTTTAAAGTTTAGGTCCTTGGTGCAAAAAATGTTATTAGACATGATTTTGTAATTTACCTTATATTTTATTGAGTGTAGTGTAAATAAACTCCATTATATTTTCAAAAGAAAAATGAACCACTTAGTTCCAAGAACTTTTATATCACCTTACAACATCATAGTTCACGAATAATGATCACCTCTTTATCATGAACATGTGTTAATATATTTATTATGAAGTGTTATTATCGTATAGTAGAATAATAAAGCGTCTTCTAAATCCCAGTTAAATATTTTGACACACGGTGACATCATAAAGGTTGATTTAATATTTTGATTATAAATTATAATTTAGGAATAGTGGCTGAGCCCGAATTTATTGAAGCATTCATCATCACAAAGAGAGATGAGCCATTTATGCACTTTAAATTTGATATGATCTTTATATCCCCAACGAACAATCAGTTTTGCATTTAGGGCCTAACAAAATTTCAAATAAATGTAGGCTGCAATTTTTGCAGGCACTCATTATGGTTTTTGGCCATAGTTTCAGTAGTCTTTGGAGATACTAACAATTTGAATTAAAGACAAACAAAGACCAACATGTTTAAGGTTCTTCATTTATATTTTTTTCTGAATTTACTATGAATTTAATGTAATGCCTTCAAGTTTGAATATAATATTCGATACTTTGCTTTCGTCTCGTTTGTATCATTCTTGATCTGTCATTTCAATTAAATGCGTTTATCTATTATTAAAATATGAATGTTTTATATAGAATTTTACCCTTTGTTTTGTCAATAAAATTAGCAAAGCTAGTGAAAATAGGTGGAAAACGTATGTAATAAAATGTGGGGTAAAAGTAAACTAGGATTAAAATGTGAAAAGAAGAAAAAAAAAAAAAGCAATCATAATTGTAATGCAGCTGCGCAGGGAAAATACACATTAAGAAAATTACATAAAATAAATAAGAATTGATTGAGCTCAAAACCGAATAAAAAAAAGATTAAGTATTAATATAATCTTATGGCTGACCCTCATGCATGCGGGACCAATTACTACATTGCATAAATGACGTTTCTATGTTTAATATATATTTTAAAAAAAATTATTCTAACATATATAATTATATATCAACATATGCTAGTATGCAATTACTGTACTACATATGTCGTACTCAGATGTTCAGATAATGGTTAATGGTCCACAGTCGCTGGATCTTAGTAATATGCCCCCTTAATGTGTAGCATTACTTATAGAAAACCCTATGTTATGGTCCCACTATAAAATAAACTCATGATATACTAAGACAACACACAAATTTATATATCATGGCATTTTATTAAAATATGAATTATGATGTAATTTTCCTTTTTCTTAAAACTTATATTAGATTAAATTGATATGTTCATCTTCAATTTTTCTTGTTTTATAAAGAAGTTATGAAGTTGATTTCTCAAATCGCGAAAAAAGCTTATAAAGGGTGATACTTTTAGAACATGGACCCTTTCATGTGATATAGTCAAAATGTATTATATCATCATTAACTTTATATTTAACAAAATATTATAGTTATACGAATATTACTTTTGATCAATTCATCAAAAAAATTCTGGCAACTATGGATTTTTGATTAATTGATTATAATGATAAACTTAATAAACTATTAGTAAATGTAATATATATTTAAACATCGACTCTATACATTAATAAACTATTAAATTTTCGATTGATAAAAACTTGTTCCTTTTTAATTAATAGATTTTGTCTGATCTTCGAGGTTATTAATTTAGAGAAGTTATGTTGTATCTTGATTTTTTGAATTGAGATATTAATGAATGAGAAATTAATACAGAGAATATCTTGATTTCTAAAATGTGAGAATTCGTAATTCAACATAAATATATGCAAAAGGATCCCGGGAATAAGAATTTAGGAACAATTGAGACATTAATTTCATTTTTGCTCAGGTTTGTTTTTGTATGAATTATATGTATCCGTTGTATTTTGAATGATCAGTTCTACAATTAGTTATTTGAACTAATACAAATTATTTGACATCATAATTTTATTTACCGTGATCATGACATGTACTCGACACCATTTAATAAAAAAATCAACATATATTTGGAGACCCATTGAAAAAACAATGTTAAATAATATAATATCACTAAGTCTAAAAAATTCAGAATAATGACTATTTTTAGTAATCTTACTTACTAAAGGTTGAAGCCATGGCCACCAGCTATGGAGCTATTTATCTCTTTGTTATCTTTCAGTAACGCAGTAAATATACACAGAGTCATTTCTAAAGATATATATAAATGTAATATAGCCCTTTTCTCTCTCTCTCCAACGGCTCTAGAATCCTTCTTCTTCTTCTTCGTCCTCCTCTTCTTCTTGGCTCATTACTCCACACTCTAGCTAGCCACCACATTTCCATGTGATATTTCCAAACCCCACTTTCCTAAAAATCTCATCCTTTTAGCCTTAAAAACATACTCCATATACATGCTCAAATCCTATTTGATGGTGATTGTTTGGTCCCTTTCTAAATCTTTGCCCTCCTTAATTATTCATTAGCTACAGCCTACAGACTATAGTCTTCTCATCAGTTTTCCTCAAACTTACATATATTTTGAGATAATGGACGGTGACGATGCGTTCTCAGATTTCGCTGACCAGTTTTGCAATGAAACCCCAAAGTACATGGACGACATATTCACCACTGTTTTTGAAGCCTGGAAAAGTGTGGATAAACACTCATCGGAGACGGAGATCGACGGCGGCGCAGTAACGCCGTCAGCTAAGAGAAAGAGATCCGACAATGCTGACGTGGACCAATCAGGACAGCAGATGAGAACGTCCCACATTACTGTCGAGAGAAACCGCCGAAAGCAAATGAACCACCATCTCTCTCTCCTCCGTTCTCTCATGCCCGCCTTCTATGTCAAAAGAGTAACTATTTTTTATTCCTTTTTATTTATTATCTATATTATATATACATAAAATACTAAATTAAATTTAAATATTGTTAGGGTGATCAAGCATCAATAATTGGAGGAGTTGTGGATTACATCACAGAGCTTCAGCAGCTGCTACAATCCCTGGAATCGAAGAAGCTAAGAAAAGCAGCTTATAATGAAGTATTAAGTCCAAGGCTAATTTCAAGCCCTAGAAAGCCCCCATTGAGCCCGAGATTGAGCCTGCCCATAAGCCCGAGGACACCACAGCCAAGCAGCCCGTATAAGCCCTGGATGCAGCAGCCAACGGGCTTTTTCATTAATTCGCCATCTCTTCCCAGCCCGGTGGACCCTTCTCCATGCAATTCTTCGGCCTCAACGTCCTCCATTAACGACGCAGTGAATGAGCTTGTTGCTACCTCGAAATCGCCTGTGGCGGAAGTTGAGGTCAAGTTTTCGGGCCCCAATCTCCTGCTCAAGACCCGTTCGCGTCGCGTCCCGGGCCAAGTGCTCAAGATTGTTTCTGCACTCCATGAACTTGCTCTTGAGATCCTCCACCTCAGCATCACCATGGTTGATGAAACAATGCTCTATTCCTTCACTATTAAGGTACTAACATAACCTAACCCCTCTCTCTCTCTCTCTCACTGTTTTTCTAAGAAAAGGATTTTTTTTTTTTTTTTGAAATTCTAAGAAAAGTAATATGGTTGCCATTTAACTTCATTCTATATAATTTATAAGCACTTTCATGGGAAAGGATATACCTCAGTAGATGCATAATATGGAGTAGTAGATACTAGATAGATAGATTTATATCATTTTCCATTTTAATATAATATATATTATCATCAGTTCTCAATTCAATATTCATTTACTCTTAAACTTAGTTTAATTTACAACTTACACAGTACTAAGTAAATAGCATAAAGTGTAGCCCTTATTTATTCAAAGTAAAGGTTGCAATTAGGATTCTTTATTACAAATGTATATTCAAAATGATCATAAACTCATTACAAAAGAGTATTTGATAAACCAATATATATATATATCATAAAAAAAAGACATTATCTGGATTTTAATTAGGCATTAAAAAGGTAAGTAAGCCATGAAATTAATTAGGTTAAGAAAAAAATAGGAGATGGGGTGTGCAATGATTAAAACTGACATTATATACATATCTACTGTCCAGATTGTACGTTGTGAATTGTAAGTTTGGCCACTTTTCAATGGATAACTGCAATCTGGCTTTTCACTGAAATCAAGAACACTCTAGCCGTACCATACTCTTCTCTCTTAATTTATTACTTCAACTACTACTATACACATTTCTCTGATTTATTACAGATCTGAATTATTAGAATAACTACAGCTGATGATTAATGTTTATTTGGTAGATTGGGATTGAATGCCAGCTTAGTGCAGAAGAATTAGCCCAGCAAATCCACCACACTTTTTGCTAAAATAACTACTCATCAGATCATAATTCTTCTTTCTTCTTTTATATATATATATATATATATACAAGCTCGAGAGATCGAGAGAGAGAGAGAGAGAGAGGCATTTGCACTTGGAAATGGGAATAAAGAATATATGATGGCCAGGAATTGCATTTAACTAACCACTGTATTAGTTGTTGACGATTAGTGTAGTGATGTAGTGTTTGGATTTAATTACTTAATCATCATTGCTTTGTATTTGAATCCACTAGTGGTCTTCTTTATAGACCTCTTTTTTTTTTATTTTTTTTATTCAGTTCTTTAGCGATATTTTTCTTTTACATTTGCGTATATATGGCAAGATTAATATCCCTCCAATCATGTCTGATAATTGAAGTTTCTACTTGATCAATATATTGCCCATCAGGTGCTGTATTAACATCGATTTCATAAACAATTTTGATACTTCAAATTGATACGTACGAATTAAATTGTGATGCAACAAATCAAAATGTGTCAATTGTTCGCTCGATAACATTAGGTGCTTTAATACATATATTTAAGATTGAAATATTTTTAGTAGTTTTAAGGTCTTTCCACAACAATTAATTAATAGCATATTGTTCTTACAAATGATATCTAACACTTTTATAAAGAGTATAATAATTTCTATCACATTACATCGTGTGATACGTGCATTTGTTCACTAAACGCTAAACTAATAAGCTTTACACACGCGAATAAGTCCAGAATTTCAAGGGGAAATACTAGCTAGTACTTTAAAACAAGTATTATTTTAGCCTCCATCTTAATTAATTTAAAAAAAAAAGACGAGATTATTATTTCCAACTGATGAAATGGCCTGGAAGGATGAGGTAATTAATTAACCTAAAAGCTAACAGGGATTATGGAACAAAGAAACATAGATTGGTTATATATTTAAAAGCAGCATGATCAATGTATAATTAGGATTTAGGACAACATGATAAATTAATTAACTACGTAGCCTGCACCAACACGCCAACAATTGATCGTTATAATCAAAGATATTCTTACCCACATAAGTTGCAACCCCACAAGTTCCACATATCTCCAATTCTCGTGTCATCCGACACAACAAATTAAATTGCATGTGGATAAGGGTAATGTACAACATGCACGGTATAAAATATACGATTTTAGATAATAGTATTATTAAGGTTACAAGATTAAATCTAAGAATTTAAAATCAACAATTAAAGTTAAAAAATTATTTTGATACATATAAAATATTATTTATTCACACATTGAAAATTGTTTATTTCAATAAAATATTAGAATTGATCTAAATAATGTTTAAATATCTTTTTTTTTTTTTAAACTTTGTAATTTCTTTTCAAGAATGTAAATACTATTTTAGAATTTAAAATTTTATTTAAAAATGTAAAATATACATAATTTTTTTTTAAAAATTGAAATAAATTTTGAGGATCATTCTAAATTTGATGTTTAAAAAACTATTTAAAAATAAATTATTTTTGTTCCTATAGACATGCGTCATATAATTCAAATAGTTTAGATAATAAATTAATTAACCAAATTATATTATATTTTATACTAGTCTCTATGCGTGTGTGTATACACAAATATAAAAGAGAAATAGTCGTTGAACACCTATTTTGAGTATTAAAAGAAAAGTAAAAATTAATGGCTAGAATGAGGCAACGTTTAGATTCTGAGACCATTAATAATGGAAAGTGGGGCCAATATTATTTGAGTAAAATATAAATACGTATCTTATTTAGAAGAGACACTGGCCCAGACACTATCCAGCAAATATCCCTCCTTCCACTCCCAGACTGCCACGTAGGAATTTCTCTCAAACCATTCCTCGCTGTGCCATTGGCCACGTCACCACATCGTTTTTTCTAGCCGACGTGGACACTCTAATCTCCGTCTCTATGTTGGCTCCCCACTCTCAGCCGTCGATATATATACGAAAAGAGCTTGTGGATACCGAAATTCTGGGTGGTATTTATATTTAATTTTTTTAAGAACCAAAAACCTTCAGCTGCGATCCTTTTACTTCATCGCCGGAATATCCCATCGTCGGCGAGTAGTAGATTGCTCCAGTTTGTGGTCTCTCTAATATACCTCCTCAGGTAGTGTTCTACGTCTTCGTGTTTTTTTGATTTGTACGTGAAATCTCTGTTGATTTATGGTTTTTTTTTTTTTTCTACGCATTGTTCAACTGAAATGGTGTTATCTTTCTGTGAGATTTGACGAGCAGCTAAATCGCTTCATTTTAGTTCGGTGTTCGTGTTTGCAATTAAAGCTTTTTTTGGTGGAAATTTTGATTTATATTGCCCTGTCTGATTAGATAATGGCTTAGTTGTGATATCACCAATGACATGGCCTTGTCGAACGACTTCTGAGCTTTTAAAATGAACATGTGATGAATTTAATTATTCTTCGTATAATCATAGCGAAATAAAAAAATGGTTATGGTTTGGAGTTTGGAATTGTGTACTGTGCTCTATATTTGTATAATGAGACTGAGGATTTAGCTCTTCTCTAATTTTGGCAGTCAATTAGTTGGATCAATCATCTTTGGCATGGGAGTTGTGACTGTTTCTAGTTCTGCTGCACGATCTCCATTGGGATTAAATGCAAGATACTTGACTCGTGTATCCTCATTGAGAAGACCAGTAATATTATCATTCAAAAAGGATAAAATTAAAAAAGTAGCTCTAATTGCGCCAAGAGAATCTGTAGCTTCACCTTTGGAGGCAAATAAAGACAATCAAAAGAGGTTGAGAAAGGTGAAAAAGTGGGTAGAATGTGTAAACGCTGTTTTAACTGACGAAGCTTCTCCAAGTACTCTGGATTTGGATTATAATGAAGCTGCTGCAAAGCTGGAATATATATTTAAACAAAGTCCTGAAAACGCTATCTCTGTTGATGAGGTCAAAGATCAAAGGATAAAGAGAAGGCAGCCACGAAGGAAAAGGACTGTGGTTATTGAGGAGGCAGAGAAAGAAACTGCTGAAAATGTGGTGAGGAGTCAAAGGAAGAAGGAGAGAAGGTTGAATCTCGAGAACAGGATTGCTCTCAGAACGAATAAAGAAGGCGAATTTCTTACATTATCTCAGAAAAGACGGCACTGTGGCAATGACGAAGATGAGAAGACCGATAGGCTTGTTAGGAACTATTCAGCTACCACTGACTTGGTCAGTGTAGACTGGAAGAAAATGAAGATCCCTCCTGTTCTTCCTTCATCTGACCACACCTGGCTGTTTGAACTGATGCAACCTATGAAGGTCAGTACGTTATCCGTCCTCAAAGTTAAATGTGTGATTGCATTGGAAGTTACTGAAAAGAATGAACTATTTATTTCATATGCTGATAGTATTTCTTTTCTTCTGATCAATTGGTGTATCGTCATTTAGGCAATCAACCAAGTAAAGGAAAGTATACAAAATGATTTAGGAAGAGAGGTAACGGATAATGAGTTAGCAGAGGCAATAAGAATGGATGTTGTTCAACTCAGGAAACAATTGAAAGTTGGTCGAGCAGCCAGAAATAAGATGATCAAGGTAATTATATTTTCTTTTCTTACATAGTTCTGTCATATCTTGCTGTTTTTGTTTTGGGAAAGACATAGCTATGAATGTGCGGGACTTTCTAGCAAAAGTTTCACTAAGTAATCTAATATTTGCAATCAATAAAACAAAAGGCCAATTTTTTTCCTTCAGAATGTGATATTTATGTTTGCTTATTGACACATCGTGTGATCATCAAAGAATAATTAAGAGATGTGTAGTTAAAAGGCGTTTAGTTTTACAAATCCAGCTGCCATCTCGTTTTACCTTATGGACATAGTCGGGTTTTAAACCAGTCTATCTCGAAACCCTTGGCAGTGAGTGGAGAGGCTACCATGCTCACCAGGCCTGCTAGTATGGAAAGTGTTTTCTTGTTGATGTGGGACAAGCTCGAATGTTCTGCTGCACCTTAGCCTTCATTTGTGCTTGTAGAGGTAAATTTTAGAAGTTGCAACTATGGATCAGCCAAGAAGATGACGAGGACTAATGCAAAGTTGGCACACATATGTAGAGATGAATTAGTTGATAAAACTGAAATACCTGAAAACACCCGAATACCTTGCATAGAGAAGCTTGGGTAAAAGCATAAATAGACTTTCATATTGAAAATTATCATTTGTCAGTAGGTATGCTTTGCTGTCTAATTCTCTGATGCATTCAAAGTTTATTTTACATTCAAAGTTTCATGATGCATCATCGTATCTAAAGTATCCAACTGAAGATATTATTTTTTTCATTGATTATAGCACAACCTCCGACTGGTCTTGTTTGTGATGAACAAGTATTTTCAAGACTTTGCAAATGGTACAAGGTTCCAAGACTTGTGTCAAGCTGGTGTAAAGGGTCTTATAACAGCTATTGACCGCTTTGAGCCAAAAAGGAAGTTCCGGCTCTCAACATATGGCCTCTTCTGGATTAGGCATGCCATCGTTCGTTCTATGACACTGGCAAGCTTTACAAAGGTCTCCTTTGGCCTTGAGTCGGTAAGCTTCAATAGCTGCTTCTTTTCGTGCCACTTTCAATATCACAAGAAAAGGTTAGAAGTTTCGTACTGATTATATTACGGATCCATGTATAACCTATTTGCTGATATAGGTCCGAATGGAAATCCAAAAGGCCAAGCTAGAGTTGTTGTTTGAACTTCATAGATTGCCAACTGATGAAGAAATTACAGAACGAGTTGGAATCTCAATGGAAAGATACCATGAAGTGATGAGGGTATCGAAGCCTATACTTTCTCTGCATGCAAAGCATGCAGTAACCCAAGAAGAGTTCATCAATGTGATCACTGATGTGGATGGTGTTGATGGAGATAGAAGAAGGCAACCTACACTTCTGAGGCTTGCTCTGGATGATGTGGTAAACATTACTCTTGTTCTGCAACTGCATTTGGTACCATAGTATGTTTTTATTTCTTCATGATATGATTTACTTTGCTAATAAACATATTTTTTTAGCTCGATTCACTGAAGCCCAAGGAGAGTTTGGTGATCAGACAACGATATGGGCTTGATGGTAAAGGAGATAGAACACTTGGAGAAATTGCGGGAAATTTAAATATCTCGCGAGAAATGGTTAGGAAGCATGAAGTGAAGGCTCTCATGAAGCTCAAACATCCAGCTCGAGTTGATTACCTTCGCCGCTACATTTTCAAATGAACCAACAATGGCTATAGTGAATATTGCTAATGTATACCAAAATGTAGTCCACAAATAATCTTTTTCATAGTTTAGCAACACATAAGCATCGGTTGACATGTATAAACCATTTTTCTGTGGCTTGAGAGCCACGACCTGTACGTATATATGCTCACACTTTTGATCCTTTTGTTTTCTCATTTTCTTTGTTGTATTTACTCAGCTGATGAAGAAAATATAGCTTTTACCATAGTTTGCTGGGTCATTGTATCATATGCTACATTCTGTTAATGGTAGAGAGAGAGAGAGAGAGAGAGAGAGAGAGAGAGAGAGAGAGAGAGAGAGAGAGAGAGAGAGAGAGAGTCAAATTGAATAGGTGGACTCTGCATTCAAATTTAGGGACTTCAAACATGCATATATCAGATCAGAGTTAGGATGGATTGTATAGTTTACTGAAAACTCATGGCTCTTGTTGTTTACATCTATCCAACTACATCCAGGATCCTTCTTTTGTCCCAACTCTCTCAACATATCCCTCACCTTCACCTTCTGCCCCCACTTTCCTGATCTTGAATACAAGTTGGACATTATAACGCAAGCAGATAATGAGCTAGGATTCATAGCGAAAATCTTTTCAGCCATGCGCTCAGCCAATTCCGTGTCCATCCAAAACCAACTAGCATGGAGCAATGTGACCAAGATGACCTCATCTGCTTCAATTGGCATCGTCTGAATAAGTTGCTCGGCCTCATGTAGAAGACCTGATCGACCAAGGAGATCCACCACACACGTGAAGTGCTCTAGCTTTGGAGTCATACCATATTGCTCCTTCATAGAACAGAAAAATTCCATTCCCTTGTCTACTAAACCTTCTCTTGCACAAGCAGATAGAACAGCCACAAAAGTTGCTGCATTTGGAATTATCCCCCTTTCTAGCATACGATTGAATAATGTTGCTGCATCATAGCCACGTCCATGTTGTGCATGCCCGTTAATTAGGGCTGTCCAAGCTGCCACATTGGGTGACAATATGCAGCTAAATGCCACCTTTGCATCGACTATGCTTCCACATTTTGAATACATGTCAACGAGGGCAGTTCCAGCGCATACATGAGATGAAAATGGAGTTTTTTCAAGCTGGGAATGAAGTAATTGTCCTTGTTGAAGAGATCCCAAGCATGTACACGCATACAACAAGAGAGAAAACGTGGATGCAGTTTGACTAATCGATGATCTACACATGGTTCTATAGAGTTTTAATGCGTGTTCATGTTGATTGTTTTGGATATATCCAGAAATCATCGAGTTCCAGCTAACAGGGCTTCCTTCTACTTTTGCCTTTTCGAAAAGCTCAAAAGCTTTGTTGATATCACCTTTTCTTGCGTACACTGAGATCATTGTATTCAGAGAACTTAAGATTCTAACAGGCATTTGCCTGAACAACCTCTCTGAGTCCTCAATTCGACCACACTTTGCATACCCTTTGATCATCAGATTGTAAGAAACTGGATTTTTCTCAGCCATGTTGCTGAAAATCAACTCTGCTTCTTTCATCTTACCCAACTTCAACAGTCCTCGAATTAACTCATTTGAGTCTGTCAATGACTGATTCGACAAGTTATCGTAAACATTCTTGGCATCATCCATAAACTCACAGCAACAATACAAACAAATCAATGCACCCCCAATAGAGCATTCATCTTCAAACCCGAGTTTAATTATAAGCCCATGGATCGCCTTTCCACTCCAAATATCCCCAATTCTACCACAACCCCTCACTAAACAGTCCAAAGTGAACTCATTTGGAGCAGCTTCACAATTCTCTCTCATCATCTTAAACAGCTCCAATGCTTTCTTGCAACCAATCTCACTATTCACATACCCTGAAATTAACATAGTCCACTCCACTACACCACGCCTCGGCATTCTATCGAACACATTCTGAGCGTCACTCATTAAACTACATTCAACGTAACCTGCTAACATCAAACTCCACAACAACTCATTTTCTTGGTGTAACTCATCAAACACCCTCCGAGCATCTCCAATTTCATGACAATTAGCGTACACGTACAACAACCCGCTTCCCGAAAACTTAAATCTTTGATGCCCTGATTTCAGAACCAACCCATGAATCTCTTTCCCGTTCCTCAACGACTGCACACGCCCACAAACACTTAACGCGATCGAAAATGTAGTTTCGTTGAGCTTAAAATTGGAACGATGCATGAGCGAAATCAAGAGTAAAGCTTCGGAGGTCATATTCCATTTGGAGTAGCCGGTGATCATAGTGTTCCACGAGACAACTGTTCGTTCTGGCATTGTGTCGAGGAGTTGGCGGGCACGTTCTAGCTCCCCGGCTTCGCAGCGATATGTTATTGCTTTATTTGCCGAGACAACGTCAAAACTCGTCGGAGAGATCGGATTCTGTTTCCAGGGTCGGTGGGTGCCCGGAAACGACGATGGCTCCACCACCATTTGCACTGATTTTCTGAGTTTTGTAAAATATTCAGAACGCAGTTTAGACATAGAGAAAGACGGATTGGTTGACTACACTATCCACTTATTTCTAAACATTGGAAATGGGCTTTATAGTTGGGCTAAATTAAACCATATTGAAAATGGGTCTAGTTGATTTAAGTTAAACAATATTAAAAATGGGTCTAGTTGATTTAAATTAAACAATATTAAAAATGGGCCCAACAGTGGCCCAAATTCCCAGTACATTTGTTTCATTCCTTTCGGCCCAAGACTAAAGTATTCCAGCCACGCAAAAGCTATCCCTTTCTGCTAACTTCCGCAGGGTGTATACTGTACCCCCATCATCTAACCAAGAAATAATATTAATATTAATAATAATCCTAAGAAGGCGATCAATTTTCTCCCCCTCGATCGGCTGTTTAGGTTATTCCTGCGCTCTCTGAACCCTAATTTCATAATTCTTCTCTCGAGGTACCTATCGCGCTCTTTACCTTTATGACCTAATCTCAGATTTCTCAATTTGACAATACTTTTTGGTTCTTAAATTATGGTTTCTGTTTTCACATAGAGGTACTTGTTTGTGACCATTTTGTGAATTTCTAAATCTATGATTTGCTAGTCTTTCTCTATTAAATTAACTTCGATTTGTGGACGATCTGTTTTCTCATGCTGATTACGTTTATTGTTTGCGCTATTTATTGAGAAATGAACTGCGGTATCGCGTTGTTAATGTGGATAGGGTTTTGCTTTTATGGTTAGAATCAGTACTGATGGTGCACTGACTTATTTTTTTTCTTATATATTTGAAGTAGGTTTGTGATTGATATCATGATGGAATTTTAATCCTGAGTAGACTTCATTGTATCATGCGTTGAGTTAGTTTAATGATGTGTGACAGAAAGTTCTATTGACTTTCCATCAGCATTATTTATGTTACGAATTGGTTTCCTAGATTTAAGATGTGAACAAAATGAACACAATTATACCCATAATACCTATGTCAGCTCCTTGGTGGCATAAGGTTAAACCGAAGTTGGAAAGTTTGTGGAACTCTGATTTCATGGATAGCTGCATTTTAGGATTTTAGTTTAAGTATTTTGATTCTGTACGCCTTTTTGAATCAAACGTTATGTATGGACACTGTGAAGTTGATTTTAATCTGGTCAATTTGTAAAAATGATATAATAGTTAGTTTACAATTTTGCATCTGGGTTGTTATAAGAGACTGGAAATTTGCTCTCTATTTTTCCTTTTCACCTTCTTACTGCTCTAGTGTGAGCATCTTGTCCTCTCTAAATAACTTAATTATCTTAATTAAACTTTGTTTCTTATCAATATATATATTTATATTGCAGTTTGGGTAGTGGTGTGGAATGTCGTCTGTTTCCAGCCAGCCGCAATTTCGGTACACCCAACCTCCATCCAAGGTTCTCCATTTGAGGAACTTACCATGGGAGTGCACTGAAGAAGAACTGATTGAACTGGGGAAGCCATTTGGGAAAGTTGTTAACACAAAGTGTAATGTTGGAGCCAATCGCAACCAAGCCTTTATTGAATTTGTAAGTTGAAGTGTTACTTGATCTAGAGTTGATTAGATCTTTTATGATTTCTGTGTTTTGATCTTTTTGTTCTTAATTTCTACATGATTAACAGGCAGAACTAAATCAAGCTATTGCTATGATATCATATTATGCATCATCATCTGAGCCGGCTCAGGTACGAGGGAAGACCGTCTACCTACAATATTCCAACAGGCAAGAAATAGTGAACAACAAAACTACTGCAGATGTTGCTGGAAATGTACTCTTGGTAACGATTGAGGGGAACGATGCACGGCTTGTCAGTATTGATGTCCTACACTTGGTAAGAAATTGAGCATCCATCATGAACTCAAAACACTGCAAATTATGGCAATCCTAGATGTTCTCTATGATATTCTTGTGTCTAGATTGTGGTATGTCCTGCCTTGTTAAGCTCTTATTTGACAAGAGTCTGAATGAATCAGCAGGAACATGTCAAGGAAATATCTTCAATGGCAGCTTATTGCATCGGGAGAAAGAGCGCATGTGTGTTTGTCTTCTTTCTCCTTTGCTTAACACTCGCTCTTTCATCCCTCATTCTACCTCTTGATTTTACCCCTAGGTTTTTAAGAAGCCTCAGATTTTTTTTTTCCCTTTTCCTTTTTGATTTTCTATACCTAACTATTTTACTTCATAGTTGATGATTTTGTTATTTTGTTCTAGTTGTATGATTCTTGCATTTATCTTTTGAGATTTATTATTTTTGTTTTCTATTGCACTTAAAACAATGTGATTCCTTTTCCTTAATGTTAAAAGGAGATTTCTTAACCAGTTTTTCCTAATGTTTCTCTGGAAAAGTGTGTTTGTAACTGGGATAATCCTGAAATTTAGGTGCAACTTCTGGGAAACAATTCAATGCTCTAGGATATCAAATTCTACCCAATCTGAATCTTGGCAAATTATTGTGATTTTTTTGCAACTTTCGAGGAAGTTACCTTCAAATTTTCTAATTCTGGATTAGTCAAGCATATTAAAACTTGATTCAGTTATGGTGCTTTCGCACTGTGTATCTTATTCATCACTAGAGGACCTCTCTAAAGTGCTGGGAATTATTTTGCATATCTCCTATAAATTTTTACCCTATCTTTTCCAACACTTTTCTTCATTCATTCTTCTTTTTTTCTTTCTTGTTGACTCCATATATCTTATATAATCTGAAAGCTCCTCTTCCTGTTTCTTTCATTAATACATGCTTCTAGTAGAAACATGCTATTATCGATCAGGATCATTAAATTCGCTTTATTTTCAAGACTATACATGAAATCTTTTAGTTACTTGGAGATCATCGTATTGCAGCTCTCTGCACTCCGAAGGCCTAGCACAAGATTAATAGCATTTTTTGTAGGCATTGACTTCATGTATACTGTAGTTTGGATTCACTTTGAATGTATTTTCTTTTTAGAATTGCATATCATGTTGACACACTCCATCTTTTTAAAAAAAAATTCCTGGTCTGGATCACTTCTGTCTGGAAAAAATGGTGTTGCACTGTGAATATTAAAAGAAGCATTGTTTGCAGTTTTCTGTTCTTTTGTTTATGGTTCATGCTGTTTTACTTGTATAGGGGCAATGACAATCTTCAAGTTATATGTACTTTATCTGGTAAAATAATTTAATCTAGTTGCATTGCAGGTATTTTCGGCCTTTGGCTTTGTACATAAGATTACTACTTTTGAGAAGACTGCTGGCTTTCAGGTGTGTAACTTGCACAAAGCTTTATTCTAATGTTAATATTTCTTATTTGTATCTTATAGTTTTTTTTTTTTTCTTTTCTTCCTGTCATCAGGCTTTGGTGCAATTTTCTGATTCAGATACTGCCTTTTCTGCCAAGGATGCACTCGACGGAAGAAGCATTCCAAGGTGATCTGGATTTTTAAATTTGGCTTTGGATGTACCCCAACTGTTATCAATACATTGGGGCTGGACATCTTCAGAAGCTTTATTAGAATCTGCTAAAGGGGTACATGCATGTTCCTTACCCCACTTTACCTCTCATTATTAGTTGTTTCTAGTCACTATACCTTTTAGAGAACGATTCTGATTAAGTTATTCTTAATGGTCATTGGTGTCTCTGTTACTACTATGAGTAGATTTTGGGTGGGATGGTGGCAAGTGTAGGAAACTAAAAGAGTAGGCATGAGAGATATGGAAAAATGTATAGGCGAAATATTGTAGATATATCTGGGAAATAACTTTGGCCCATTATCCTGCTAGGGGCAGCAAGCATTTAGTCGAAATATATCAAAAACTGATTTCATATATTTATCCTTACTGAACCAAGCCAAATAGGATTAGAAACCAATCCAGAACCGAACTAAATAGAATTCTTAAGTGTTGCTTAGAACCAGAAAAGGATCAAAGAGGAAGAAGACAAAAGACATCATTGAGTCCACAAAGATAAATACATTCAACAATGCTTACCAACAATTCCGATTCCAACTTTATTCATTCAAATCTCCCACATCCCCCTAGTTTATGACCCTCTACCCATTATTTCTCACACCCAACCTCTCTTCCCTACTGTTTTGAGGAAACTATCTTCAGAAATTGATGAAGATAATTGACTCTGTTCTCGATTGAAACAAATCAACAATCAAAACAACACTATAATGAAGTAGGGTTGAGTGGAGAGATTCACAGGAGGCTGTGGAAGTGGCTTGGAGATGGAGCATGGAGATGGCTGCCAAATTTGAGACTTTGAGAGGGACTGAGGGAGATTTGCTGTTCTGCAGTAAATCAATTCTGCAATATGAAAATGATACTTAAAAAAGGGATATAATTATCTGTGCAGAAAAGTTCAGTCAGTACACGATTAAAACTGAATTTTTGTAAGCAACAACCTAACTAATGAAATTATATTTGTTTCGTTAATAATGCACCAAATTGAAATTGAAATTTTAAAAAAAGTTAACTGAATCGAATCAGTTGGTTCAGTTTTTCTCACTCCAAATCCCTGCTATCAAGTTCCTTTTTTATTTTTTATTTTTTGCAGGCGTGCTAAGCTTATTTTCTTTTATTCGCATTTCTGAAAAATAGATGCATTTTTTTTGAATAATGGGCATCTATGTTAATTTCCTGCTGCTTGTCTGGGGTCTTTGCCAGGTATTTGATTCCAGAGCTGGGACCATGTTCGCTTAGGATCACATATTCCGCACATACAGATTTGAGTGTAAAATTCCAGAGCCATCGTAGTAGGTAGACTGAGAATTTCTTTTTTTGTCAGTTGCTTTATTTAGATCAACAATGAGAAATCATAATATTGTTTTGTCGTTTGTTTTATGAATTCATACTTGCAATTTCTAATCTGTTGGATATTACCTATTTGTGTATGAAATATTTTTTATCTAGTGTTCATATGTTTTGTGCTCTGTTAATTTAGGGACTACACCAATCCTATGCTCCCTGTTGCTCCTTCAGCCATTGATGCAAGCGGCCAGGTAAATATTTGTTGAGCTGTTCAATTAAAAAATCTAACCATTTACTCTTTAACTGGCATAGGTGGAGATATTGAGCGATCTCAATTGCTGTATTTAGTGTCTACTGTATTTCTGCTTTCGTTTTTTCTTTGAAGAATCGAGACTTTATTATTAATACCTTAAAGATTATCTTGAATCCATTGGTGGCTTGCCACGAAAGCCATTTCACTTGTGCAGATATTAAAAATTGCAGTTAAGATTATTCCCTGCCATTGTTCTCTAGCATTATGTAGACCAGTGGATGCTCAGTCTGTGTGTGTGTGTGTGTGTGTGTGTGTGTGTGTGAGTGAGTGAGCATATGTTAGTTATACATCTAATGACATTATCCTGCAGTATCTGACAAACATTCTCCTCTCTTCTTGCAGTTCAGTCTAGGAGTTGATGGGAAAAAACTGGAGCCAGAGAGCAATGTTTTACTTGCTTCCATTGAAAACATGCAATATGTAGTCACATTAGATGTTTTACATACGGTAACCACTCTCAACCATGAGAAGCCTTTTGACATTAGTTATTGGCTCATTCCTTACTGTAATTCCATATTGTGATTAGGTCTTTTCGGCATTTGGGCCTGTTCTAAAAATTGCCATGTTTGACAAAAATGGAGGCCTTCAAGCTTTGATCCAATATCCTGGTAAGAAAATTTGGCAACATTACTAATTCTTTTCTTAATGATTCAGTTAATTGATTTTCTGAAACATAATTGAAGTTTGGATTAGCCTATGGAATGAACTAAAAATATTGAAAGAGTAAATGATATAAAAAAAAAGGGGCGAGATGTCTATAACCAATCATATGAGACACATGATTAGTGTATCCTGGTTGGATTTGAGTGTCTTGGGGTTTTTCCCTTTGCTTAGATACTAGATTAATGAATGTGCACGTTGTAGTTTAAAACTAGTATTGCGACTCATGGAAGCTTGGTTTAAATGAAGAACTTTTGTAGTTGAACTTCTCCAGATAAGGATGTTTATAATCCAGTTAATTTGCAGATGTCCAGACTGCTGTTGTTGCAAAGGAAGCCTTGGAAGGACATTGCATATACGATGGAGGATACTGCAAGCTTCATATCTCATATTCACGGCACACCGATCTCAGCATAAAGGTGAAATTCCTAAAATATCAAAATTGAAAATACAGGTCCTTTTGTTTTCCTTTCCAAGATTTACATTCTGGATTTGCATTTTGACCACATGCTTGTATGCTGTTTTCAGGTCAACAATGATAGGAGCAGAGACTATACCATCCCAAATGCTCCTGTCGTGAATTCTCAACCCTCAATTTTAGGCCAGCAACCTTATGTAGGAGGAGGTCCAGGTGGTCCTGCTTACAATGGCATGCAGTATGCCCCAGCTCCCGATCCTCATGCAGTGCCTTCCCATTCGACCGGATGGAACCCAGCTGTCCCAGCAATGCCCCAATCTATGCCAATGCAAATGCATAATTACCATTATGGGCCTCCTGCAGGTACTGCTGCTATGGGCCATGGGGCGGTACCACCATCTCACCCCCAGAACGGGCTCCCTCACTCGTCTCCCATGCGCCCTTATCATCATCAATAGCGCGGGAATGTGAGGTTCAGGGATCTGGAGAACTTGTGCTCGATGTTGAAATCACTTCATTGGTTGATATCGCTCTTTTGCATTCTACATTTTCTTAATTCGAGTTACCAATGCAGGATTCTGGTGGTGAATGGCCTCTAGGGCTCGTTTTTCAATCTTAAAAATCCTATCCACCCTTGATGGGGATTATGTGGAGTGCTGACATTCATCTTTTTCTCTTTGTTTGTTTTGTAATTTCTTCTGTACTCTGTACATCTCAGTTTTATATAAATTCAAAGAGCAAGTGCAATCGTGTGCAATTTGAAGTTGAAATTGCTCAAGTGGTACGTGGTCTTATGAGTGATGCATAGGGAAAACTAGTTCAGGCAAAATGCATTTTTAGGTATCCGAGCATGCACATTTACCTTGTTAAGCTCTCTTATAATATTTTTTTTCTGATACTCTTATAAACTTTAATTATTAAATAAATGTGTGAGGGTTTAATAAAATAGGAGTTCATTCTGACAATTGTTAAGCCATTAAATTGACCATATCATTGGTTTATGATAAATTTATTATAGGTAATGTATTTCGGAGTTATTGATGTCAGAAACTATTTGTTATCCGAATGTTGTTCGTTTTTAACAGTCCTAGAAATTATCGTATTCATGAAATATACACTACTGGAAGTAAATGAAATTTTGGTTTTCAAGTTGAGATGAACAATTTTATGTATGCAGGCTCTTTGTATGGTCGTGATCGTTTAGAATCTTTTTCAAACCAATATCCTTTTTTTTTTTTAAGCTATGAATATCCTTTTGATTCTTTGAGCCATTAAAAATGTGGATGTACTTAATACTCTATGGTGGATTTTGTTTAATTATCAATAAAACTCTATAATGTCATAAATTGGACTTTTTTTTCTGGATAAATAAATAAATCTATAGGTGGTCTTTCATTTTAGGTTCTCAATACGTAGGATATTTTTTTAATAAAATAAAAGTATAAAGTACATGTGGAGACATATATATCATTTCATATATATTAAAAGGGGCCGGCTATCTGCACCCCAAGTTTTCTAAACACACCCCACTTTTTTTTTTTTTTAATTAATAAAAAAAAATCCTCTCTCTCCTCTCATCCGTCTTCTGCTTCTCCTTCTTCCTTTTTTTTTCTTTTTTCTTTTTTCATTCCTCAAACCTTAAATCCCCTAAAAAACATCATTTTATAAGTTAACAAAGTATATAATAGTTATGTGAAATCGTGTAAAAAAAACGAAAAAATAACAACAAATTTGAAGACCCGTTCGACCCTGGTTTGTCGAACACAAAGAGGTATGTTCGACCAATGGTCGAACACACTATAGTGTGTTCGACTCCTGGTGATCAAACACGCTATAGTGTGTTCGACCAGGAGCCGAACACTCTATAGTGTGTTCGATCAATGACCGAACACATAAGGGTAAAATTGTCTTTATATTATTTATTGAATTTTTTAAATAAAAAAAATAAAAAAGTGGGGTGTGTTTAGAAAACTTGGGGTGCGGATAGCCGGGCCCATATTAAAAACGTAATTTATCACGATAGATAATGTGCTGCATATCAATACAATGTGGTTTGTGATAAAAAAAGAAGAAGAAGAAGGAGGAGAATAGATATGAACATCAAATTTATTTTATGTTAACTTTATATTTTTTTGTAATTTTTTTTCCTTTTTAGGTCCAAAGTAATAATATTGTGTTGTAAATTATTATTATTTTAAAGAGTAGCTGTGTTCATCAATTAAACAAAATAAAATAGTTTTTTTTGTTTTTTGTTGTTTTTGTTTTTCATAAACTTGTGAAAGGTTTTGGGAACCTCCGACGGTGGCAGTACAGAGAAAAAAATTGAGTTATCATAAAAGAGATGTGATTAACTCGATAAGAAATTTAATTATTATCCTTCCGTGAAAGTTCTCCCTCAAAGGTCAAATCATATGCAATTCTCTTTCTTGAATCTCACGGATAAGGTTTAAGGTTTACCCCTCTCTCCCTCTTCAATTGTCTGTAAAAATCCAACCCCTCAAGGATTGATTCTTGAAACTTGGGAGCAGTTGCAATGACTATAACACTTCAGGCTTCTCTCATATGCAGGCCTGCAATCCCTCACTTAAACCCTCTTTTCCTCTCTCTAAAACCATGTCTTTCCAACATCTCCCCTCAATCGTCTTTCTCAAGAAGAATAAACGGAGGGTTGAGTAACACGTTTTCCTTAAAGTCCAGATTTTTACGGCGTCGTTTTTGCTGCACATTAAAGTCGGAAAATGTAAATTCACCCAGTGAACCGATTGATGGTAATTCCTTTTGTGAGAGCCCCGAGATAATTGAGCTCAGTAGCGAGTCTGTGATCAATGAAACCCCCGCCAGTGGGGAAGTAGAGGGCGAGCTGATGAATGAGAATGTTAAGGAGAGGTTGCCCATTTTGGTGTTTCTGATCGGAGTTTTTGCGAGGTTGAGAAATGGGTTCGAGAAGGTACTGTATTCGGATTGGTTCAGTTGGTGGCCATTTTGGAGGCAGGAGAAGCGGTTGGAGAGGTTGATTGCAGAGGCTGATGCAAATCCTAAGGATGCTGCTAAACAGAACGCCCTTCTAGTGGAGCTCAATAAGCACAGGTCATTATTTTATTGCTATCATGGGCTAATGCTTTAAAGTTTAAACAATTGTGTTTCTATGTTGCGAGAGAGCAAGATAAGTGATCCACAGCAGCAATCTCACTTTAGATTTCTATGTTTGTTCAATAGGATGTGTTATCTTGATGGGTGTGTATATAGTTTGCAAAATTGGGTTGGGTGGGTGTGTGTGTGAGGGGGGGAGGGGGGGGGGGGTGAGATATAACTATAGATAGAATATCAAGTGTTTGATTTCTATGGTTATTAGTAAGAGTCTCTAGGATAACCTATATGCTGATATAGAATTATAAATCTTGACACTCATATATATAACCACCTATACATGGTCTTTGACCGCATACAGTAAATTTTTGGAATTGGTATCAAGCTGGGGATAGTTATGATAAATTTCGTTTTGCTTTGTTTAGTCCTGAGTCGGTCATTCAGCGTTTCGAACAAAGGGCGCATGCTGTTGACAGTAGAGGAGTGGCAGAGTATCTTCGAGCTCTAGTTGCTACTAATGCAATTGCTGAGTATTTGCCTGATGAGCAATCTGGAAAACCTTCTAGTCTTCCTTCTTTGGTAAGTAATTTATTCATTTCTTGATTGGATAAGTACAGTATACTCTGTGATTTCTCCAGTTATATCAAATGTGAATGTTTTTATGTTTCATCATTGATTTTGGAGGCTATGATTGCTTTTCATCTGAAGATAAACATTTGAAAATTTAAATTTTTGCCTATCTTTATCATACTTGTTGCTGCTCGTAACTTCCCTGGAAAATTAAGGAGGATTTTGTAAGTATTTGGTTCCTTTGGCATTTCTGTAGCACAGTGCATTTAAAATTTCTATGTCACAAGTAAAAGGTTTAGAGAATGCCAAATAGTTCTGACTACTGCTCCTTCAATTGACTTGGCTTTTGACTAGCAGACGCTTGGTCACCGGAAATAGGTTTTTCTCCCTTTCCCAATATTCAAATGACCACCACAGTTAAGGGTGCAACTCAAGTTCAAAAGCACCAAGTGACCTATCTGCAAAGCCCACTATAAGTGATTTGAGGCCTCACTTGCCATCATTGTTTTTCAATCTTGTTATTTAGCATTCTTTCTAGGTTTTTCTTTAATCATCCTTCTCTTGCACAAACCCCTGAACATTTTTAAAGTATTTTTGGAGACTGTACACGAATATGGTTTCTTGTTATGTGTAATGAGGCCAGAAAAAACATATCTTGTCAGCAAGTATGTTAGCATTAATTTAGGTGCAAGCCAAGTTACAACAAAGCTGGTAATGTTGATTGCGATCAATGTAGTCTTTACAGGCATCAGGTGTGGTTGTTTGCTATTTTTATGTTAAATATTAAGGTGGGGTGTGGCTGATTCAATCATAGGTTTGAGTTACTGAATGCTATTTTAATCCTGTGTTTGAGGTATCCATGTCTTACATCAAAATCTACAAAATTTGGTAAATAAAGTGTGTGATTCAAAACTAAGTGTGTGCTTCTATGCAAGCTAATTCATGCTGTTGGGTTCTAGTGCTGCTAAACAAATACTTTTTATATTGGGTTGTTGAATGTCTCATAATGTTTTTGTCTTACTCCAATTCTTTCTTTAACTTTCTCCCTCCTGTAAATATATGTATTTTTTTCTTTGAAAATCTTTGACTAGTTGTTGAATGTGTGTAGTTGCAAGAGTTAAAACAACGTGCATCAGAGAATGTTGACGAGCCTTTTGTGAACCCTGGTGTATCCGAAAAACAGCCGTTACATGTTGTGATGGTAAGAGAGAAAGAGACCTTCCGAAAATTAATGGATTGAGTCAACAATATAGAAACTTTTATTTTATATGCTGTTTCTGACTTCAACTGCTTCAGCTATACATATATTCTCAACTCTCAACATCTTCTTCTGCACTGTAGGTGGACCCAAAAATATCAAATCGATCATCACGCTTTGCACAGGAAGTTATATCAACTATATTGTTTACTGTTGCTGTTGGTTTGGTGTGGTATGACCTCTACATGGAGTGGTTGAATCAATTACATTTTACCTCAATGAGTTCGTTTTTTATGGCATTGCATGTTCCTGTTCCTGGATGTGAGAAAGGGTGGATGTGATCAAGTGTAGATTTTAGATGTTTCTCTCACTCTCATTTGTTATGCATGCATGGATGCTGTATTTCTATATTTGCTCAAATATATTTTTATCCCTGAATTCTTGAAATACTTTTGGTATTTAGGATTATGGGTGCGGCTGCACTTCAAAAGTATATTGGCAGCTTTGGTGGGATAGGAACTCCTGGAGTTGGTGCAAGTACTTCTTATACCCCTAAAGAGTTGAACAAAGAAATAATGCCAGAGAAGGTATTTCTAATCATGTGGCTTCAGCTGTTCAGTTTTTATTTTATCACATTATCACTAGTGAACTTGCTCCTCTTGGATTTTTATTGTGCTTTTAATGAGTGATGTTTCCTTAGAAAATTAGTCAGATGAATTCTTAGTTTAGCCAGCTGAATATAGGAACCCCCTATAGGGCAGCTTTGATATGTCATTAGCAATGAGCTTTATTTTTATATTAAGCTCCATAAACACAAAATAACTTTTGAATTGTACTATGACAGAATGTTAAGACATTTAAAGATGTCAAAGGCTGTGATGATGCTAAACAAGAGCTTGAGGAGGTTGTTGAGTATCTCAGGAATCCTTCAAAGTTTACGCGATTAGGAGGGAAGTTACCTAAGGTTTGTTGGTTTTGTAAGTTTATTATTAGTACTAAATTTCCTTCTGTAGATAGGTTTCTTCCTTGCAGTATACATTAAGAGGTATTATAATTTCAGGGAATTCTTCTGACTGGATCGCCTGGAACAGGGAAAACTCTTCTTGCCAAAGTATGTTGGTACATTGCAAGTTTGCAACACAATATCTATTTACATGTTTTGTGAATCCTCTTTTCCATAACTAATCCCAAGAGCCTGGGCAATGTTGGCAACTGCCTATGACTGGCATTGCAACTATCTTATTACTCCTGACTCTTGTATTTTGAAGGCCATAGCTGGAGAGGCCGGGGTACCTTTCTTTTACAGAGCAGGCTCTGAATTTGAAGAAATGTAAGGATTTTTCTGGGAAAGCATTTAGATTTTTTTACCTTTGTAGGAAGATAGAAATAGAAACCATATATTTCCTTGTTTGTACGATGTGGTAAATATAAGAAACTTGTTAGATTTTTCTTTTCCTTATGTTCTACTGTATCTTAATCTAAAAGGTTCATGGTCTGCATGGTTATACACCGCGTTCCTTTGGATCTTTGATTTCTGTTGGAAATAAGACTTTACATTTTGTTGTTGCATGCGTGTTAATATCCATGTTTCTGTGGGCATTTAGGATAGGGTCTCATAGCTGTACGGATGGGTAACTTTTCTCATATATTTATGTGCTTGTATTATCAAAAGCTATTTGTTTGATACTTCTTTGTATCTGTTTTGGCAAGGCTATCTATATACCCAAGATGATGCCAACTTTGTGTTTATCAGTTTACAAGATCCTGATTCTTTGGACAGAAATTTACCTCTCTTTTTCCCATGCTAGGTTTGTGGGTGTTGGTGCTCGGCGTGTAAGATCATTGTTTCAAGCAGCTAAGAAAAAGGTGCACCATTTATTCTTACTCTTCTTTTGGGTTATTTTTGTCACTAAAATGTGTCAAAACAAGAGGGATTCTAGATCTTAGCAAATTTTTAGCACTTCAATTAATTCAGGACATCTCTTTGAAATTTTTATCTACATGACTTAATTTCTCACTTAATGTGACTGCTGCTGTCATTAACTTTTGTCCCCATGAAAGAAACTTAACTCTTTAGTAAATAGATCTTATGAATGGTTCAATGGATCTGATGCTTCATGTCAAAAATTATACTCCCTCCGTTCCTTAACACTTTGCACACTTTCCTTTTTAGTCTGTCCCCAAACACTTTGCACACCCAAAATGGCAAATTTTATCCCAATTGTTACCCTCACAATACACATTTATTTACACACAATGCCATTACTTTTTCACTAACATTCAAACTAATCCCTCCATTAGAAAAAGTAGAATTGACCCTTATACCCTCATTTATAAAACAATCATTCAATTTTTCTTAAAAACTGTGCACAAATAAGGGTGCAAAGTGTTATGGGACGGAGGTAGTAGTTAATTATTATTTTACAGTTAACTCTCATTTTTCATTCAAAGTACAGATCGAACTAGGATTACAATATTGTCATTGTATTCTGCTTGAGTTTCAGTTCATTATATTTGTTTCTCAAAGGATTTAGACAGAAAATAAATCATTGTTGGAAATTGGCATGTGAAGGATTTTATATTAGTTTTAATGGAATTATTATACTTTCACTATGTATTCTTATACAAATATGTTCAAATATTTTCATGCACTGATCTATCAATAGTAGGTAGGTCCAAAACACAAATTTATGAATTCAGAGTTTTGAAACTGTGGTATTTTATTGAATTCGCATGTGTATTTAACATTTCAGGCTCCTTGCATCATATTTATCGATGAAATTGATGCCGTTGGGTCTACAAGAAAGCAGTGGGAAGGTCATACAAAGAAAACACTGCATCAACTACTTGTGGAAATGGATGGATTTGAACAGAATGAGGTAAAGCTACTTAAGGTAGCACCATCTTATCAATTGTCCTCATGCACTTTCTGATGGAATCAAAATTTGAACTTCTTACAGGGAATTATTGTAATGGCTGCAACCAACTTGCCTGATATACTTGATCCAGCTTTGACTAGACCTGGTAGATTTGACAGGCATGTAAGTCCATTTTTCTTTTAAAGACACACACAATGTCTGATGCTGGACTTAGTTTTCTCATATTTGTACATTGTTTCAATATTCTGAATCGTCAGGTATATAGGTCTGAGATTCTATTAGATTGCATTTGGATCGAAGGATTTCTGAGGATGGATTTGAAATCCTTATTAATAATTTCTCAGTGGTCTTTGGTGGATTTAAATCCACTTTATATAGTCATTTGAAATCCATCCTCCAAATCCTCTTATCAATCAAATTCTTTAATCCAAACCCAACCTTAAATAAAAAACGTGCAGAGCTGAAGGCTCATTATTCATTAGGTTTCGAACAAGTACTAAATTCTTATCTTGCCATTAGATTGCTACTACTATTTACAAGAGCAAATAATATGAAGTATTAGAACAGTAACACTGATTGTGAAAAAAAAAAAAAAGATGTGTGTCAAATGATATGGTGTTTTCTCACTCTGCTACAGAAATTGCATTACAATTTACAAGCATCCTCCTGAATGCATCATGAATGTGCAGATTTAAATATTTGTTACTTTTTAACTTGCTTTTTAATTTTATTCTATTTTATTTGCAAAGCTATTACATAAATCTGAAATGCTATTGGCAAATTAATATTGGGAACCATTTCATGTTTATTGTAACTGACACCCGATGTTTCTTAATGTTTCTAGATTGTTGTTCCTAATCCTGATGTCCGGGGTCGTCAAGAGATATTGGAGCTCTATTTACAAGATAAACCTTTGGCAAATGATGTGGATGTAACCTCAATTGCTCGTGGTACTCCAGGATTCAATGGAGCAGGCAAGTAGCTATTCTATTTTCTGTCTTCATTATGTACATTATTTTCTTTAGTGTTCATTGAGGAAAATATAAGGACATAATTACAGGCTGCTTAATTTAAAACTAGCAGGCCTAACACACTATTTTTCTTAATTGAATTATTGAAGTGGCCTTACACATACTTAACTCTTTTCTGGTTCACACTTCTGATGCAGATCTTGCAAACTTAGTGAATATTGCTGCCATTAAAGCTGCTGTTGATGGTGCTGAGAAGTTGACCTCATCACAGTTAGAGTTTGCCAAAGACAGGATAGTAATGGGAACGGAAAGGAAGACAATGTTTCTGTCCGAAGAATCCAAGAAGGTTTTTTTTGCATCTGTTTGTGTTTAAATTTTCATTTTGATCTTTAGGTGGATATGTCTATTATTAACCCAGAATGAATGAAATAATTACTCTTTATCACCTCTGTTGCTATCTGAGTACCTGACCTTCCATTGCATCATGCATTAGAATCTCAACTATTGATGATATATAAGGATGTGAACTTCTCAACTATTGATGATATACAAGGATGTGAACTTTGTTAACCTTATGCTGAGTAAAATTTTGTATATTTGCTTTAAGATTAAGCTTTTATCTTATGATACTTTGATGTGGTGGTTCCTAACTGACCTAGTTGCTTTCAGCTCACTGCGTATCATGAGAGTGGCCATGCTATTGTCGCCTTGAACACTGAAGGTGCACATCCTATTCACAAGGCAACAATTATGCCACGAGGATCTGCTTTGGGCATGGTTACCCAGCTTCCATCTAGTGATGAGACTTCAATCAGCAAGAAGCAATTGTTGGCACGTCTTGATGTTTGTATGGGAGGAAGAGTAGCTGAAGAACTTATCTTCGGCAAGGACCATGTCACTACTGGAGCAAGTAGTGATCTTAACACAGCTACGGAGCTTGCTCAGTATATGGTATTTTTCATAATACATCTCATAAATTGAGTAGTGATACGCACACATGCCCACTGACTAATTAAAACAAGGTTTCTCATCTTGTTTTGACCAATGTGTTAAAAATTAATCTTTTCACCCACCATTTGTTCTTTTTGCAGCCTGGATTATTTGTAACTCCAAATTTTATCTTCCTGTTTCTCTGTTTAAATTAGCTCCTTTTTCTTTGAAATTTATGTTGCGGTTTGGGTTGGTAGTTTGGAAAGATGAAAATTGGGTCAATTGATTCAGTGGCTACTGGCTTGTGCTAAAAGTGTTCTAGAATGAATTTTCGAGTGCTCTTCTTTTGACTACTTGAATATATTGTTGCATTTGAGTTTCTTCCAATGGCTTAAGCTAAGTGTTCCTGAAAGAACTTATTTCATGCTGTTACCACAGATTCTGCAACTGTTTGCTTCATATGTTACTACATATACCATAACTCTTTCAGAAGTAAAAATGTCCGTTCCTTTTCTATGGTGCTAGGTATCTACATGTGGGATGAGTGATGAAATTGGACCTGTTCATATCAAAGAAAGACCTGGTTCAGAAATGCAGTCCCGTATAGATGCCGAAGTATGTTCTGTGAGATCTGATGCAATTATGATAAGTAGAGATATAGCTTATCCATACTAATTTATATGTTGGTCATGCAGGTTGTTAAGCTGTTGAGAGATGCTTACAATCGTGTCAAAGCCCTGTTGAAAAAGGTACGGTTATTAGATCGACATTATGTGATCATCATAGCTAAAGTCGTTAATTTGTTAGACTATATACTTGTGATGCCAGGTTATTAGATCGACATTATGTGATCATCATAGCTAAAGTCGTTAATTTGTTAGACTATATACTTGTGATGCCAATTTATTTGCAGCTATCTAGAAAAATTATGTGTGGTTTGAAACTTTTGTAATACTTTGTTGCAGCATGAGAAGGCGTTGCATGCTCTAGCAAATGCACTATTGGAGTACGAGACTCTGAACGCAGAAGAGATAAAACGTGTACTTGTTCCATATGGTAGTGAGAGAGAGTTGTTTGAAGAGCAACAGGTGGAAGAGGAGCTTGTATTAGCTTGATGAAATACAGACAGATGGAGACGAAGACAGAGACGGGGTTTTGTACAGTAGCTCAGCTGCATCAAGCATTCATACATGACATAGAAATGCAGATTTCATCTGTCCTAGCATTCAAGTGAAAGGAAGGAAGGTACTTTTAGCATATAAAGTTGTACCCTCAATGGGGAAAATTTTGGAATTCGAAGCTTTGCTTGGTTGATAGGGAAGGATAGTGAGTGGCAGAATGTCATTAATTATTTACCTTCATATCCATTATAACTAAATCTCACCATTCATGTTGGTTAATATAATGGTACACACTAAAATTTCTTGTTCTTAAAATCAGGTGCTATTCACACATTTAGCACAGTAGAGTTGGTAGAAACATTCCAGTTGCACCAACACACTCCCACAACCCTTTTAAAAAATTCTTCTTCAGTTCCAAAAACTAAGATTAAAAATTATTTATTTGTAACAAAATTATTTCAAGTGTGGATAAGATTGGAAAAGTCAAGAAAATACAATTTCACATAAATCCTACTTTAAATAATTAAAATTATCTGGTATGTTGTTATATATATACATATGTATATATTGTTCATAATATATCATTGAAATCTCAAAATCTATTTTTAATATGAAACTAATTAAATTCCAAAATTTTAAGATATTCAAAAAATTTAATGAAGAGAACTTAAGCATGCATGTTTCTAGGAAGAGTTTGTAATATAATAGGTTTCTGACCTTTGATAATCAAATGGATAAAAACTAAATTAATACTCAATTACTTATTTATCCTTACGATTTAATATTCAATATTAAATAAAAATATTATAGGCGTTACAAAATTGGATAAAACTATTATACACATTTAATATTATTTGCATTTAATTTTCGCACACTACTGAGATGGTTATAAATTACACATAAAATGCATGCACATATAAATAGTGTATAGTTTTCTGTAATGCATCAACTAAAAGGCAGTATAAACTACAGAAGAAGCTCACTGCACAGACTAGAACATATGGATAATTTAGTAACAGATAAACAAGGGAAAATTTGGATGGCATCTTACTAAGCATAATACCAAAAGCAAGATAATGAGTTTTTATCATCCATGTGAAGCTAAACAAAATCTAAATCTTCCATCAAAATCTAGTCTAGCCTAACCAACCAGTCTGCACCTAAACCCCACCGGTTTTTGTTATCAGTTGAAGAAGTTCCAACGGCATAGCAGCAGGATCAAGCTCTACGCTTCCTTGTGGGGCGCTGGGAGCTTCTTCCCTGCTAAGGAAGTGGTTTGGAACCCGGTGAGAAAATCTGAATATTTCTTCCTTTGGTATCCTCCAGATCACTGCTGAGTCGAGAATTGGGAGAAATACAGTCCGGAATCCAACCACCTTCTCAAGGGGAGCGACAGATAAGCCTTCTTTCTCATTATAGTCGTCAAGTACCATCACCATATCATACTTGTGCACAACTTCGTCAGGAGTGTTGTCGCTCCAATCTGATGACCAATTTCTGTAAAGTGCCCAGAAATCACCCTTCTGGGGTAATATTGTGATACTCCCATGTGGGGTCTTTGACCAATTAACCCTTTGAGAGAAGACATTGATTGATCTGCAGTTTTTGCATTCACCACCCAATTCAAACTCCCCACATGTTTTGTAGAAACCTGAGCCTACCCAATCAATATCACTGAATTCGCTGTTGGTTTTTGAGTCGAGCCAGGTGATCCTTAGTTCGAACGGATCCCTGGAGACCACCTTGCTGATTAGAGCATACAAGCGCGGCATGCCATCTTCGTTGTCATAAGCAGCCCAAATCTGGTTATCTGAAAACGAATTTTTAGATCTGTCCACATCAAAATCATGAAAATCAGAATCTGGCACATCTAATATCACTGCTTTCAGAATGTCTTTCCTTACAGTATCAGCAGAAGGGCCAGCCCGTTGCCTTTCTGACTGCTCCGCCACCCTTGTTGACAGCTTCTTTTTCTGGTTACCAACAAGTCCTTGGACATTGCTATCATGTCCTGGGGCAATACTGCAGTTCATTCCATATCCACTACTGTCACATCCTAGTTTTGTCTTTTTAGAGCATCCCTCCCAACCAGCAGCATCATTTGGCTTGATATGCGGTCTCTTCAGATTATCCTGTACCTCCTGAACAACATCGGGCGTTTTTTCTGCAATAGAAGGTTTTGTGCTGCTACTGTTATCGGCTGTTCCGGGAATTGGACCCCCTTGATAATTTCCACACCCGAAAGAACTTTGAGCATCTGCAACATTTCTTCCTGGATCACAAGCATTTCGATCGGCTAAATTATTACCTGAATTTCTCTGTTGCCACAGGTTACTTGATTTCAAATAATTGACTGGTCGAGCAATCTCTGAAGCAAAAAATGGCTTTTGACAATTGATACAACTAATAGTACAGTTGTAATATATTTTAAGATACTCATATATTGCGCCGCATTGACGACAAGTAGTCCAAAAGGTATCTGTTCGCTGATGAGATGGAGCAGAAGTAGATTTACGCCCCTTGGCACTTCTAGTCTGGGACTTTGGAGCTGATGTTCTCTTATTCGCACAGTTGGAAAACCGACTTGGTGTGGATGGTTTTGATCCAGCATGTTTCGGGACTTTCTCTTGACTTGGCCTCAATGGTGCAGATTGGCCACCGGTTTGTCTCAGGACTCCCTGTTGAGTTGCCCTAAATGGTGCAGATGGACCACCACCATGTTTGGAGACTTTCTGTTGATTTGGCCTAGGCGCTGCAGATCGGCTACCAGCATGTGTCGCAACTTTTTCTTGACTTGGTCTGGACGGTGCTGATGGGACAGCAGAATATGTCCGAACATTCTGTTGGAATCCTTTATAGCCCCTTCTTTGGTTATACGCCAACCTCTTCTCTTTATCTGATAGCAATTTCCACGCCTCTGAAATGATCTTGAATGCACCTTCTGCACCGACAGATTTATTTTTATCTGGGTGCAGCATGAGAGCCAACTTCCTATATTGCTTTTTTATTGTTGCGTCATCATCTGAGGGCTTAACATGGAGCACTCCATACCAATCTATTTCTCCGCCGATTTTATTCTCTGCAGATACATACACCTCCAGTGTTGTCAGCATCTGGGAAATACCATCGAGCCCTGGATATAGAACTTGTGCTTTCAAGGCAAACTTATGTGCGCCAAGAAAATCCTTCTGCTCAAACTTTCCCTCAGCAATAGATTTGGCCCTGCTGGCTTCATCTCTATTGCACTCCATGCGCTAATCTTCAACTGAATACAAAGGTCTCCAACTGGATATGCTCTCAAGAACTGAGAGTCAAGTACCTGATTTACAGAAAATGATCGATAAAATTAATTATTTAAGAACTGATGGTAACATTCACATAGCAATCTCAAATTAACGATCAGCTTTGACAAAAATTGGTGAATGAAGGCAACTCCCAGCGACTATATTTTGGAACTATAGCCAAACAAATGAGAGGCAAGCACAAGTTAGATCCTCATTACTTCAACATCTAAAATACATAGAAATCCTAAATGATCCATCAGATGACAAAATCTTAAGTCAGAACTATGATTCTGGAAGAAAGCCGGACGATGAAAGAGAGAAGCAGATTAAACCGAGCGGCAACTTCTCTAGCCATTACCATTAGAATGTGTAGAGTGAAGATACAATTTCGAAATTAAACTAGCTTTAAAACATAAAACAACCAAAAATAAGTACATCTTATCTTCTGAAACTAACAAAAGCATATGCACGTCCATAAACCATCATTTACAACTATTCGAGGTCCATATACTGTGCTGCAACTCCTTAAGATGGTATATACTGTTGAGATAGATATAACCTAGTTCGGACTACAATCCTACAATTTTAAAAGAAATGCCCAAAAATTTAGAATTATAATTAAAACCATTGTTGAACAGCTCAGATTGTCAGCTAAGACATTCAATCTATAACAAAGGTATCAATATGGAGACAAATTTTAAACGGATTAAGAACTTCCATTTTACCAATAGCTAGCTTATAGCCACTTCCTTCATCCCATTAAAATAATATATATCTGTTAGCACCATATTATGTTTTGAGAATTAGAATATAATTATTTAATAATGCCAAGTGATTAGGGTGATTACTTTGCAAGAAATCATAATACAAGGAAAAAAATTGTCATGTCAGGGCATAGAATATCACTTAAGAGCATCCTAAAAAGGAAATAGTTAACTGGATTTTGACGTACTTGGACTAAAGAAAAGGTAGCAACAGCCGCAGCATTTCTTATTTTCATGTTCACGCAATGATGTATGTTTCGTTATCAGTTAAAACATACATCACATGAAAATAAGAAATGCTGCAATTGTTGCTAGCTTTTATTTTGCCCAATTACATCAAAATTCAGTTTGAATTTTTTTAACACCAATTCAACGTGAAAACAAAATGCAAAGAAGAGAGAAACAGAACTCAGTAACTTGCGCGCAGCTGAACATATCAAAACATCACATTACGAAATACAGGTAAAATCTTCAGCAAAAACCCTAATAACAGCATAAACGTCATCTCAACAGCAGCAAATGAAAAGGAACAAACATTTCAAGCAACCGAGATAGTGCATATCAATCCAAAAACGTTTAAATCTTCAAAATCAGAACAAGAGCGCTATCAATATATCTTTATAATTAAACACAGCGAAAAAGTCAACTTTACTCACAAGTAGAACTTAGCACCAAAGATGACAAATTCCGCCATAAAATGACAAATGAGAGATAGAAATAGAAAGAAGAAATACCCACAAACATGAGAATTTGAATCTGCAGAGCTGGGATTTGTATGTATAAATCCTTCAGCGTTTCCCACCAAATTGAAATGGGGGAGAAGTCAAACCCCCCCAAAAGAGAAGTGAGAAATTAGAAATTTCACAAAATTCATCTGTAAATAGTGCGGTGGCTACTGTGAAGGGTTCTACACGTCTACCACAGTGACTTCACCCATGTTTATTTGTACAGTTTTTTTAACCATGGTTGGAATTAACTATGATTAGTTATACATTCTATGTTAACTTTAGTTATTTTTTAACTCCTCCAATAACTTCTACTTGTTTTTAACCATGGTTGGATTTAACTATGATTAGTTATACATTCTATGTTAACTTTAGTTATTTTTTAACTCCTCCAATAACTTCTACTTGTTTCTAACCATGGTTGGATTTAACTATGATTAGTTATACATTCTATGTTAACTTTAGTTATTTTGTTAAAAAAAAAAACTTTAGTTATTTTGTTAACTTCTCCAATAACCACTTCGTGTATCATAATTTGAAAATCGTAATAACTTGGTATTAAATATTCAATATTTATCGCATTCTATCTCAAAAAATAATGATCTATTAACCACAATTGGTATATATATTATTATATCATGGTCAGTGGATTTGTGACACATCAACGGTCAGTGATGGATATATTAATATATATTCACAATTGATAGAATAACAAACCTACTGTATCGAATTATTTAAATAAATATTTTATTTTTATTGCTTAAAGGTATTACAATTTACAACACATCAACAAACTAATAAAACTAAAATTTAAGAGTGGGACTATCCACGCCCAAAAATATAACATACATCCTAAATATTGTATTTTTGTTTCTTTAATTTTTTTTTCAAAAAATAAGATGTGTTTAGTATTTTTGGTGTATAGTGATCCACCCTATAATTAATTATATTTTATCTTTAATTTCCTGGTATGCTCTCAAATATGAATAATTTTCCCTAAGTTGTTAAAATATAATAATACCAAAATACATTAATTAAAAGTAATACATGACTGATTTATATGACTAATGACCTATTTTTGTGCGACTAATAAATTTTGAATGATGGATTTAATGAATAAATTGAGAGGCATTAATAAGACTTCATCTCTTACAAAAATTTCACACTCTCAAAAATAATATTGTACTTTTGATAATGCTTTTTTTTTTTTAAATGCACGGAGTTGTATACATACATATTTTTGTGAGACAAAATCATTGTCTTAATTTTCATCTGTTTTCCTTTTTTCTCATTTGGCATATAATATTTACTAATTTTATCTACTATTTCACATTGTCTCCTATTGAATAAATCTATCACTTCTTAATCAAAGAATTTTCATTTTTATTAGGTAGTATTGTTGCATTCATGTGATTTATCTAGTATATTAACAATCAATACAAATAAGTCCGGTCTCCTAAAAAAAAAAATCTACATATGCAGCAAATAAGTCGTAGATATCAACTAAGTTTAAATAAATAAAAGTTGAACCTTTTTTAAAAAATAAAATAATGGAGTTTCTAATAACTAAAGTGTTGGCTTTCAACACAATTTAAGTACTCTCTCTTTTAGATGAAACGTTAGATCTTTGCTTAAGTGTCATAAAGTTCTGTGAAGCTAGAGATTGTGCAACTTATTTTTTAATCTTTTAAAAGCCGGAAAAATGAAAGATTTATATAAAATATAGATTTTTTTTTATTAAACATATATAGGGTGTTTGTTACATAATTTTTACTTCGATCTCATTTAACTCTATTTTACTAGAAAGAGGATAAATGGGACCTTTTATTTCAATTTGTGTTTCATTATTTTATTTAATATTTGAAATAATCATCACACATTATGTGTTAATTATATATTATTATTTAATTATGTATTAAAAATAATAAAATACAATATTAAATATTAAAATGTTACAAATGATTCAGATATTTAAATGGCAAAAATAGTGTATTTCCCATTCTTGTTTCTTTTAGGTGGTTACATGTTGATGAGTCAAAGCAGCTGATATTACTCTTCAGACTCTTCAGATTATGTAATAGTTTGTATAAAACCTTTCACAATTATATTCCCTTAATTTTTAAAATATTCGAAGAATTTATTCTTAAAAAAAATAAAAAAATCTAAGAGTGGAGAATATATTGCATACCGCAAAGGTTTTTAAAATTTATAATATAGGGACAGTTTGCAAAAACTAATATTTCTAATAAATATAGATTTGAAAAACTTTATAGTTGTTTATTAGCATACCACAAAAATTCATATGAGACGGTTTCACGGATAATTATCGTTAGACGGAGTCCCATCGCCCACCAATTAAAATGTGAATTATAGAGTTTGAGTTGTAGATGATTGAGTTGTGGGTTGATCCGGTTCACGCAATACAATAAAAATCCATGAAACAATCTCAATTCTCACAAAAGACTCACTATTAGCATTCAGCATTTTTACGTATGCGAAAATTATTTGAGAAAATAATTTCAAAAGTCATATAATACGCTACCTTTGTCTTACATACATAGGCTGCATTTCCTTTTCTTTTCTTTTTTTAGCGTTTTTGTATATATAGTTTCTTTCCTATATTTAATGTTATTTTCTCTATTATTTTACTAAGAAAATCCCATTTAATGTAAACAAAAATTAATATCATCTTATCTTATTATCTTAATCGAGAATATTCACCTGCCTATTTTGGAGACGTGTTAATGTATGCATCATAAATATGTCAAAATCACATTTATGGATTAAGTACAAGGGAATTAATGTTTCATACTATATGATCTTAATAATTAATAATTGATGCAATTAACATGTAATGGTTAATGGGAGAGTGTGTGGGTGGGTGACATATCTTATTTAATATCTAATCAAATAAACTCATTTTGGGCAAGTGTCAATATGGTGGTGCATTCACTTTCTTGTGTAAAGACTCCAAACTACAACTTAATTAAATAAAACAAATATATATATATATATATATATATATATATGAGTCAAGATTGTAGCTGCTTTAGTCAACTATCATAATGTTAATAACAATTAATTATTAACTTAAATTAATTTCATATGAGTCGGCAGTTGAATCTTTATCTCTCACCATTTTAAAAGACCTTCTCATAATTGTTTTATCTCGAATACATTTTCCATTTTTTGGTAAACTTTACTTAATTCAAGGAATAGAATAGTGCAAACTTTGTAGTATATATAATGATAATAATATTTAAAAATAATAATTATAATTGTAAAAATAAAAATAATGTAGATAATTATCATATTCTTAAAAATAAATAATGATAATGTAAACAATCGTAATATTCATAAATCCAAGCAAGAATAAACTCATAATATGAATAATATTCATTAAAATTATTAGGTTTAATTTGTTGTTTATTTAGACAGTTGGCTTATTTTTTATACTCCTATAATCTACAATTTCTAGTTTCTACCAATACTTATTTGACAAGATTATTAGTTACTGATGATAATTATTGAAACTTATAACGATAATTTCTTAATGTGACAAATCAATTCCTTAAATAAACATTTTCAAACTTTTTCCAACTACTATAAGGCAACTAAAAAAAAGATAAGCAATTTTACTTGATTCAAGTAACAAAACTTTGCAAATATTTTCGAGAAATTTTGTAAATGTTTTTTGATAAGGATGACAATATTTGTAATAATTCAATTAATGTAGTTCATAAGAAACTTTTACAAAATTTGAACTACTATTTCTAATGTTTTTTTTTTATATTGCAACTTTCTTTTTTCCAGAATTTTGACTTCCGTAATTTTTTTATTGTCTTGATGTTCCTATACATTAATTTCTATTAAACTATGAATTATAAATTCACTGTCAGATCATGGATCAATTTATCAATATTATAAAGTATTATCGAATATAAAATATTAGTATTTATAGGTCTAATTAGAAAAGAAAAACACTACCTTCTAAAAAGTAAAATTTAATCATTAACTTTTTAAATTTAGCAAAACAAAAACACAATCTTAATTCACTATTGCAATTCGAATCACAATTCTATATTTTAAGGCAGACACCACATCGTAACACACTTCATATTAAAAAATATAAAAAATTGATGTCCACCAAATTGCTGTAAAAACTATATAACCTCAGTGCATGGACATTGCATGCACATGTGGTTATATATGTAATATATCAGTTAGAATATCGAGAATTTTGTTACAAATAAACAAAGGGAAACTTTCGAAAATGCCTTTGAATTAAGCAATATTAGACGCAAAATAATTGCACTTGTATCATACAAAAGAAACAAAAAAAAAAAAACAAGTCATAATCTTGTAAACGATAATCACACCATCAAAAATCTTGTCTAACCTAACCAACCGTTGTAAACTAAACTCCACCAGTTTTTGTAGTCATTTGCAGAAGTTCCAATGGAGTAGCTGCTGGATCTAGCTCAACACTTCCTTGTGGGGCCTTGGGAGCTTCTTCCCTGCTAAGGAAGTGGTTTGGCACCCTATGCGAAAATCTAAATATTTCTTCCTTTGGTATCCTCCTCGTCACTGCTGAGTCGACATTGGGAAGAAATATCGTTCTGAATCCAGGCACTTTGACGAGTGGAGCAACGGATACACCTCGTTCCTCACTGTAGTCTTCAAGTACCATCACCATGTCGTACTTGTGCACAACTTCATCAGGAGTGTTCTCACTCCAATCTGAAGACCAGTTTCTGTAAAGAGCCCAGAAATCACCCTTTTGTGGCACTATTCTAATGGACCCATGTGGACTTTTTGACCAGTTAACCCTTTGAGAGAAGGCATTAATCAATCTGCAGGTTTCGTATTTACCCACCCTGAACTCGCCACATGTTTTGTAGAAACCTGAGCCCACCCAATCAATGTCACTGAATTCCTTGTTGGTTTTTGATTTGAGCCAGCTTATCCTCAACTCAAATGGATCCCTGGAGACTACCTTGCTAACTAGAGCATATAATCGAGGCATGCCATCATCATCGTCATAAGCAGCCCAAACCTCATTTTCTGCAAATGATTTTTCAGATCTGTCCATGTCAAAATCATGAAAATCGGAATCAGGAACATCAATTATATCTGCTTCTTCGGGAATCTCTTTCCTTGCATTATTAGCAGCAGGGCTAACCCGTTGCTTTTGTGATTGCTCTGCTATCCTTGTTGTCAACTCATCTTTCTTGTTACCATCACGTCCTTGGATATTGCTGTTGCTCCCAAATTTCTCGTTGCTTTCTTTAGTCTTGTCTTTTTCCTTATCTGCCCTCCACTGACTTAGCTTTTCTAGAATTTCATTTCGAGCCTTTAACATCAACAACCTTCTGGTTTCAAACGGTGTAAGAACTATAGTACTGTTTGGCTGATGATGAATGCCAGAAAATCCATAATTCCTCAACTCGGATACACCTGCAGTTCCTATGCCACTATGTCCGGGGCCAAAACCACTGTTCATTCGGTATACACTACCATCATCGCCTAGTTTTCTCTTTTTCAAATCTTCTTCCCAACCACCACCAGCATTTGATTCTGTATGTGGTCTCTTCAGTTTACCCAGTACCTCCTGAACAACACTAGCTGCTTTTTCTGCAATAGAAGGTTCCGTCCTACCGTTATCAGCAGTATGAGGAAGTGGACCCTGCTGACGAAACCTAAAAGAACTTTGACCAGCTTGGCCTGCTCCTGATTTCTGAGCAGCTGCAGCATTTCTTCCTGGATCGGAAGCATTTTGACTCGCTGAATTGTTAACTGAACTCCTCCGACGCTCGTAATTTGCTGGTGGAGCTGTCTCTGAAGCCATAAATGGTTCTCGACATTCTGGACAAAGAAGAGTGCAGTTGCGATATATTTTAAGATACTCATATAGTGTCTTGCATTGATGACAGGTAGTCCAAAAAGTGTCAGTTCTCTGATGGGATGGAGCAGGAGGAGTTGGTTTATTGGGCATCTTTGCACTTCCATTCTGGGACTTAGGAGCTGAGGTTCTCCTGCTTGCACAATTGGCAAATTGGCTTGACATGGATGGTGCTGATGGGCCACCAGTATGCCTGGGAACTTTCTGCTGACTTGGCCTAAATGGTACTGATGGGCTGGTATGCGTCGGGAATTTATGTTGACTTTGCCTAGATGGTGGGCCACCAGCATGTGTTGGAACCTTCTGTTGACCTGGCCAGGATGGTGCTGATGATGGACCACCGGCATGTGTCCAAACATTCTGGTGGGATCCTTTATAGCCCCTTCTTTGGTTATATGCCAACCTCTTTGCTTTATCTGATAGCAAACCCCACGCTTCTGAAATGATTTTAAATGCACCATCTGCACCAATGGAAGAATTTTTATCTGGGTGTAGTGTTAGAGCCAGCTTCCTATATTGCTTTTTTATTGTTTCATCATCGAATGAAGGGTTCGCACCAAGCACTCCGTACCAATCCATTTCTCCATTTATTTTATTCTCTGCAGCTACATACACATCCAGTGTTGTCAACATTTGGGAAATACCATCCAGACCTGGATATAGAGATTGTGCTTTCAACGCAAACTTTTTTGCACCCAAAAAATCCTTTGCCTGTAACTTTATCTCAGCGATAGATTTTGCCCTGCTAGCTTCATCTTTATTGCACTCCATGTCAAATATTCACTAGATTGGAAGCACTTAGTATGATAAGACAGCGGAAACACCCAAGGGCAACTGAATACAAACACTAAGGTTCTCTCTCCAGAATAGATATGCTTTTAAGTCTTGACTGTCAAGTACCTGATTTACAGAAAAAGATCAATAAAATTAATTACTTAAGAAATAATTTAAAATCAGCCAACAGAGTAAAACGAATGAGATATGAGCACAAATCAGATCCTCATTACTTCAACATCTAAAATACATAGAGATCCTCAAGAATCCTTCAGATGACAAACTCTAAAATTTGATCAATGAGATCGGAGGAAAGATTAAAACTCAAGCTGCAACATCTCCTGCCATTACCATTACAAATGTAGAGGAGTGGAGACACAATTTCAGAATTCAAACCAACTTTAAAATACAAAACCATAAAGATAAATATATTATTTCCTCAACTGACAACTAAATGCACATCCATAAAACTATCATTACCACTATTCAAGTCCATATACTTTTTTATAGCTTCTGAAGATTCTAATTATATAAACAGGGTCCTACTAAAAGGCAGTTGAGCTTGGATAAAGCCCACCAACAATTATAAATCCAAAATTGTTCAGAATAAACCCACCAAGTTTATAAGAAAAGCTCAAATATTAGAATCATACTTAAACTATATTGACCAACTACATTACTACATAGACAGTTGAAACATTCAATTGATAACAAAGGGTTTTAGTTGGAGGTATATATATATTAAACAGCTCAAACCTTATGTTTTGCCAATAGCTTATAAGTTACTCTGTCCATGCCATTAGAATGTCCTATATTTGTTAGAGCCATATTAAATTTAGAGAATTAAAAATAATTATTTTCATAGCTTTGTAAAAAATGCCCTGCATTACTTTTGCAAGGGATCATAATCTGGGGAAAAATATGCTATTTCAGGACATTGAATATTATTTGGGGGCATCCTGAAAGGAAACAGTTCGATTTTGTGTTAATCAAGTATTTCTTATTTACTTGTCTATTTGGTTAAATTTAAATGCAAAATTAAATGTTATATTCCAGCTCGTTTCCAGCAGTTATAATGGATACCGTTGATACAAACAACTCAAAATGACCAGCTTCAAACACTTATTTACAACAGTCGATCAAAATGGCCAAACAACAACATTGTTTACTCATTTTGATAATGGTCGGCTAAAACAGTTCAAGATTACGCACAACTCCAGGCTTCAAGTAAATTAAAATGATCATTCATAGTTAAAAGTTATAACATTGCATGAACATGAATATAGGAGCAACAGCCTTTTCTTTTCTCCAATCGCATCAAACTCAATTTGAATTATTTTAACATCAATCCAAAAGGAAAACTAAATGCAAAGAACTAAAAACAGAAGTCAGAAAAGGATTACTTACGCGCAGAGGCAGATTTACGTGCTCTAACCCAGTGCACCCCCCTAGAAACCCTTTGTTATCTATGAATTTTTTTGCCATTAGTCTGGTCTTGATTTTCTAGGCCAGTCAAATTTAGTATAGGCTAAACCAATTTTATTCTTTTTTTTTTCTATAAGCAACCGAATTTAATTTTAAAAACTAAACCAGAAGTTCCAAAACCCAAACAAATCCCACTTATTTCCCCCAAAGTTCAAACACAAATAGAAACCCATTCCTTTGGATGTTCTGAATTCTGTCAAACCAACTTATTAAACTAATTAACCCGAAACCCATTACTTTTAACCAAAACCCACCTAAAGATTTTTTTGAGGTAAATCTCACTCATAGATTAGTTTGTATATAACTAGGTTGTGTTCTCCAGATTCCCAACCACGAGACACAAATCTCCAATATCAAATAATTTTACTAATGTTCATGTCACACACTTTACTGCATACACCTGTTGTCATGGCATGAAATATTTCAAGTTTTCGAAGGAAAGATAAAATATTGTATCAATGTTAGACAAGTTTTACTCTCCCAACATTGTTTTGGGCATGATTGATTTTATTGTTAGTATTATGGCTTTCAGTATAAGACTTCTTCAATTGGATTTATTGTTCTCAGGCGAGAAACTTATGTTATTGACAAGTTCTCGTCATGTATAAGTGTTGTAGAAAATCTATAGAAATATATAAATTTATTGTAATTTGTGAAAAAAAAAACATTTTCTAGCTGGGAAATTTTGAAAAACACCCCTTCTGAAGGTCAGCTAATGACTTTCTTGTGAAAATGCCCTTTTTGTTTTTGTGAACAAATAATGTTCTCAGTTCAATAATGCTAGGATGAGTAGAAGAGTGGGTGAAAAGGTAGGGATGATAGTGGGCAAAAGGATATACATATACATAACAAAACTTAACATATAAAAACTACAAACTGTAAAAGATAAAAATCGCTTAAGAGTAGAACGATGATGGGCAAAGAGGCGGACAGAAAGTATGCATATCCATAACAAAATTGAATAACTAAAAATTTAGGAAGATGATGGGCAAAGGGATTACCGTAAGGGTATATAATCATAACAAAAATAAATATATAAAAACTGAACAAATATATTTCAATGTAGAATGAATATGGGCAAAAACCCAAAAAAGGAAGGCATATTTATAATAAAACTAAACAGAAGTATAGGAGGCATGATATCATTTGCTCGGTTTTTATATGTAATGTCAACATTTTTGCCCAGCACTCGGCCTACCATCATGCCCGTCACTCTGTCCACCTCAGCCAACTATCATGCCTACATTGATATTATGAATTGGGGACATCATAATCTTTTCACATAAACAAAAGGGGTGTTTTCGCAAGAAAAAAGGGAAGGGGAGAACGTCATTAAATTGAGTTCTAGGAGGGCATTTTTCAAAATTTCCCTTTCTAGCCCACCCAATCATTAGTTCCTGGATCAAACTCTGCTTACACACAGCCGAACACATCAAAACAGCACATTACAACACTGGTAAATTCTTTGAAAAAAAAAAACCCTAATAACATCATAAACTTCATCTCAGCAGCAGTAAATGAAAAGGAAAAATCATTTCAAGCAACCATGGAGAGTGCAAAACGATCCAAAAACAGTTACAATTTTAAAAATAAGAACAACCTCTTATCATTAAACATAGAGCGAGAGCAACACATCTGTACAATTCAAAGCAGCACATTACAACACACTGGTAAATTCTTCCGCAGAAACCCTCATAACAGCATAAACCTCATCTCAACAGCAGTAATGGAAAAGAAAATTCAATTCAAGCACCCAAAGAGAGCGCAAAACGATCCAAAAACAGTTAAAACTAAAAAATTAGAACAAAATCCTAAATCATAGAACATAGTGCGCTTAAAACATATGTGTATAATTGAACTCAGAGCAAAAGTCAAATTTACTCCAAGTAGAATTCAGCACCAGACATAACGAATCCCGCCTTAAAATAAAAAAATGAAGGAGATGGAGAAATACCCATAAATTAGAAGATTTGAATCTGCAAAGCTGGGATCTGTTCGTTTTATCTTTTTGCCTTCCCCTCCAAATTGAAGTGGGGGAGAAGTCAAAACTCCCCAAAGAGAAATGATAAATATGAAAATGCCCAAAATTTGTCTGAAATTGGGAAAATAGCAATTAGGGTGGTGGCTATTGAAGGGTTTCACTTCACCAATGTTTTATAATGTATACACAAATCTGTTAACCATAGTTGGATTTAACTGTAGTTAAGTGCATTTTTAGCTTCAACTCTAGTTACTTTTTGTTTCTAACCATACTTTGGTTACTTTTTTAACTCATAAAATGACGACTTATTGTGTCAAGGTTCGAAAATCGAAATAAATTTGTGTTTAAGATTCAGTATTTGTTGTATATATTTTGTTTAAATATATATATTATTTTTATTATTTGAAATTTTGTATTTATTAATTTGTCTTGGATTGAATATATATATATATATATATATATCTCTTTTTTCATTGGTTTTTTTTTTTCTACTTTTTAGTGGATTGTATATTATGAAAGGGCTCATGTGATTTATCTGCTATATTTAACTATAAACACAAATACAAGTTTTTGATGTCAACATAGTTTAAATCAATTAAAATGAAGTTTGTAGTAATTGTGTGGTAATGTTTGATTTCCATTTTAATTTTCATTCTATACGATTTAAATGTTATTTCCTTAGTTTAAGGATTATAGTTTTGTGAAACTAGAGCTTGACCTCAAACTAGTGAGGTTATAATTTGTGCAATCCTTGTTTTTAAATCTTATAGGATGTTTGTTTAAATAATTTACTTTAGAGAAGTAACAATAAATAGGGATGTTTACATATTTGAGTAAACGTAGCTAAATCACCAAATCAGATTATTAGTAGTTTGTATAAAATACTGTGCACTCATATTCCCTAACTTTTTTAAATATTCCAAGAATGGAATAAAGCAGGGAAACATTTTTAAATTTATAAAATATGACAGATCCTATAAACTAAACTCACTACTAAATACAAATTTGAAAAGCTTTCAAGATGTTTATAGCATTTTGGCGAATGCAACAAATTTTGCGAGACAAATTTGAGAAAATAATGACATAAGTCGAACATTATATTAGTTTACTTATATATTACAAGTTCTTCACTTTTTGATGCTATAAGTAAATCAAACTAAACCGAGTTGATATTAACCAAGTTATAGTTGTCTCGATCATGAGTTACTCGAATAGTTTGGCTTTATCTATATGTAATCGAAGTAAATAAATTGTTGAATATCTTTAAACTACCAAGAATCTTGAATCAAGATTTGTTTGATTTGAAGTAGCTGTGATTCATGATGCAAGGTGTTTGAAAAAATCTCGACTTCACTTGGATTCTTCTTCTTCATGATTGGTGTAATTCAACTGGTAAAATCCTGCAAGTCATGCACAAGTGTATAAAGTATAAACCAATTAAATGGCAAATGAAAATTGGAAGTAATAGAGATCCCAATGACAGTTTTTTATTAAATAAATAAAACAGCACCACCAATTGAAATTTACCAAGAGAAACACCTTTATGAGCGAGCATCATTTCACCATATCCTTCCACTTACACATACACCACCACATAATAATAAATTACAGAACAAAAATACAACAAGAAACAAACCAATGAATGAAGATATCACCAACGTCAATATTTCACCAACTTTCTTGTGTTTTCTCTGGCTCTGCTTTGGGACTTGGTTGGGAATCTGGCAATTCCCTGTTTTTCTCGGTTTCTTCTGGTTCGGATTCCACTTCAAGATCTTGATGCCTTTCCTTGGGATCGTCAACTCTGTCATGGAGGAACTTGACGACAATACAGGTGATATTATCGGCACTACCACGAGTGAAGGCAGTCTCGGTCAGTTTCCGAGCAGCTGCTGCCGGCTCTTCTTCTGTTTGTGCTATTGAAACTGCATCCTGAAAATATTCTTTGAATATTAGTATATTATCTGGGGTGACAGTGACAGTGACATGTGATCATTAATTAATGCATAAAATCAAGCAGTGATAATCATTCCATGAAAAAGATTATTACCTCATTGAGTACAACATCCCAAAGTCCATCACTGGCAAGCACAAGCAATTCTATATCTTGATCGACCTCCTGGTCCTGTAGCATTCAAATGATAATTTTTGTGTTTTGAACAGTGTATTACTAACAGCGTTGCCTAGCCACAAATTGTGCACTCCATGACCATGTAATGAGGAACAATGAAACTAATGAAACTTTCATATTTTGATCGATTAACATTCTGAACTCTTGTTTATGCTTAATTCACAATCAACAGAGTTCATTATAATGGAAAGTCAAAACCTCTATAACAAGGACTATGAGTACCTGAATCTCAGGTTCAGCCACAACGAATTGTTTTAGCATGCGATTTCCAAAAGCACGAGACATGGCCAAGACACCTCCAACCCTCCAAGTACCTGATAAAAAAACAATTATACATCTCTGGTGCATCCAAAATCTTTATGCATAACTGGCAAATGGAACAAAATAGCATCTAATAGACAAGGCATGAACTATCAAGATGATCTTTGACTCAAATAACCTATTATTTGCCCACCCTACATCTCACTAAATAACAATCAATTCTCAAATGGCAAAATATAAAATGGAAATGAATTAAACACAAAGTACAAAAATCTGTTGGTCCATCAAATTTCCAATTCTGGTTGTGCTGTTGGGCAATAAAAGATAAATCCTTGTATTAGCATAAAAGATACCATTTTAATGAGGACAATGATTCTTGCTACATCTATATGTCACAGAGCAGCAAAAAAGTCTTAGATAATATAAAAAGGCCAAACCTGCCCACATAACAACACCTCCAGCACTTTCAATTCTCTTCCTCTCATCACTTCTATTTGGTTTGTGATCGTCTGAGAGTGGAATTGCTGTCAAGAAATAAAATTAGGAGAAATTGATCAAAAAATATTATTGGCTTGAATAATTTAGCAAAGGACAATAAGACCCAATATATCATCACCCAAATTAAGAATGGAAAAAGGATACTTGTGATATCTTTGATGATTGGTCAATATAAACCTTTCAAGGAAAAACTAGCTAAACATCCCATTTCCTAGATGTCGTTATCCTTAGTCAACCAGTTCTTATAAAATACTTAAATCCCCAAGAAAAAGAATCTACTGCCAGTTTAGAGAAGTCAATGTTAGCCGCTAATAAATGCTACTATAACTCAATTTTCATCAGAGCACAAGAAAAGAGATTCATCGCTTCACAACAATTGTAGTTGGCTTAAAGGTATACAAGAGTACCTTTTCCAGCCTTCGATATAATAGTTCGAGAATCTCCAACATTAGCAACATAAAGGCGATTGCCAACAAGAACAGCAGTAGAAGCTGTTGAGCCGTCATCTCGGAAGGTCTCCTTTTCAGAATCCAAAAAGTCTTTGTCAGTCTGCTGATATGTATCACCTGTGGTTCTGTTTTAGTTATTTGGGAGCAATAATTAATTAAAGTACAAAAAATTAGAGAAAATTCATGATATCACTACATTCTGTCTTTCATGGGTATTAGATTTCTTACAAAGCAACCAAGCTAATATAGTCAAATAGGAATATATCGAGGCTAGGTCATAATGATCGGAGAGAGGGGACGGAAAAGACATTATTATCATATAATAAATATACAGATAAAATTGTTTCCAGTGAAACTGTATGACTCAGTTGATGGAATCAATCTGATGCGACTTTGTCGCGGGTACAATATTGGGGGCACTTTGAAACATTAAAATCACACTCCTAGTGAAGCCAGGTCATAATGACCAGACAACATGAATGTAAACAAATTATTACATATGATAAATCCACAGCCAAAATTGTTTACAGTAAAACTCCACAATTCAGTTTGTAGAATCAATCTGATGTTACTCATCACAGATATAAAATTTGGAGGCATGCTCCCAGTGTTGCTCCATCCCAAATTTATTTAATTTGCCTATATTTTAAATTTATCTTAATCATAACAACATTTGAGCAGAAAATTAGATTTGAACGAGGCCAGCTTATGTCTCACATGGTATTATATAATTTAAAGATTTATGCTTCACCATATAGTTGGATAGTTCAACATGAGACACAAGCTATCCGCACTTCGTTATTCACTTAATATTTAACTGGATTGATATTTGACATTGCATCAAATATGCAGCACCTGCCATGCTCAGAGAAAGCACACTTGGAACTTAACGAACATAGAATGATAAGTACCATAATATTGCACAGAATTGAGGCAAGTTCCAGGTAAGGCAGCTTATTTCTTGTGTATCCCCAGAACCAAGAACAAACTTCAATTGGACAAAGCCCAGACTTCTTATCGTTATTTATCCAGAGCATGCACCACTATTTTACCCATAAATTTTGGTGCATGCTCAGAAAGAAACCACTCATGCTATCTCATATCATCAAAATTATATATGACAACTTACTTATAGCCAATTTGGTGTTTGTAATAAATTCTGGATGTTTCAGGAGATTCTCAAAGAGATGTTCCTTCAAAAACTCAGCAGCGCGACTGCCACCATGACCTGTGATGATGCAAATCCTTATTAAAAGAGTAGTATTACTTCACATAAACTAATAAATAATTCCATAGGTATATTCATATGAACAAAGTCGGGAATTTAGCTCCAAATATGGCATTTAAAATTTTCCAAGCCATGAGGGTGTGTAAGACTTCATAATGATGCTAATAGAGAATGAGAGATTTTCATGAACAAATCAAGTTCAAGTTTTTTTTACTCCAAGTAGCAATTTGTGTCTACTTAACCAATGAATTTGAACAAGACAATGGGCAAAAACGCAGTTAGGTTTAAGTTCATCAGTGCTGCAATTTGCATATCACGGTTCATTTCTCCACAATTGATGGGGTTACTGCATAATGGGAATAATCATGACCAGATTTCATGCATGCACATACATACTATTTGTACCAATAAAAATTTATTAAATCAGTCTTCTCCATAAATGGGCCATGAACATTAGGATTTGCCCCCTCCAGCAGGAATTTTATTCTTTTGGCTATATATAAACTTCCAGAGTAAAGGTCTAGTACAAGGCTGACCATCAAATATTCCAAAGAGGTAGACTGACTGTCCACCAATCTTGGTAGCTTTAATATCATAAAAGTCCTCCATGCTAGCCCTTTTTCCTCTAAAACTGGAATATCCACAACTTAATCTTCCATCTTCACTGTCCATCAGGAAATAAAATGTAAATATGACTTCAACCTCGTCACACCAAAAATAAACTAATGCAATGTAAAATGGGAAACCACAGTTGATAGAACCAATTAGATTTGCTATCAATAAAGCTAATACACCAATATCTTGCATGTAACTCCAATCATACCAAAAATACAAAAATAACTATAGTAGGCTAAAGACATTGAGCATATGTCATACATACTCTACTGATTCAACGATGAGGAGAAGAACTAGAGCAGAGGACCACAAAGATGACAGATACTCATTTTCTGTTACTTCAGTTCACCAAGCTCAACATATTTTAACTCATGCGTCCTCTAAAGGGGTGAAAAAAGGTGCAATGCAGAAATCGATATTTTCATGAAACGATACCATGACATCAAAAGTCAGAAACTTAATTACCTCAAATGGGGAATACCTCAAATCATAATCAGAATAGAAATTTTATAAAATGAAATCACCAGAAATAAGTAAAAATAAAGAATTATTTATCTTCATGCATCGACTTACTGGAGCAAGGTCATAAGGTACAATATACAAGTAGAGGTCCCACATCAGAAAATTCTGTTTCCTACTAGATAACAAATTATTTTTGTAAACATGCTGCACATTCCCTCCCTCTCTCATCTTAAGTTTTGGTGTACTCACACTAGGGATATGTGGGGCCTTGCTTTTGGCTTGCTTGACTAGCTATCTTTTAAAAGAAAAGGAGGGGTTAACTTCCATTTCAAGACATGTTAAATAAAGGCTCCAAAAGATGTTTTGCTTCATACTGAACTCACATAAACAACAACAATGAGTTAAGGACAATACAAGACTACTTGCTACTTTTGGCCTAAAAGAACATTCTAACAACATATATTATATTTACTGTTTTCATAAATGAAGTCAGAGTGCAAAAGAAATTCGTTATCCAGGACATATCCTTCAGTAAATAACTTCAAAAGGGAATATTTTAATACATGACAGTGAAGGTATTCATTCATTGTCACGACACATTGATCACTATATACAGAAAAACATTTACTTCACGAACATGGGTCATCAAGAAGAATATATAGGGCATAATCACCAAAAAACAAACTTAAGCAGCTCATTCGGGACAATGAAACTAGAAAACCAACTAAACATTTTTTCGAGACTTTGGAGAAAAAACAAACAAAGAATGAAAAGTAAAACATTATAACATATACCTTCATGCATCACGCTAAAAAATAAACTACCATATGAAAGAATGTTTTCCCTATGAAGTAATTACTTAAAGAACACACGATTTCCAAGATGTATGGCCAAACTTAAAACACTCAATATTCAATACCTTTTCCATCCCCCGCTAGCATAGCCACCATCATCATCCTTCTCAGGTAAAGTATCAACAGTAGATCCTTTGGCAGTTGCACCAACATCCACCATCATTTTTCTTGTTCTTCCAAGCTTACAATTCCACAAATAATTTAAGCAGCAAGAACTATTTGAACCTCCGCAGATATAACTAAGTCGTCTGACCTCACTGTATCTCCCAAGATATCTCACCCAAAGAGTTGTAGACCTCAAAAAACTGTTGCATAACATCTAAAGCAGATGTGTTGGTCTCACAATTGAATCTAATAAAGGTCTAGAAACATAAAAGGTGAAAAAGGAATCAGCCTCAACACATCTATATCATATTTGCATGATACGGAGATGCATATAAGCTTCATTACTGATAACTGCTCAGTGAACACAAAAGTGCATTGAAATGGATAGCTTTCAGAAAACCAGCAAACCAAGTTCAGATGGACTTGTACTATAAACATTCAACTATTTAATTACTAAAAATCATGAGCATTTATTCATTTGGTTTTTATCTTTGAGCGATAACTTTAGTAAGAATCTATCAGCAATAACCTCCTTTCATGGGATCCAACGATTACAGAAATCCTCTGCTCTCCTTGTTTTTTGATAAATGCAATAATAGAGAATTACTTACTTCAGCAATTAGGACTCAAATTTAACGTGGCTAAATCTCAATTTATTCTCATCCATAATTGATTCAACAAAGGAGTTCAATTCAAACAATAAATCGCCTCAATCTTTCTACAAGCACATGTTAAATCACCAGAAAAACATCTTCCACGTCCTAAGGAGCTAAAAATTACGGCCTTATTTACTGGGAGAAAAAGAAAAGAAACACAGAAATCAGCAATGGAAAGAGATAATACCAGCTTTTACACTCAGAAAAGTTGACTCGTTGAGCCGCAAGAATAAATGATGAGATGCAGATCCACGGCCATTTTACATAAAGGATTTCACACTCAATTCGATTTAATATAAACTGGATAACAATATATATTGGGCATCAAAGAATAACAGATCGATCAGTTTAAAATGGGACAGTGAATCGGATCAAATAGAAGATCGCAGAAGATCCGAATCCCAGAATTCGAATGGAATCAGATAAGATAGTATCTCACTGAAGCATGGCGAAAACGAAAAGAAAAGCTTTTTTGGAATCTGGAAACCCTAGAGGGAGAGAATTGTTGATACCACTATTATTATTAGTGGAGCGTGGTGGAGTGGAGTGGATGAAAATGAAATTTGTTGTGAAGTGGCGGAGGCTAGAGAGAGAAAGAGAGTGACAGTGCTGAATCGGTTGTCACCGAAGAAGAGGTGGCAACGTGGCATCATTTGTGCTGTTGTGCATCGACATTTCAAGGCAAAACATCCCATGCCTCTTATACATTGAGCCAGGTCAGATTTCCTTACAAGCTAAATCCAATATTCTCTCCGATCTCAATTAAGGATGCCTTTTTTTTCTCAAGTTTTTGTTATTGATTAGAAAAGGCATAAATTTTGTATAAATTGAGGAATTTATGATTTAAAATTAAAATAATAATCAATTTTATTTCATAAAAAATATCACATTAAATTCCTAAGTTTTAGCTATTTAATATTAATGTGAATAATTTTGGAATAAAGTTGTATAAAAGTCTAAAACTGATACTTGAAAATAAATTTTGACCTCTAAAATGACACGTAATTGGAATCCGAGGGAGTAATATATCACAAAACCTTATATGAGACGGTTTCACGGATAGTTATTATGAGACGGATCTCATTACCCGCAAATAAAATTCATTTTCACATATGTGAATTGCAAAGTATGGTTATGGATTGTTACGTCTCAATGTTGTGATCTCACATAAGACTTACTTGTAATATATTAAGTCTGATATAAAATATTTAATATATCAAATACGTTTTCTGATCAATTTTCCTACTAAAATCAAATTTGATGTCCTAATTTTTTTAAATCAAAATATATAAAACTCATGTCAAGACACCTTCAATCTCACCAAACAAAACCTCCAAATCAATTTTCTAATATTCATTTGACTATAACTCAATTTGAGCAAATAGCTAACGAATTTTTCAAATTTGACCTAAAAGTGATCGAAAAATGGGTTGAAGTAGCAAAGAGAAAAACCAATAGATTTTGAGTTGCAATAAAAGGGGAACAATTAGGTTGCAAAGTTTAAAAAAATGTCATATTTCAGGTTGTGGTTTTTTTCAGATATTTCAGTTGAGATTTGTAGTAGATTCATTGCATTTTTTAGCTCAATACAACGATCGTGGAATTTTTTGGCAGTTTTGTCAGAAAATATGACAAAATTTTGAGTTTGAGTTGTAATTGGTTAAACCCTTAACATTGTTTACTTTGTAAGTAAGGATTGAGTTGTATTGATAAATCATATGATAAAAAATGGGATAAGAATAAATTTGAAAAAACAATCCATCATTTATTTTGATGATTAACCATAGGAAGTAAAATCTATCTTTTTTCTATTCCATTAATTTTAATAAATGAAAAACAGAAAAAAAAAAAATCCATCAAACTTTGACACATTTTCAATCCAAACTGTCGACGGTATATTCAAAAAAGTAATTCATCTTGAAAAATCTACCAAAATGTCTGATTTATAAGCTAAAATGACTCATTTTTTAAATCTAAAGATAAAATCTTAAACCAGTATCATGATTCTTGTTTGATTTTAGTCTGATTCGAACAAATCAACATAGAACCATGAAACTGATACCGAGTTATAATTTGGCTTTGAAATTTGATCCTTTTGGCATATGTTTCAAGCATTTTGGCTTATGTTTAATGGTGAATTGCATCGAGTTTTCTGACCATTGTTTTTGACTGAAATTGTGTCAAAAATTGAGTTTAATAGCAACATGAAAAACTCTTAAAAAGCATAGATAGGAATCTAATGTTTTTTTTTTTTTTTGGTAAATGCTCCAAATGAAAAAAAATAAAATTAAAATACATGTTAGCATTTTGATAACTCTAAAATACAAATTGTATTTTGATATTGACCTTAACTTATAATGACATAATATATGTTATTGAGGAATCAATGAGGTCGGACGATGATTTTATAATTGAATGATCAATATTACCCTATATCGTCACGATATCGTTCTATTTAATCAAGAGTCTAACTAGTGAAATAAAAGTAAATTGTTATATTTTTCTTGTTATATGGTGTAATAAATTAAATAATACCTACACAATATATATAATCACTCAACTGTACAACTGTATAAAATATAGTTCAAAACTCAAATTTCAAATAAAAAGTACTTAAATTCAACAAAATCTAAACATTTTAATGTTGATATTTTGTTTTTTTATATACAATATAAATAACAAATAAAAATAATCAAGAATGATAAATTTGCTATATCACATATTAAAATGAAATGTTTTAGCATTATTATTTGTTAAAAAAAAAAAATCCTCACCACCAATCAAATTAACAAATGCAAAAATAAATAAATAAAAATATAAGAACGATATAGTTGATGTATTATGCATACAAAACAAAATTTAAATGAAAAAGGTTTTTTTTTGTTTTTTTTTTTGCTTTCCAAATATAGTATGTTTTTGGATGGAAAAACTAATTTTACTATTTTTTGTGTGTGTAATCTTTTATGTACATATTATAAGTTATAAAAGAAAATAACATTATATTCGTTTTACGTACTCTGCACGTATGATATGTGCTAAAAATGACTCCCAAACATAATTTGGAAATTAGATCCTCTATTTCAGTTTGATATTTTATTTTATATTTCATTAATTTTAGTTTACATTTCAAAAACTATTTAATGATGTCATTTACATATATAATATTATGTCATTTGGTATGGTATGTCGTATGGTATCTAAAATCTCGGTATGCATAAATGTATATTTTTACCTTACCAAATATTGTAGTATAATAAAAATTCAGTATCACACATAGTCATACCGTGCCATACCGAAAATATCATTACACAAAAATGAAAAATATATGCCAAAACTTCGGTATACCGAAAAAATTGTTATTTTGAAATGAAAATTATATACCGAAATTTCGGTAAACTAAAAATCTATTATTGTGGAATTAATATTTTTTTATTAATATTAGAAATTTCGAAATTATCATACCTATATTATACTGAAATTTTCGGTATTTTTTAAATATGATTAGTGCGGTATTTATCCCCACCCTTACAAATAACTTATAATGATTATTTTGGAATATTAGATGAAATATCAAAGTGGAATAGAAGATGGTACTGTCATAAAATAAGGATTGGTGTTATTTTCAAAAGAAGAAAGAAAGTCATTTTTTTAGTGAGGAAAAAAAAAAAAGAGAGGTTTAACATCATTTGTTAATTGTTACCCAAGTTGAATAAATAAATGCAGGTTAATTACAAAATTATCACAGAGGCAGAAATCAGGCAAAAGTTTTTCCAGGCTGTAAAATAAGTCAATTCGGTCAACCACCTAGTGCTATTGTATTTTTTACTTTCAATTATAGTATTGTAGTACAACTTCACTAAGTTTCTAATTTTTTACTCACGACTCGTGATCGGCTACTTCGAATTTCTACAATATTTTAATTTTATTTAAATATATTATTCTAAAAACTATTTACAATATATATATATTTTCCAAATATGACATGGTAATTTATATTGCCGTTGAAGATTTAAATTCTAATCTTAAATTTTAATTAGTAAAAAATTTAGGACCTTTTTTGTAAGATTTTAAATAAATTTCTCCAAAACTAAAAATATTCCTAAATTTTTGTTGTTCAATAATGTTTTACTGTTTGAAAATGGTATCAGTCTAAAAATGCTCCAAGTTTCTATTTATGCCAATTACTTAATGTTATATAGTTTTACTTATTGAAACCAATATTATAATAGTGTTGGTATATATTATGGGGGATCTATTTTGATCTTTACTAATTTTATCTTATATTCAATATATTATTTATCTAGATATATTAATTCAATATAATTTTATTAAAAAAAGAAAAAAAGAAAAACTGACTCACGAGGGAGCCCACCAACGACTTTCCTTCTTTTCCACACTCAAATTTGAAGTATAGATGGGTGGACTCCTATGCCCTTGTCTTTCTCTCTCTAAAAACCTCTGCAAAACTGTTGAATTTTTGTCCGAACTGGAAACTGCATAGATTTATTACAAAGTTAGAAATCTCCGCGAAACTTCCTTCTCTATCGCAACGCTCACCGTGGTGGTGGACGACGTTATAGTGGACCGGCTTTTATTGCAAACTCATTATTTCATATGTATGATTTTTTCAGCATTTCTTTCCTTTCTCAGTCGTCTCTCTAGTTGTGTTATGTAACTGTTAAATATTGGTAGGTTTTGTTTATTAATTTTTTTTTCTTGTTTAGTGTGTGTTTTTGTGTATTTTTTTGGGTTTCTTTCTTTTTTCTTCTGCTTTTTTCTTTGAGGGAGTAATTGGGATAAGAGGGACAAATTTTCTATCTGTTCAGTGTCCATGATAACGTTGTTAGTTTTTTTTTTTTTTTGACTTAATCTTTTTTTTGTTATTGTAGGGGTTGACTCTTGTTTTGTTTGAATTTTGAACACAGTGGGGTTTCTTGTATGAACTAATTAAAATATAATTCATATTTCTGATTGAGAAAAAAGAAAGTGAGTTTGATTGTTGGCTATGTGAATTTGGAATATCTTGATTCCTGACATGTGTTTCTGTTTGATTTATGTGCTGAAAGATATAAACTTTAGTTTTGGTAATTTCTTCAAGAGCCAAATCTTTTCTTATGGAATAATTTCCATTTATTGTGCATACGCTATGAACATTCTTTTATCCATTTCCTTGTAAGATTACTTTAGTTACACCAGAAGACCTCAACTATTGCCTGATGTGTGTTCTGCTTGAATGGCTAAATAATTAGTTTCTGCTTTCAATTTTGGCTTTGTAAATCAATATCATCCAATTGCATATTTACAGGGCTTGATTTGCTTGAAGACGTGGTGCTAGCAGAGCATGTTTTACGAGCGTTTCTAATTTCCATTCCCGTTTTCCGAACTGTATAATCTGTTTCCATTTCTCATGTGAAGTGGAGTTATGAGTGTCCACCAAGAGAAGATTGTCAGGTTAGTTTTCATGTCATAGTTTCTTTCTCCATTCAAATTTTCATTAAACTGGCAGTTGTGTGAATATATGTGTGTTCTGATTTTAAATTTCAGGTTTGAAGATTGGAGAGCTGAGAAAGGAATCAATGGACAATCTTCCTCTAAACACGGAGTGGAACTGGGCCGACTCAGATCAGCAGTGTACTCAGTTTCAGACAAGTTTCAGAGAGGGTTAGAATCTGGCTCCGAAAGAATCAAAAGATTCACGGGATCATTAACATCCTTCTCTCTGGGAAAGTTGATGGCGGATGACGAGGGATCTAGGAAGAAAATTCTCGATCCTCAGGGATCATTTCTTCAGAAATGGAATAAGATTTTTGTACTGTCGTGTTTCATTGCTGTTTCCCTGGATCCCTTGTTTTTCTACATACCTATCCTTAATGGTGACAAAAAGTGTCTTGATTTGGACCGCAAGTTGGAACTTACAGCCTGTATTCTACGCTCCTTTACTGATATCTTTTACCTTATCCACATCATTTTTCAATTCCGCACTGGTTTCATTGCCCCTTCTTCACGTGTGTTTGGAAGAGGTGTTCTTGTTGAAAATTCTTGGGAAATCGCTAAGAGATATCTGTCTTCTTACTTCATAATCGACATTCTTGCAGTTCTTCCACTTCCACAGGTAAGCAAAAAATTTCATGTGTATAAATATAAGATAGTCGCATGCAGTTGTACATTATATAGGCGAGAAAAGACATCTTTCCTATAGATGGAACTTAGTTTTTAAATGGACAAATGAATCAGTAAAGGTTTCGTTTGAGTTATTTGCTCTGATGTTGATGCATATCAATGCAGTCAGTGAAGATATGATAATTGAGAAACTCTGCTGTTTAGCGTATTTTTTCTGTGTCGTAAATAATCTTAATAACCTTCATCTGCATATGTATACACAAAATCGCTCTTTCAACTCTCATCTGAGACACCATGTATGCAGAGTTTGTCTAAAGAACTGCAGAGTTAGGCTAGTTCTATATCAAGACAATTGTCTTTAGGTATGTAACTGAGTCTGATCGTTCTATGACTTGGACAGATTGTAATAGTGATTGTCATACCCAAGTTGAGAGGTGCGAGATCTTTGAACACAAAGAATTTGTTGAAATTTGTGGTGATCTTTCAATACATACCAAGGGTTCTCCGAATTCGTCCTCTGTACAAGGAAGTCACTAGAACTTCTGGCATACTCACTGAAACAGCATGGGCTGGAGCTGCCTTCAATCTTTTCCTTTATATGCTTGCCAGTCACGTGAGTATTTTTGACTGAACTATGCTGCTTTCCTTCTTTTAACATTGTTTTCTCTGTCAAGGCTCATGAAGCTTGTGCTCATAATCTGTAATTTGTTTTGCCTTTTAGTTCTTTTTATGACTGGGTTTTTGCTCCTCTGTTAGGTGCTGGGAGCCTGGTGGTATTTGCTCTCTATAGAACGTGAAACCACTTGCTGGTTGAAGGCTTGTAATGATCAATCTGATTGTAGGAAATCTTCGTTTATCTGCAATGGTGATCATAGGTCATTCAGTGAAATTTTCAACCAATCCTGCCCTATTCAGACTCCTAATGCTACCATTTTCGATTTTGGGATATTCCTTGATGCTCTTCAATCTGGTGTTCTTGAGTCCAAAGATTTCCCTCAGAAATTCTTCTACTGTTTCTGGTGGGGTCTGCAGAATTTAAGGTATTTTTCTCCTAAATTTGACGGTGCTTGTTCATAGTGAACTTGGAGTATCAAATTACGCCTGCCTTCATTCATACTAGTGTCTCGAGACAGATATTACATAGATAAATTATTTTCTAGGAATAGTTGTACATTTGATGGGGCGACTTTTTGTTTGTAGAGTTTCTGATATAGTAATCTACATAACATTTAATGTTTGTGTAATGTTGCAGCTCTCTCGGTCAGAATCTCAAAACAAGCACCTATGTTTGGGAAATTTGCTTCGCAGTTTTCATATCCATATCTGGCTTGGTCCTCTTTTCGTTTCTGATTGGAAATATGCAGGTGAGTGAATTGTTTCTCCATTCAAAATTCAGGGGATACAAATTAAAAACCTTCTTTATCTGATTTCAAATACTAGAAATAACGGGATGGCATGACCTGGGGCAAATTGTAAATGCTATATATAGTGAACTCTGAATTGTGGTTCAACAGACATATCTGCAGTCCACAACACTGAGATTGGAGGAGATGAGGGTGAAAAGACGAGATGCAGAGCAATGGATGTCCCACCGTTTGCTCCCCGAAAGTTTGAGGGAGCGAATCAGAAGATACGAGCAATACAAATGGCAGGAAACCAGGGGTGTTGATGAAGATAATCTGATCCGGAATCTTCCCAAGGACCTCAGAAGAGATATAAAGCGACATCTCTGTTTGGCTTTACTTAAGAGAGTAAGTTCTCACCTTTTCAGCCAATCTGAGAGAAGAAATATAAATTGATCAACTCTAAAGCCCGTAAATGACATTGTAAGCTATCATTCAGGTACCAATGTTCGAGAAAATGGATGATCAACTCTTGGACGCACTGTGTGATCGTCTTAAACCAGTACTTTACACCGAGGACAGTTACATAGTGCGTGAGGGCGATCCAGTAGACGAGATGCTGTTTGTTATGCGTGGCAAATTATTAACCGTGACAACCAATGGTGGGCGCACAGGGTTTTTCAACTCGGATTATTTAAAAGCAGGCGATTTTTGTGGCGAAGAGCTCCTAACTTGGGCTCTGGACCCACACTCATCGTCTAATCTCCCAATCTCCACCAGAACTGTTCAAGCTCTCTCAGAAGTAGAGGCGTTTGCTTTAATGGCTGACGATCTGAAGTTTGTCGCCTCCCAATTCCGACGACTACACAGCAAACAGCTTCGCCATGCATTTAGATTTTACTCGCAGCAGTGGAGGACTTGGGCGGCGTGTTTTATACAAGCAGCATGGCGCCGTTATGCTAGGAAGAAACTGGAAGAGTCTCTACGTGAAGAAGAAGATCGATTGCAAGATGCGTTGGCGAAAGATGGTGGTAGTTCTCCTAGTTTGGGGGCGACCATTTATGCATCGAGATTTGCAGCCAATGCTCTTCGTGCTTTGAGACGCAACGGGGGTAGAAAGACGAGGATACCGGAGAGGATATCTCCGATTCTGCTTCAGAAGCCAGCTGAACCGGATTTCACTGATGAAGACAAGTGACAAGTATGTATTATTGTTTCTAACAATTGTATTATAGTTTTCTTTGTTAACTTGCTTGGTTTTGTTTGTAAGAGTGTAAGTAGGATATGAAAGCATTGTGTATATAATTGTTTAGGCTCCTGAAAAAGGTGTACTTTGGCAATTCTGGCCATTAAAATTATGGTATTAAGATGATGTGGCTATGGAATGGGTTTGTTTGTGTGGAGGATTTTTCAAATTAGATAGTGTAGCTCATTCTTGTATCTCATGCACAGATCACTCTCACCCATCTAGAATCACACTTCACCCCCTAATCTATGACCCTTTTTTTTAAATTGGAAGTAGCATCTTATAAGCTCCAGATACTTTAAATGATGCAAAACTTATAAAATGTTATAAATAAGGGTTAAATACAATCAACCAAATAGGTTGGTTTATATTCAATGTGGAAGCCAACTTGTAATACTATAAAATTAAAATTTTGATCTTTTGTTTTAATGTACGAAGGAACTTTTAAAAGAACAACTTATCTGATTACACATGGGAACTTAAATTCCACGGAAGAAGAAAATCATATCATGCTAATTCGAGAGAAAAAAAAATCTTTTAATGAAAGTAATTATATCAAGAAATATATTTGTCGCAGTTCATATATTGTTAGTTAAACTTAATAATTTGATTTGGTTCTTAGAACTAAGAAGACATAATGTTGTATTGTATTATAGTAGATAATATATAACTATATATATATATATATATGTAGTTATTTTATGTGCAATTTTATAAACTCGTGACTACTTTACATTGTGATTTTTGGACTCTTACTAAATATGTTTTGGATTGATTTCTCTCGTGTTCTCAAAAAATAATAAACAATGATATAATCTACACTTACATTTAACGAGTTGAACCCCTATTTGATGACTGTAAACACTACTTTTCTTTCCAGGTGCTTCCTCCATTCAAACATCCCATTATATAAAAATATATATTATACACGCATCTTCTTTTTCAAACCCACACACATTTACACACGCAAACCATAGTTAAAGCACAAACTTTTGTTTCAAAATTCCAAGCAAAATATTATCAAGAGTAAAGATAAAAAAAGGGGGAAAAAGTTTCACTTCACACGATCATTTGAAGGAGGTTGATTTCACACGATCAATTCTGCCAAAAAAAAAAAAAAAAAAGAAAGAAGTTATAATACCATTCATGCAATTCAAAGAAAGGTGTGTTAAAATAAAATAGGTAGGTAGAGTTGAGATATGAGATATATACCATATCTGTTTGAAATCGACGACAACGATGCTGATATTGGCTTTGCTACCTCGAGCCAGCGCGAGCTCAGCCATGACAGCAGCAGCAGCAGTTGCAGCATCTTTCTGGCGTGATCTGTTTCGGCCATGGCAGTAGCTCCTTCCAATCTCGCATGCCGCCTCATTTGAAATCACATCCCACAGTCCTTCACTTCCCACTATCAGCAACTCATCTGCTTCGCTTCTTCTTATTACTTTTACTTTCCCTCCTGCTTCTTTCGGATCTGTGGCCTCCTCCAACAACTGCACCGCCGTTTCTCCGCGCGACAGCACCACCCTCGCGCCACCGCAATTGGCCGCCACCGCCACCTCATTCTTCCCCACCACGGCCACCACCGCCGTGGACGCTGCCGACACGCCCTTCCTGTTCACCTCCGCCTCCATCATGTTGAACCCTGCAGCCATCACTTTCTCCCACTCTATCTCCTTGCTGCTTTCTTCAGCTTCAACGATCTCAGCCAACGTCTTATGCAGCGTCTGGCAGCAAGCCTGCACCACGCGCCGCCGCCCATGGCCGTGGTAGATCCCAAACAGATCGTAGCTTTCGTCGCCTCTCTTGAGAAACCCTAATTCCACCGCCACAATGTCCTCCATCTCTCTCCGCCTCCCCACAACAGATATTTTCCCATACGACCTGCACCGCATACCACCTCCCCGCGCCGATTCCGCCGGCGTTTCTTCAACTGCCTCCTTCTGAGTTTCATCTCTTCCGTTCTTCAAACAAACGACGTCGTTCTCGGTGGTGGACGGATCCGCGGCGGACTTCGCCTTAGAAATGGACCTGATTTGGCGGAGCTCCATTCTCCTCCGGCGTGCATCCTTGGCTGGTTGACCTTTGAGTTGACTTTCTCCAACTTTAGAACCCAACCACGTATTCTGCCGGCGACAACCAGTACTCTTGGGCGGCGGCGATTGGTGGCTTTGGTAGCTATCGAAATTCATAATCTTAACATCAATGAAGTAATTAAGCTACAGAAAAAGAGATGAGAAAATAATACTAATATAGAAAAGAAGGCAGAACGGTGGAAGCATGGAGGTGAAGAGCATGCAATGCATGTTAAGTAACATAAATAAGGGCTATTTTGGGCGGAATTGCGGCGGACAAGTGGACACGTGGAGCTGAAGTGGACGGGTGGAAGGAGGATGTGGCGCCAACTGATTTGATTGAGTGAGTAACCGATTTCGATCTTCTGCTTTACTGGTGCACCATAATTATGGTACTGCTAATCGTTTCAATACATAACTATTATTAACCTGTTTTTAACCAGAGGATTCGGATCCAAATAAGTAATGGCATATCTGCATGATCGAAAATTAAAATCACTATTCTAACCACCAAATTCATATGAAATATCTTAAATGGAATTCTTTGAATCAGTATTTATAGTCAAGATTACACAATTTTATAGGTAGAATAATAAAGTATACTATATCTGAAAGTATGTAGCTATAAATAGCATACACTCAACAGAAAAAGACTGACCCGTTTTGTATACTCGAGTCACCTTTGTGAGACGTGTTGGTGGATGTGCTTACAAGGTGCTCTGCACTTTGCACTTCTCTTTTTACTTGAAATAGGAAAACCTTATTTTTAATCATTTTTACTTACAATTTTTTTTTTCCTTTTTTAAGTTGTATTTTATTTTTCCAACCAAAATAAATGATTTTTGTCTAACCATACCCTTCAACATTTTGTGGTATGAATTTAAGTATATGATTGTACGAATTTAAATATATAGTGGTATAAACTACATTAATGATGATACATGCTACATTAATAATGATATGTGTGATATGATGGTACCGACTACATTAAAAATGGTACATAATGTGATATAGTAATATAAGTATATAATGATACATGTTTAATTTTATTAAGAATACAATGATCCAAATAAATATTCTTTTCACTAAAAAAGAATAGTTTGAAACTCTTCATTAAAAAAAAATTGCTTTCCTTGTTAGAGTACTATAATTTCATCACATTGAAATATCTACTTTATTTCTTTTAATTGAATTTTGTACCGTTTGTATGATGCATTTTGAATGTTTTTTTTATAACTTCAAATCATTAATATTATTTAAATCATATATTATTTTAACATCATTTAATATACCAAAAATTTAATGGTGATACCGGATGCAACTAAAGTGATACAGACTGATCTAGTTTTCTTTCAAAGGGAATGGTATTAAGTTAATTTTACATGTATCTGTGTACATACAACAGAAAACACAAACTTTTTGGAGAGAAATCAAATAAAAATATCACAAATAAAAATAGGATGACATTTATACTTGGAGACAAAAACGAAAATTAATAATTAATTTATCCGTTTCATACCAATTTTTATTATAATTCAATAGAATTACTAAATAATAAAATTATCTTGACGAAATCAATATAATTTATGCAATACAAGTGGGAAAATTATAAATTGATATGGTAAAACTATTCTAGACAAATCTTAAAACTCAGCTCAGTTAAAATCCTTATTCTTCTGATTGTTAATTCAGAATTAATTTCAATTATTCAACACCACCATCATGCTTTAAGAACAAAAAGAAGAGGCTATACAAAGTTATATCTAAAAAAAAAAAAAATCTAAATTGTTTTCTCCATGAACTCTTCATCATGATCCATGGCTCTCTGGAAAGGCATTGGAGGCATATGCAGAGACTCAACATCTCCTTCAAGCATGCTAACAACTTCACTCATCAGAGGCTTATTCCCAGGCCTAATCTGAATGCACCAGAATGCTACTATTATCATCTTCTTCACTACATCCTTCTCTTCTTCTTCTACTTCACCGTCTGATCTCATTTCCAACTCTTTTCCATCACTCAAATGCTTGTAAATCCAGCAAGGAAAATACACAGCATATGGATTCATGGATCGTACCATTTCCAGCACCAGCATTCCAAAACTGTACACATCAGCTTTGCAAGAGATTTGATCTCCAATGTTTTTGTACAACATTTCTGGAGGAATGAGCCCATCTTCCCCTTCACAATCATGTGATGAGTACAGTTTTGCTAGTCCACAATCTGTTATCTTGGGACTGAAATATTGATCAAGTAGAATGTTTTGCAGCTTGATTCCAAGATGGATGATTTGGTTACCATGCAAACACTCGATTCCACGAGCTATTCCAACAGAGATCTTGAACATCTCTCCATAGCTCAAGGAGGGCTTCGAATCCATCCTTTCTTGCAAGAAAATGTGGCTTTCAAGAGAGCCACATGGCACGAACTCGTGTACCAGAACCCTTTTCATGCCTTGATGCAAAACCCGATAAGTTTGACAATGTTTGGATTGTTCATCTTTGAAACTGTTGATACATAACTGATGAACTCTCTGTCACTAGCTGAAGAATTTACCACCATTTTCACTGCAGAAGAAGGTCCGCTTCGAAGGGTGCCTTTGAAAACAGTTCCATGAAGGCCTTCACCTAGTTTGGCCTTGAAATTTCTTGTCATCTTTTTGATCTCATTGTAACTGTAATTTATTGGCATGAAGTTTACTTGGTTACTTAAGAGTTCTTCTATGGCTTCACCATCTTTCCGTTTATACACAATCAATCCAATTATAATCCCAAGCATAAATCTCAGTACTATGATTCTCCTGTTCAAAGCAAGGAACAAAACAACTAAGAAACATGTGGAAAAACAGTAACACTGTGTTTCATTATAATGGGGTTCTGAACTTACCAATAGCCATGTCAGCAATCATTAAATAAGCTGCAAGGAAGAAGCTAAGATCAAAGAATAAATTAAACTATGTCTAAAAGTAAAAGAAAAGGCTAAAAAGATCTACAAATAATTAGATAACAGCATAAAGAGAACTTACGTCCATAGTATACTAATTTGCCTGCATTTACAAGAAAAGCATGTTAGCGAAGCATAGAAGCTGAATATTCGACATTTTTGGGGGCATAGAATAGAAGTGTTCTTACAGCCAAAAGTACGGTCCCGATCTTCATAGCAGTAATGGCGACATTGAATTTTGTTGTTTTCCAGAGTGCAAGTGCCCTTGCTTTCATCACATTCGGTACACATAGCTCTAAACCAAGAAAGCTGAAATCCATAGGCTAACATGTCATGAATCTGTGAATACGAATAGTTCCCATGATCACTCAAAGGCCAAGGTGATGAAGCCTCAGCCATGGTGTCATATGTGCAAGACTCCTCCAAATCCGACACTAATATGCTTCCAACCGTAACATAACTGTAGATTCGGGACATGTTGGAGAAAGCACTTGTGTTGCCACAGAAAGGATTCAGAATGTACAGTGGATTTGTCACAGGGCTTAGGCAGTTGAGAAACCTTACAACAATGTTCTTTTTGTAGTCATGGTAGATGTAAGTTGAGTAGTAGTAAAGATCATCATCTGTGGAAGAGTACACTGGACAAGACGAGTGATTGTGGCTGTCTAGACCTGGATCAGACAAGCGAATGGAAAAGTTGCTGTAGTTGATTTCTTGAACATGGTATCTTCTGGATTTTGAGTGTAGTATGGTTTGGTTATTCTTGCATTTGAGCATGAAAACAGGGTCTGAATGGCCACAATTTGCAGGATCATTTCTCAGCCTAAAAGGGTAGCTGATGTTGATATTCCCACACGAAGAAGTGATGCAGAGTGAGCTGTTTTGTGCTTTGCAGATGCTTGTTACACATAAGAGCATAAGCAAGATGGTCAGGCCTGAAAAGAAGAGGCTATTTGACATGTTTGGAGATGATGAGAAAATGGCAACTATGATATGTAAAAGATTATTTAAGAATAAGGAAATTGATGATTAGTTTCTTGCAAGTTTTAGATTGGATTTATTGCTTCAGTTGGGATGTAATGATGTTGTAAGCGTTGACTTGAGTAGTAAACAATACAAGTGCTACTTTATTGGCACTAATTATACTATTTGGAATAGTCATTTCAACAATCCAGATTGAAATCTCATCGATTAAGCATATCATAATCCTTCATGATTATGATCTGTGAACTGGGAGCCCTTATTTTATTCACACAAGTGGTTGCTTAATGCTCTTCATTCAAAGTAAACAAATCAGAAAATCAAAAAACTGATTGTTCCAATCCTTCTACGCGTTTTGGTAATGGTCAACAGAAATGGGTTTTAATTAAGTTCAATTTCATCTCATCAATATTCCAGATAGGAATCTTGAAACAGAGGAACAAGATCACAAAAACTAAGCTAAGATGTTGTAACATATTTATCTCACAATCATATTACAACCCCAGTAAGAAATGAAGATTTTCCTCTTTATCTTAACTTCCATTGTCTATCTTGCATTAGGCCAAGATGAGTGCCTCCCAACAAGATGTGATCCTTTAGGCCCCGTTATCCGGTTCCCTTTCCTGCTAAAAGATCACCAACCGGAGCATTGTGGACACCCGGGGTTTGACCTATCATGCTCGAAAAGTGGCAGAACAGAGTTGGATCTCCAATTCCCATTAACAGCATCAGCCAAAAACATCACACTTCCATTACAAAATGACTGTCATAATCTGGGACATCGATTATGAAGCACAGAAGATGCTAGCTGGCAATGCAAGAGCATGATCCTGCCTACCGGATAAGGTTCCCACGTTGAACTCTCCGGCCTCTTTGTTTGAAGTAGAAGCACTTGGATATGGTGATGGATACACTTTGTTCAACTGTTCCAACACAAGAGACTATGAGACAATTCCCTGTCTTAGTAGCCATAGATACCAAGTTATTTCTCTTGCATCCATGTATGAGATTACATCCTTGCCCCCAATCATCTTGCTTTAAGATGTACAGCATTTCTTATGTGCCTGATGGTGCACTTACTGGGAGAGATGATGAATATGGCACTCGTTTTTATCTTCGATGGAGATGGCCGTTTTGTGGAAGCTGTGAAGTTTTGTGGAAGCTGTGAAGCTAAAGGAAAGCATTGTAGGTTGAGAAATGGAGGGACTATAGAAGAAATTGAATGCTTCACTTCTCAACAAACTCAACATGGTAGATCTTCATTTCTAGTATTATCAAATTTGATAATATTGATAGTTATTTACAGAATTGATATTGGTTCTTTGCAGGTGCATTAAGGAAACAACATAAACTGATTATTACAGGTAATGTTGTCATCAAAATCTATCTACTTTCTTTCTTCTCTCTGTTCAAAGATAACTATTTGACAGGAATGTATGATTAATTGCAGGCATAATAGTAGGGACAATACTTGTGGCTTTTATTTTGGTTGCCTCGTTTTTCATCATCAGGGCGATGATAAGAAAGAAAGACGATCAGAAAAGGGTAGATAAAGCTTTGGAGAAACACAAGGATATGAGGCCTAGAAGATACTCATACTCAGATATCAAGAAAAGTACAAATAATTTCAAGGAAAAACTAGGCCAAGAATCATATGGAACACTGCATAAAGGGATGCTCTTTGATGGAACTTGTGTTGCTGTGAAAATGCTCAATGGCTCCAAGAAAAATGTAGAGGATTTCATCACTGAAGTGGAAAGAATATGCCAAATGAAACATACAAACGTCCTTCAATTGATCGGTTTTTGTGTAGATGGAGATAAAAGAGGTCTCATTTATGAGTTGTTACAAAGTGGGAATGTTGAAACATTGGAAAACCAAAGGCAGACACTTGGTTGGGAGAAGCTGCATCAAATTGCTCTAAGCATAGCCAAAGGAGTAGATTATGTTCACAAAGAATGCACCCAAAGAATCCTCAATTTGGACATCAATCCTCGGACCATTTTGCTAGATCACAATTTTGATCCCAAAATCTTGGTATCTACTACAAGTTCTTTGGACATCATCTCACAGAAGGCAGATGTTTATAGCTTCGGTATGTCATGGCTGGATATTGTAGCAAGACGAAGAAATCTTCGAGGAGGAGAGAAGAAAAGATATGAGGATGAATTTCCAGAATGGTTTTACAATGAAGTGGAGAGCAGAGAAGGAGCAATACAAATAGAGGAAGAGAATGAGATAGCTAAGAAGCTTTTGATTGTTGGATTATGGTGCATTCAATGGTTTCCATCTGATCGTCCATCTATGAAAGAAGTGATTCAAATGCTTGAAGGATATAACATGCTTGCCATGCCACCAAATCCTTTTGCTTCTTTTGATGTCAACACACAACAACAAACTGCATTTTAGACATAGTATTATTAGTGAGTACATGCTCACCTTGACACTTGTATCATTGTTTCTGTGATCAAGTTTTCTATGGTTAGTAGAGCATTTTCTCCAGTTTGTTAGTGATGGTTTTAAGTTGGGTAGTTTCGTACATTAGAGAATGCTTAAGCAAGAAAAGTGGATATATGATATTGGGTAATGTGTTTTGTCCCACATCGGTTATAAGTAAGAAAGTGAGAATAGAAAAAGTAGTATATAATAGAAGGCATGTGGAATTGAGTACTCATACCTTTCTCGGCCTTTTGGCTAAGATCAAGTGTAGTATCTGTTCTTATCAGTTTAATATCTGATATGTGGGCCATCGGCCCACACGATATTAAATTTATTTCTTGAGGGGGAGGGCCCACCAAGGTAGCTTGCTGCCTGGGTCCTCGCGCGTCGCCCCTGTGTTGCACTACTGCACGGGCCTGGCGCACCCCACCAATCCTAGTTCTAAGTCTTTAAATCTTACTTAATATGGAAAATATGGAAACTTTATCAACACAAATAGATTCGAGAAAAGAAAGAAAGTAGTACTTAATGAAAACACGAGTCAACTAGAAGTCAGCATGATCTTTTAATGATGAAAAACAGGAACATTAAGATAATATACCAAATTGAATAAGAAAACTAAAATTTGCATAGTTAAAAAGAGAAAATTCACACAATCAACTGAGAATTCAGACGATACACCACATTGTATTACTTAGAAACTCCTAAACATCGTATTACTTACATAAACATCGTATTATTACTTACATAGAAACTCCTAAACATCATATTACTTGCATAGAAACTCCTAAACATCCACCTATACAATGCAAAATAACCTATACAATGCAAGATAACAAAACAACTCAAGTTATTGTGATGGAGTTGTGGTAATCTCATGATCATCAGCTATCTGACGTGGAGCCATGAAAGGCTTTGGAGGCATCTGCAATTCAGCATCACCTTCAAGCATCTCCACTACTCTGTTCATCGGAGGCCGATCAAACGGCTTCATCTGTATGCACCACAATGCCACCATTATTATCTTCTTCATCATCTTCCTTTCTTCTTCTGTCGCATCCTTTACCTCCAACTCCTTCCCCGCACATAATTGATCGTAAACCCACGAAGGGAAGTATATTTGGCTTACATCGTCAGCAAAAGGGTTCATGTTTTTCCTTTTACCCACCATTTCCATCAACAACATTCCAAAGCTATAAACATCGGCTTTGTAAGAGACACCACCGATATTCTTGTAGAACATTTCTGGGGCCATGTATCCCATTGTCCCTCTTGCAGCTGTTATATTCACGACACTGCCATCAGTAGGGTAAAGCTTTGCAAGCCCAAAATCGGAGATTTTTGGGTTGAATTTCTCATCAAGCAAAATGTTGTGAGGCTTTATGTCAAAGTGCAAGATTTGCATGACACAACCTCGGTGTAGGTAGTCGATCCCACGAGCCACTCCAAGAGCAATTTCGAACATTTTCTCATACCTCAACGCGACAACCTCCAAGCCTTGTTGGTTGAAAATGTATCTGTCCAACGAACCGTTGGGTAGATATTCGTATACCAAAGCACACTTGGAACCTTCCACGCAGAAACCAATGAGTTGCACTACATTGACATGGTGGATCCGACCAATTGTGCCCACTTCACTGATAAATTCTTGCTCACTGGACATGGATTGGCCCATCATCATCTTCACCGCAACGTAGGGACCACTTCGGAGTTTTCCTTTGTAGACAGTTCCATATGCACCTTCACCTAATCTCTGGTTGAAATTGTTTGTCATTTTCTTGATCTCAGAGTAGGTGTATTTTATTGGTGTGAGGTTGTTCTGACCCTTCAAGAACTCTTCAATCGTTTCATCCATTGATAAATGCCTTCTTCTCCACTTGTAGATCACTATTCCCACCAGGATTGGGAATCCCAACACAAATCTCAGGGCTAAAAGTCTAGCTGTCAATCGTTGAAGTAAGAATAGTCAGCTTAAAGCATCCATGAATTAGCATGGAAAGAGTTGAAATGACAACAAGATTCACTTTCGTTTGTCAGGGTTGGTGATGAACAAGTGAAACTTGGTTAATTAACTCGGAAACATGATCATTGAGTAGACACAATCAAGCATTATTGAAAAGTAGAGAGTTCTAAATCATACCAAATGAAAAACTTCCGAAGAGCCCAACAATCACTGTCAAAAAAGCAAATAAAGAAATTAGAAGGGAGTGTGCATATGCTATGTTAAAACTTCACAGAAAAAAGCTCAAAAAGTAAATGAAATGAAGTCTGAAAATCAAGATTAGTTACTCACATCCCCAGTACTCAAATTGACCTGCAAGAACCAAATGAAAGCAGTATTAGCAAATGTAATCAAAACCTGAGTTAATGTATGCTTAATCGAACCAAACACAACCTTAGACAATTCAAATTCTTTTGACAATAAATCCCAAATCTAGAAGAAACAAAAAAGCACATGTAATTACTCACATTTAAAACTACTTTGGGAGATAGGAGTATCCTCCTTGCAATAGTATTTGCAAATGATTTCTCTTCCCTCTAAGCTGCAGTATCCATCATTCCTTTCACAATCTCTACAGAGAACAGGAAACCACGAGAGCTCGAAGCCATTACCCAAAGCATCATAAATGCTTGCCAATGTAGAGTTATCCCTTGTAAACAAGCTTTGCACCGTGGCCTCAACCGTCCTATCAACCGTACACGAATCCTCCAAATCCGAAACCAAAATCCTATCCCCAGCAACAACATAACTGTGAATTGCAGAAGAATTCGAGAAAATGTTGCTTCTATTACCACAAAATGGAGCTGGTATATACATGGAAGAATTCACAGGATTCAGACAGCGGACAAACAGTACATATGTATTCAAGTAGGTCAAAGAATTGGAGACCATGAGAAAAGAAGACATCGTGTAATGCCAATCATCTTCATTATTGGAATAAACTGGACAAGAAGAGAGATTTGCCCTGTTTATGTTGGGATCAACCAGGCGTATGGTGTAGTCATCGTAGTTGATTTCTTGCACCAAATATGTCTTTGATCTTACACTCAGAATGGTCTGATTGTTGAGGCAATCTAGCTCGAAGTTGGAGTCTTCGTAACCACAGGATCTAGCCTGGCTTTTCAATCTGAAAGGGAAGCTTATTCTGATGCTCCCACAAGATGAAGAAGAACAAGATTGCCCTCTGGAATTGACTGCAAAGAAAAGCAGGAGAATCAAGAGCTTTGGAATTACAGACATGTTTGTGCAGGTTAAGATGAAGAAGAAGGATAAGATACAATATTCTTATTACTATTGTTTATATATATATATATATATATATATATATATATATATATATATATATATATGTATGATGTTTTCATGGAGGTTGGGTGCTTGAGATTGAAGATATTGATGGGGTCAACCAATTTCGACTTTTCCTTTTTTTGTTAATGGCAGGTGCACTAACAACAAGTGGAGCTGAGTACCAATCCCTGCTGCTGGTGTTCCTACACCCATCCAATCTCATCTTAGATCTCCTCTATGGCTAATTCAAAAAACTGGGTCTTCCATTGTGATTCGCTGTTGGTATATTGGTCTTCATACACCGCATGTAGCAGAACCCTGAGCCTATGGTGTCAAGTTGCAGGTATTTCGTTCTTCACATGACTTTTCTCTTTCAAAGTCAACTTTGCAAACTTATCTTGACCTTTCTGCAACACCTACGCGTTTTTATGGGCCCTTAGTCTCAATTAGTGCAACTCAGACACGACCATCAATTATGAATAATTACTATTTCATAATCTCAATGCAGTTCCTCTGTTTCATTGCATAATCCTCAACTTAATCGAAAATTCTACCATGATTCTAATCTTGATTTTCCTGATTTGCTCTGTGAGTTTCCAAGAACCACGATTTGCAGCAGGGCAAGATGAATGCGGGACCACAAGCTGCAGCCCATCGGGCCCGATTATCCGCTTTCCTTTCCGGTTAAAAGGCCGCCAGCCCGAACGCTGTGGCTATCCCGGTTTCGATCTTTCATGCAGCACCAACAACAGCACGGAATTTGACTTCCAATTCCCGATCCGGGCCTCGGCACGAAATCTCGTCCTCCCTGTCTCTGCAAGAGCCACAGTTCAAGAAATCGACTACAGAAGGCAAGTAATTCGGGTCAGCGTGCTAAACGGGTCGTGCCTCCCGAACCGGGTTCCTAATCCTAGCCCCTCTGCGTCTCCTTTCGAAATGTACTATGGCTCCCCCGTCTCAAGCACTGGATACACACTCTTCAATTGCTCCGGAAAGCCCGGAGACACGAACCGCGCTTCAGGCCCGACCACCTGTCTTCGACATGGGAATTTCCAAGTCTATGCGTATGGATCGTATTACACGGCTGCAGAGCTGTCTTTATCCAACTGCGTGAAGATGTACAATGTCTCTGATACTCCAGAGGTGATTATAACCGGGCCGAGAGAGTATTCAAATAATGGGGCCGAGTTGCATTGGCCCGAACCTTCTTGTGGGAGCTGTGAAGAAAATGGAAGCTATTGTAGGCCGAGGATTAATGGAACGAATAACGAGATTCAATGCTTCGATATACCCAAACAACCTGATCCTCAAGAACCCAAGAACAAAGGTACATTAACCTACCTCTTCACATTCTTTTTCGATGTTGATTTGGAGGGAAATTAGCCAATTGAACTGTCAATTGCTTATCATATTACAGGTTTGTCGAAAAATGTAGTTATTGCAGTTATAGTAGTTGGTGTTGTCGTGCTAGCACTAGCATTAGCTGCAGTGTTATATGTCTACAATGTGAAGATAAGAAAACGAAGGAATGAGAGAAGGATAGATAAGTTTCTAGAAGATTATAAAGCTCTTAGGCCAGCTAGATACAGTTACTCGGACATTAAGAGAATAACAGATGGCTTTAAGCACAAATTGGGACAAGGTGGTTATGGAATAGTGTTCAAAGGAAAGCTCTCAGCTGACATAGCTGTAGCAGTTAAGGTTCTAAACAACATGAAAGGAAATGGTGAAGAGTTCCTCAATGAAGTGGGAACAATCGGCCAAATCCACCACGTGAATGTTGTTCGCTTGGTAGGATACTGTGCGGATGGGTACAATCGTGCTTTAGTATATGAGTTCTTGGAAAACGATTCACTTGAGAAGTACTTTTCGTCTGGTAAACAGGGCAGCACACTCGGTTGGGAGAAGCTTCACAGCATCGCTATAGGTATAGCCAAAGGCATTGATTATCTTCACCAAGGGTGTAACCAAAGGATCCTTCATTTCGACATTAAACCTCATAACATATTGCTGGACCATAATCTCAACCCTAAGGTTGCTGATTTTGGTTTGGCGAAGTTGTGTTCGAAGGAGCAAAGTGTGGTCACCATGACTGGTGCTAGAGGGACGATAGGTTATATTGCACCAGAGGTATTCTCTAGGAACTTTGGGAAAGTGTCGTATAAGTCGGATATTTATAGCTATGGGATGTTGCTGATTGACATGGTGGGTGGAAGGAAGAGTTACCTTGCAGGTGCAGATGATAGCAGCCAAGTTTACTTTCCTGAATGGATGTATAATCAGCTCGATAAAGGGCAGGATTTAGCGATTCAGATTGAGAACGAGGAGGAGAGTGATATAGTAAAAAGGCTGATAATCGTTGGACTTTGGTGCATCCAATGGTACCCGGCTGATAGGCCATCTACAAAAATCGTGATTCAGATGCTAGAAGGTGAAAAAATGCCCATTATGCCCCCAAATCCTTTCGATGCTTCGGAACCTGTAAACACAACTTCAACTGGATCCAGCTTCTTCAGCTCCTCAACAAGCTTGCATAATAGTTGAGTATGAGTGTAAACTTTGTACTAGATTTAGCACTGTTTTAATGAAAAATGAATATGATATTTACATTCATTCAGTGTGTTTCATTCTATCTCTGTTGTCCCCAATTATACAGTTACAAATGAGAGGACAAGTAAACTAACTAACTAACATAACAGTACTGTTTATTGTTGAATGATGAGAGCTAAGAAGGGTGTGTGAGAGGTGAGGACGTGGGGGAGTTCCGACAAACGGGGCAGGAAGCATTGAGGCGGAGCCATTCGTCTATACAATCAGCGTGGAAGCAATGCTGACACTCGGGTATTGTTCTGAGGGTGTCTTTAGGCATGTATTCACTTAGACAGATGGAGCAAATGCTGTCATCAGGCTTAGGCAACCGACAGCTCTCTCCTAGGATTGTTTTGGGGAAAGACTGGATGGTTGGATCGTCGAGGCCTGAGATGATGGTGGGGGTGGGCTGGGGTGCCACCATGGCTGAGACAGGGTGGTGCCGCCTGCTCAGCCGGCTGCAAAGGTAGCAGAGAAAGCCTAATAGGAAGAGGAATGAGGGCAGCCCTGCACCCACTATTATGGCGTATCGTGCGATTCTCGGCATCCCTGCATTTGCCATCCAACAAATGGTGGTCTAATTCAATTAAGATTATAAACGAATGTAGTTGGATGAGTTTATGTTTTCTTGTTTTCTTTTCTATTTCTTTATGATTCAATTCCAAACTTACATCTTACTAATTTGAGGATAACAACTCTGATCCTTCGAAAAAAATAAATCACGGAATATGCTTCAATGCCTCAACTCCCTTAGAGCTTGTTTTGAAAATATATGTTGTTTACTATTGTTTCACATAAATTAATAAAACATTTAATTGATATTATCATGTGTATAAAATGACTATAATGTCCAACAACTAATAGACATAATTAATGTATAATAATACTCAACTAAAATTTTAGTATAAAAATCAAGATATAGACAAACTTGGAAAAATATTCATTGACTATTTCTAGTAATAAAAAAATGAAGTATAAATTAAAAACAAATTCTATTTTATATATTCACTGTTATTTTGAAACGAAATAAATATTTTCTCTTGTAAATAAAGAATATCTTTACATGTAATACATTAACATCATATTATTATACATCTAAAGGTCAGCTGATCTTCGTTTTTAAAAATAATAGTCCATGGTTTACAAATTGACATAGCCTAACCTTATCCAATCATAGTCCATTGACATCTAATAAAATATTTATCATGATTGGTCCATCGCCTTATATTCAAAAGATTATGCTCCCACTATCTCTAAGTCACATCATTAACTGCATCATTCCACCATTTCACATTATGGTACCCTAACCTCTCAAACTTTAATGAATCTTCCACTTATTTCAGCACTTTCAGAAAATAAGAGAAAAATGAGACCTATTAAATATTTAAATCACGCTTGAAAATGATGTGGTGGTTTAACTACCTGCCACAGGCATTGTAACTTTCCATAAATTTCCACACAGTTTTAAAATGATAATTTACAAATTATTGTTAAATGTGGTTTATTTACCAAGAATCCTCATATATTTCTTGAAATTATTAAAACCCCAAAGATATTAACATTATACTACCCCTTTTAGGTCTGTAATTGTTTAATAATGTACAAACTTGGAAGAAATTAACTTTTTTTTGATAGAGTTCAAATTTGAAACATGATTTAAAAAATCACTTTATTTTTTTTTAAGATGACATTTATGAAATATGAAATTAAATGTGAATATTAGTTTCGAAATTTATACAAGTATGGAAGAAAGAAATCAGGTTTTGAAGATGAGAGAGATGAATTACCCGTGCTAGCAATATCCCTGCACTCGATCGCCGTAGAATTGGCCCTCCGGTAGCCGCAGTGGCCGCCGCGTGACTCACACCGCCGGCAGCGCGGCGAGCCCCATGTGAGCTTGATACTGTCGCCGAGATCCGACGTGGGCACCGGCTCAAAAAACTCCCACTCAACCGGCACCGCCACCGTGGCCACCAAGCTACACGTCGACGCCAGGAATCTAATAGCCCTTTCCGATGAAGAAGCGAAGACTGTGTAGTTCTCCCCGCTCAAACAGGTTATGGGGACGAGCTTATACCTCGTGGAATCAAAGGAGCAGTTAAAAAGCGTGAAATCCTGGAAAAAGAATCCATTGAATGGCGACCCCGTCAGGTTCAATTGGAGCAGGCGTTTAGGGAGACAGTTATCGGGGTCGTTGAGCCATATGTTTTGCTTGGCGTAGTCTATGGTCTGCACGGTGAATTTGCCGGAGTTGGGAAGGTCGACAAGTGTTTGATTAAATGCGTCACAGAAAAGTTCGAAGCCTGGGAAGCCACACGAGCTTGGCTGGAGGTCATGGAGGTGAAATGGGAACCGAATTATTGGCTCGGTACGACGACACGATGAATTTAAGCAGAGTTCTGAGGCTGAAGTAACTGAGTGAAGATTGAAGGAGATGATGAAGATGATGATCAAGAAAAGAAAGCTGTTTGGTTTGCTTGTGTCCATTGGAGATTAGTATAACCTTTTTGGACAAGTTAATGATGTTTGATTAATTACAAGGAGTTGTTTGTGGGGTTATGATTTATGGTTCTTGAATATTAAGAATTCAGCATGTTTGGTGGTCATTGGTAGAACGAGGTGGGAGGTTTTAGATTGTATATTGGCAATGCAAATCATCGCAAATTTGCAAGTCAACTCGTGGAGCTGTCTATTCATGGTTAGTAACAGATACTCCCTCCGTTCCGATTAATTTTGCACATCCTTCCCGGCACGTGAAATAAGAAAATGTTGTTTTTTTGTCTTTTGAGTTGAAAAATCAACAAAATCATGCCAAAAGTAAGTGTGTTTTTTGCTTTAAAGTTGAAAAATCAACAAAATCATGCAAAAAGTAAAGATTACTTTCCTTTTTCGGGAGTGTGCAAATTTACCCGGAACATCCCAAAAAGAAAAATGTGCAAAATTAGCCGGGAGGGAGTATTTAGTAATCTTTATCCTGTTTCTGGTAGACTATTTTCCTGTCCTTACATGGATTTCAGACCTTGTCAAACATCATAACAATTTCATTGCAATGAAATCAAACATTGTGGAGTTGAAATGAATTGGACTTGTTCAAATGATTCGATTTTAATGTGATGCGATTATGTAAGTAAATCGACTGAATTTTTACAAATAAGTATTAAGATTGTTTTTTTTTTAATTTAAATAGGAATTTAATTCAAAAAAAAAAAAAGTTATAAAAATCCAAATGTACTTCTTGTCCAAAGCCTACACATTCCATGTCTTTTACCAAAAATAAAAAAATAAACATAATATATATAAAGTCAAATGCCGTTTTAGTAATTCTTTTTTTTCAACTAAAAGATATCGTGGGGGGACGCATCCCTGATCTCACATTACAACCAAGGGACCTGTTCAAAATGATATAAATATTTGTTTTAGAATTTTTCAATTATTAAATAAAAGTAGCGAAATACATTTGTTGGGCCCTCAACAATCCGATCTGACCCAAAAGCCACCCGTGCCGGAAGGGCAGAAAACACTTAGTCTCGCAGGAAGGTTCCACAAAGAAAGAAACAAATTTACAATCAAATCATATCCGATTTAGATAGGATTTAATCCGTTTTTTCCTTATCTGTACCCTAAAATCAAGGAATTTATTTCTTACTTTCCAAGTTTCATATCTCAGGTCTAGCCTATAAATAGGGCCTCAATTATCATTCAAAGAGATAAAATTCTGGTTCCGAAAATTCATTGTATTCAAGCAGTTGGAGAACTCTTTACTCTCAATTCTTATATAAAAAAACGTTCTGGCCGGCCAAAACCGACCGACCAGAATAAGCCTAATCAATTTGGCCGAGTAGGCACCGGGCACCGTCTTTTTCTTATTTTATTCGATTTTCATATCATTTGTTCGGTTCAATTTCCTTGAGCCGAATCAATATTTTTTGGTGTTTGGTTAGAATTTTGTACTTTATAAAATCTGACGTCAACATTTGGCCCTAGAAGAAAGGGGCTAGAATAACACAACATAGTTTTATGATGAACAACACTGCAAACGATGGTAAGGACCAAGGGGTCACACCTGGCTTCCAAGACTAGAACGTACTACCCGGCAGCTCCGGCTACCAATATCGGTACATCAATTCTGGAGTCATATTCAACACCCCATAGGAAGGAATATCTCTGGCATCCCCATTCTGACTGTGCCAAAAACTTACCACGAGTTCCTAAACCTTGCAGAATCATTTAATGGGGCTGAGGAAGAACAAAGATTGTGAGACTTGCTCCCCAACACGTTAAGCTCATTCACCAAGTAGATAAAGACAAGGGCTCCGGCCCATCCGAGCTCTTTTGAGCTCGAATCTGACCAGAGGCTCCGACCTCAACTCATCTCTGAACTCTGAATCTGAACAAGGGCTACGGCCCACCATCCGGGCTCTTTTGAGCTCGAATTTGATCAGGGGCTCCGACCTCAACTCATCTCTGAGCTCTGAATCTGAACAAGGGCTCCGGTTCATCATCCCAGCTCTTTTGAGCTCGAATCTGACCAGGGGCTCCGGCCTCAGCTCATCTCTGAGATCTGAAATCTGATTAAGGGCTCCGGCCCATCATCCTATCTCGTTTGAGCTCTAAATCCAAACAGGGGCTCCAGCCACACCTTCAAGATCTAACTAAAGGTCCAGAAGTGGCCGACCAGACCGACCCGACCAGAAGGTGGCCAAATCAAGCCCAGAAGTGGCTGATCAGAAACTCATTAAATTTTCATATCATCAAGATAGATCAGAAAATGACATGTCATCATTCGAGATGAGGTCGGCTAGTAAGAGGTCGATTGAGTTAGGCCCCAGTAAGAATGTTCTCTCACCACGGCCTAAGGGGCTAATGTTTGGCCCTCAACAATCCGACCTGGCCCAAAAGCCACCCGTGTCGGAAGGGCAGAAAACACTTAGTCTCGCAGGAAGGTTCCACAAAGAAGGAAACAAATCTACAATCAAATCATATCCGATTTAGATAGGATTTAATCCATTTTTTCCTTATTTGTACCCTAAAATCAAGGGATTTATTTCTTACTTTCCAAGTTTCATATCTCAGGTCTAGAGCCTCAATTATCATTCAATGGGATAGAATTCTGGTTCCAAAAATTCATTGTATTCAAGCGATTGAAGAGCTCTTTACTCTCAATTCTTATATAAAAATGTTTTGGCCGGCCAAAACCGACCGACCAAAATAAGTCTAATTATTTTACCCGAGTAGGCACTGGGCACTGTCTTTTTCTTATTTTATTCGATTTTCACCGACCAACCAAAATAAGCCTAATTAATTTGCCCGAGTAGGCACTGAGCATTGTCTTTTTCTTATTTTATTCGATTTTCATATCATTTGTTCGGTTCAATTTTCTTGAGCTGAATCAATATTTTTTTATATTTGGCTAGAATTTTGTACTCTATAAAATCTGACGTCAACAACATTGCAACACTTTGTGATAATAATAATTAATCAATAACCATTTGAACATTATAGTATATAAATCTAACGAATACAAATATACTTTTTGGTTGGATCCACATTTCATATCAATGGTATATTAGTGCATCAAATCTGAACAAGTAGAAAAAGTTAGTTCACAAAAAATGATATTCCATACAAATAATATATATATATATATATATATATATTAAATAATTATATTCTTGTATTGTTCTTGGTTCATTCCATTATACAATTGTACGGAAATCAAATTTGTTTGTTAATACACAAAATCTTTCTTTTTCCACAACAAATACCAAATGTATGAATATTCTTCCTCTATCCAATAAATTGTCCTAGACAAAGAATTAAATTTGAAAAGTTAAAGTTATTTGTTGTTTGAAAATTCTACAACATTTTTATAAAGAAACCGTGATTAATTATGACAGACAGATTAATGGATATAAATAGAGGGGGTGTGAGAATAAAAGAATTCTATCATGTATAACCATGACTTTATATTGGTCAATGACTTCTAAGAGATTTTTTCTTCAAAGAGATTTATAACCTAATTTGATGTTTTGAACTCTGTCAATTCTATGGATGGTTTAATATTTCTAATTGAGTATTCAACATTATTGATAATGCTACGAATTGTTTGCGACCAATTACATAATTTGTTAATAGTAAGATCTGGAAGTTTAATCATGGTTCATCATCATTATTAATAAATCTAGTTCACTAAATTTTATACCATAAATATTATTAATAAATCTAGTTCATTAAATTTTATACCATAAATTGAATGAAGGTTAGGAAAATGTTTATTAGAAAATGTTTAAATGCTCATTATTATTACAAGACATGTCATTTGAAATTAATGATTGTGTAAGATATTTGATATGATGGGCATAAATTTTATTATTTCAAGACATGCGATTTGAAATTAATGATTGTGTTTGATATTTGAGATTAATAATTATGTTGGATTTATAATATATCTATTATAGACATATTTGATTTGAAATTAATGATTGTGTTAGATATTTGTTGGACATATTTGATTTGAAATTAATGATTGTGTTAGATATTTGTTGGAAGTTATCAACTATGGAGACTGTTTATTGAGTGACACTCCTGAGCACAAAGTGCAATAATACTGTTATATTATATGAGTGATACTGTTATATTAATATAACAGTATCACTCATATAATATAACAGTATTACTTAATATAACAGTATCACTCATATAATATAACAGTATTACTTCATATAAAACAGTATCACTCATGTAATATAACAGTATTACTTCATATAATATAACAATATTTTTGTGCACGGATTTGGATCCGTGCACCTTGTGTACAAAATTACTTCATATAATATAACAATATTTTTGTGCACGGATTTGGATCCGTGCACCTTGTGCACAAAAGTTTTTGCCCTGTTTATTATATATGATTTGTGTAAGTGCTGGCGAGAGACCGGTATGAAATTCAATTCAGTTGGACAATGTTAAAATTAAAGTTAAGGTTTTATTTCCTGATATCTCATTACTTGCTTATGATATATTTTCTTACTTTTTATTTAATTTAGTAATGTTTCAGAATTTAATCCAGTTTTATATGTTAATCTAAGTAATTTAAAAAACTTTTTAATTTTAAATTCAATCAAGTTGCTATAACAAATCATATTGAGCAATGTAGTTATATACTATTCTTCTGTTTTAGTTAGTTTAATCTTAGGATGAACTCTATTGACATCTCACTATTTATTAACACACCTCAGATACTAAACACACTCAAAATGAAATAATTTATAACCATCAAACTTCTGAACACATCCTATTATACATTACTATTTTATCCGATTGAATTATAACATAAAATTAAATAATAAGACTATTTATGTCTTTTAATATATACATATATTATTTTAAATTTAATAGGCGGCGTGTTATGTTTGGGATTGGTATAGACCCATCTTGTAGCAAAAAGGCGAAACCCTCGCCCCCAGGGCCCCCACCCCCCGGCCCGACAGGGATTGGTGGAGGATGTAAATCATGGTGACTTAGCGGCCCATTAGGTGGGAGGACCAGTGCCTGGTGCCCACAAGGAGCTATCCCCCAAATTGAGGAATAAAACTCCCACACTGCGGCTGCCAGGACTCGATCCTGCGTCCTTGTAGCAATCTGCCACCCAGGAACCGACTAAGCTACGCCCATGCGGGCGGTATAGACCCATCTTAATCTTATTGATAAACGATACTTAATTGGTAAAATAACAGTGATAAACTACACATGCGTTTGCAATATGCATAATAATAATCAATTTCCCCTAAGCAATAAAGATATATATTTCCATGTTTTTCCAATCATTCTTAAACAATAATCATAAACATCAGAAACATGTCAATAAAGCAATTAGAATTTCCTCTTCGATTATTCTAAGTTGTAATGGGAACAAACACGAAAACAGGAGGAGGAGGGATTATCAAAATTGTTCAAATCAGAAATCAGAGCACCGACCGTTCCTCTCCCAATCGCCGTATCTAGTCGGTTCCGGACCCCGAGGTCCTCCGATTTCACCCGTCTGCTTGTTTTCGAACTCATCGCCGCTCTCATTTTCTTCGTCAACTTTCCTTTCTTCTTCGATTTGGTTACCGATCTGATCGTTAGCGTCGGAATCCGGAGACTTATTTGTTTCCGATTTCTGATCTAGCAAGAGCTGCGCCGTCGTGCCGATGAGTCGGCGACTCACTGAGTTGGATAGCTCGGACCTCGCCACCGTTGATGAGAGTAGACGGTACAGATTGCTCGCCATCTGTTTATTCTCTTGAGCTATTTCTTTTCCCGACGACGTCTAACTTATAATCAGAAAAGTGGGTGGAGAAATCGGAGAGTTCTGTACGTAACCTTTCATAGACGGCGGTGGGGTTAGATTATATGGTGATAGAAACGACGACGTGTTGGACAAAAGAGAGCACACGTTTCCCCAATAAGGCAGCCCAATAGGCAAAAGCCCAATTAAGTTAGTCAATAGGGCCGGCCCATACCACTTCAAGAAACAAAAAAAAAAATTCTTCCTAAGATGTTCATTAAAAAAAAAAAAAAAAACCCAATTTTGAGAGTATGGTGAGTGTATTAGGAGTTAAATTAATGAAATTTAGCAAATCAGATACCCATTGATATAAGATGGTAGATAAAGAGAGCCATGTGAATGTGGCTTTGTTTGAGTAGGTGTTGTAATGAAAATTATATATATATGAGTTTGAAATTTAATTAAATGGTGCGGTTTTGTAGTTTTGTGGAACAATGATCTCTTTCAATCACAAATGTTAATTAATGCATATGTTTAAATAGCACCAATCTTGGGAGAGAAATCCCTATATCCCATGCAAAAAGGATGTAGATTCATAAAATTATACAAATCTTATAACTTGGTTTAGTCCTAAAGAGAGTATATACAAATGTAGTGTAGCATCTGAAGCAGAAAGGATAATATTACAGTTGAGAATAACAAACAGTATTCAAGTTACTGAGTAGAACCCGACTAACTCCACCCTACCCATGAGATCGAAGGATCACCATACCTACATCCAGAGCAAGGTAGATAGAGAATACATATCCATATGTTTATCGTTGCGCATATTATAAACAGTTACTTCATCCTCCACCTTTCTTTCTATCTATTCAGTCTTGGCAAACCTTCCACGGATTCTTGGTTGGTTATCTGCCAGAGCCTTCCGACAAGCATACTGCAAAATCAAGAAAAAATAACTCTAAGATCAAATTACAGCTATTGGTTCCATTTCTAATGGCATATGTAACAAATCCCACCTTGATTTTTCTGCCAAAGTTTCTCTTCGACTTCTTACTCCAGTATCTCGAGAGTTTTTCCATTCGATCTTCAGAAATGGAGGTGTTCATAATCATAGGCTGCCCACCTGAGGATTGTTTGAGATTTGCATCACTGTTACCAAGATTCTGTCACAAAAACTCAGAATCAATCACCCTGCGCTATCCTGTCCAAGAGTCCAAATGCAGAAATGTGTGCATTAGATAAGAGGATTTAACCTTTATGTCACCTTCACTAAACGCTCTTCGCATCCCATTGTAAGCCCCAAAGTCGAAAACAGGGAAATCAAGAAACCTCGGCCTTAGAGGAGTCGTCTCTGGCACACCCTCCATTGACTTTAAACAATTCGAACTTACACTTTTCTGGAATGCACCATCAGAAAGAATAAAGTTTTTGTCTGTCTTTAAGGATGGAATCTTGATACTGAGGACTTCACAGAGCGGCGTTTCATTCCCTTCCTTGGCCAAAAGATCCTTTCTGCATTCGTAGAAAACCTCACTGAGGAGTTGTCCACTCTCGATCGATGATTCAATATCAGACATGGTCAAAGATTGGGGGGAGATGCCATCTTCTCCACAAGAAATCATGGAACCAGCAGCCGTCATTGGATCAAAGCCCATCGAGGGTTCTCCAATCACTGGCTCGGGTGCGTTGAAGAGATCACCTTCCCCTCCAAGGTTGTAATCGGAAATGCCCTATATCAAAGTTCACAGGCAAAAAGGTTGTCATTGACATGAGAAAAGGACTGAATGACTGATAGTTAATGACACTGCAATCTTGTGAAAAATCTCGAGATATTCAAACATTTTTTATGATGGTGAAAATTCAAATATTGTTATGTTTATTCACTTGTCTGAAGGAAACAACAAACAGTTTTTGTGCAATGGAGTCATAGGTGTACACATGTAGTAAAATAAAAATAGTGAAAACAATCAGGTGAGGCTGAAGCAGAAGAACCTAACAAAGAAACAAACAGACAGACAAGTCCACAACACAAAGACATGAAAGTTTAATGTGAACCCACCAATTCAATCACATATTAAGACAAATAATGCGGAGAAAGTATTACGAAAATACAAATATGGTAGGGTAGTTCAATTTTTGCAAGAAATACCAATCACCAAAGCTTGGCTAGAAAATCAAAACATACAGCTTTCCAGATAATTCACCTTAACTCCGACACAGACATTGGGAGAAAGATAGAACGAAACTTGAAGAAGTTATCGGCCACTAGACAATATCACCTACTAGATATTAGACTAAACCTTATCAGAACTAAAACGATAAGTAAAACAAGTAATTGGGCGTCCAAAAAACATAAAATCAGGCCTAATTTTTCAATCAGACACCATTAAGTGCCTATGAGCCCAGCTATGCTAAAGCAAGAAAAATAAGAGATATTTAGATTAACCCTTTCATTATAAATGAAAAAAAACATTTCAGTGAAACAGAAACACCACAATAAATCCAAGAGCTTTTAGAATAACAGCCATTAAAAGAAGGCATAGTTTTAAAGCTTTTATCCCATTTCTCCACCTTTAATCAGCATAAAGTGGTGGAAAGTTCTGAACACGTTGACATAAGAAGGATTAAAAACTACATAATAAAGATATTTTTGGAAACAGAGAAGATGAACAGGGTGGAAAATTAATCGAAGACTGATAAATGAGTGAAGAACACGAAAGTAATGATTGTGATATTATTTTTTCTGATGTTTTTCTTTTCTTCCATAAATAGAACTCAAACAGCTTTCCATTTGTGCTTTGTTTGATGTCTATAGGAAAAGCGTGCTAAAAGAAAAAATCCCATCTTTGCAAGAAACAAATCGAAAATTTCTTCCTAAATTAAGTCAATTTTTGCAACTGGCAAATGGGAAGTTCATGTTATATGCAGAACTGAAATTCATAAGGAATTGAAAGAGGGTTCTTGAAATGCAGATTAAATTTCCTCCACTCTTTCTAAATATCAAACAGTAATTCAGAAATAGAAACCCGTGTCTATGATAACCAACCTAACTTGAGAATTGAAATCCACTACCCAAACCCCAACCCCACTAAGCACCAAAAAAAAAAAAGATCAGAAGACTTAAAATAAACATCATTATCTTTCTCAAATAAACACAGAGAAAAAAGAAGAAAAAAAGCAGGAAACTTGGCATTCTGATTTGTACTAAAAAGAAAAATGGTAATCAAGATAGAAATAGAGAATTTACCAATGAAGCATTAGGCTTTTGTGAGAAGCAAAAGTCATCAAACTGGTGAACTTCTTGAGCGAAGTTGTGGGAGTATGGGAACATTAGCTCAGTTTCTGCATACATTTACTCCAAATTTTGCTTCTAAATATCTAACTCAAAGATGAGAGAGAGAGAGAGAGAGAGAGAGAGAGAGAGTAGAAACACTCAGTGTAGGTATAAATAGAAGGGGAAATAGTTAAATGGGGGAGAGGTGTATAATATAGGTGTCAAACGGTGGAGAAAAATACAGATGAAGCGCAGAGAGAAAAGAGGAATCTGATTTGAGTTGGGGGTCTTTGGTCTTCTAGACGCTTTCATTTATGAGAGAGATTTTTGTCACAATAAACTCTGTTTGATCTAATTTTTTTTTTTTTAATGCAACTTAAACTGATTATAGTTTTGCAATCAGCTGATATGATTGGAACCTCTCAAGAAATTACATTTGTTTGTAACTAAGGGAAGAAAACAAATTAAATACTCCATATAATCTTTTTCAAGTGAATGATTTCATTACAACAAAAAATATAATAGGTTCAACTCTTTAGAGAGAGGTCATTATCAAAGACTAAACAAAGTAAAATGGCTTCATCTTATAACATGAGTAACCCCACCAAGTACATCTTGATTTGCTGATAAAAGAATAATTTGAAGAGAAAAAATAAAAAGAAAAAACTCAAGTAAATGTTAATAATCTAACTTTGACTAAAATTCAACGAGGGTGTCCTTGAGTAAATAAAGAGAGAGAATTGATTGGCTTTCGAATCAGATTATGATCTGTGAAATAGTTTTATAAATTTCATTTTATGAGGTGAATTAACATACAATTTATAGCTTATAAATATAAATTTTTTTTTATTTATAAAATTAAGTTTTGATTCTATGTAATGAGATTCCAATTTTGTAAAATTATATTTGTAAATAAAATGTCCTATAAATTTTAGTTTGGAATTAAAGCTGGCAATATTTGAGTTGGGAGAAAGATAGTGGGAATGAAAATGAAAAGAGGACAAAATGGTAATTTCCTCTCAATTCTCATTATTTATTTTGTAATATTTGTATCTTACCAATTTCCATTGCATAATATACAGCTCAAATTACTGAATTTAATGGGTCTTTTTCCCATTTATTCAGACTTGAAATACCGAAATGTATCTGGACGCAGTTTCAACATGAAAAGTAATGATACGAAAGCAATAAAATAACTAGATAACTATTTAGTTCAAAACTTATGATTAATTAATATTCATATGGCATATAGAAACTAAAGTTAGTTTTGACATCATCAAGTTTTAAATTTGTTTTACCCAAAAAGTTAGTGGACTTGCCATCATTTTAAATGGTGACGATGTTTTCTTATACGTATTTAATATTTGAGATTATTTAAGATGATGTTTTTATATGTATATAATATTTGAGATTTCAATATCAAACATGACAAATTCTCTTTCAAAAAGAGCTCGACGAAACATCCCAATAATTTACCTCTCCAAATTAAATGATAAGTTATAATAAGTAAATTTCACTATACTTTTTTGGCTTTTTTAGGAACAACTTGTGAGTATGTTTTGGCTCATTCATTTTCTTCAAGTAATTCTTTTTTTTTTTTCTTTCTAATTCTTATATTAAAATCAATAATTAAATCAAGTAGACACTAAAATTGGTCTAAGCAGCTCCCAGTCGCAACGATTTTTGTCTATTTAGCCACCATAGCATCGTACGTGGGGCTAGGTGGAACTTTTCGGCTCTGGACGAACCTAAACACCAAATAACTTTTTTTTTGTTTTTTTTACTTTTTAGCAAAACAATGGTGTTCTTGTTGTATTATAGACTCCTATCAAATTATTATTATTATTTAATTAGATATTAAATAATAAAATTAACGAATTAAAAAATACAAATAAAAATAATTTTAATCATTGAATAAGTTATATATAAATAAAATTCAAATGAGATGTTAAGTTTTAACTTATACTCCAATATAAACTCAAAAGCAAAATAATAGAAGGATTTCACAAATATTTTTTAAAAATAAATAACTAAAAAATATAATTAAAATAATAAAAAATCTATTAATTTAAATACGGCGTCAATGCGCTAGTCAAACACCCGACTAGCAAATTTGAACATTGAAATAAACTAGTGATGTAGTAATGTGTGTGAAGCCAAAGTTCAAGTGAAGTAGAAGTCAATTAGTTTGTAAGGGTTGTGCCCCTCCTTGAATTCATGGCTTATGGATAGTAAAAATAATCAATTTTATGATCAAACAATTATATGTCTTATTCCCCCTTGCCAACTCGATCAACAATTCTAAGTTGTTTTTTTTTTTTCTCTCTAATCTTTTCGTTTATCCTATATTCATGTTTGAAAAATAAAGGAAAAAAAATCATTCTAGAATTAATAAAAACAAATCATAAAAGCTCACATTGTGAACTATATAAAATGGTTTGTGACCTAAGAGAGCATTGATTATTTAAAAATAAATGTAACTTTAGAAAACGCCAATACACAATATTTAGAAATAAATTCAAAGATGTGGAATTTAGTAACTCCAAAAGGGGACAAAGGATTCTATCTTCAAGTTGTTGAGTCAAATTAATTATTCTCCATTGCTGCACGATGCAACTTGCTTTCAAATTATGTACGAATTCAAATGGTAATATTTATTAATTATTAGTCCTTTTTTCCCATTCTCATAGAGAATAAAGCATATCCATCCCATTATTTTTATATGTGCTCTTTGCAATTATGGAAAGGCCACAAAACTTACGAATTAAACTTTCTATATGTGAACAAACTTTTCTTAGTTAACAAAATCCTTTATTTTACATATTATACATTACTTTTTCAATGACCAGTATTATATATCACATGAATTAAATAACAGTATCAATGTACATATGTCAAATAAATAAAATATGGATATACAGAATTAATTATCAATTTCAGTAGAAGATTCGATTGTAATTGAAGTGCAAATGGTTCAACAACTTTACATAAACAGAATTTGGGGAATCCAAAATATAACAAACAAACAAAAAAGTGTCTTAAACACTACACCTATGGGTAAAAGATTCAGTGGTCAAGCCCACAAGTTTCCTGCCGTGATACCAAATTCTTTATTTATTTCATTACCCCACCTCTATTTTCATTGGTCCACAACAAAAATTGAGAATAAGAACCAATTTACATCTTTTTTCCAATTTGTTGCCAATAAAACAATACACTATCAAAATCCAATCAGCTTTGACAAAAAATTAAGAGGTATTGTCTTATAAGACCTGATCTGTGACACAATGACTAATTTGAAGGTTAAAATATGTATGAATCATTTTGATTTGATGATAAGGTCAAATTTAGTTATACTGAAATTTCATAAGTTGTGATTTGTAAAACAATCTCCCCTAACTTTTTACAATTCGAACTATACTTATTATATGCTTGATAGAATGAGAGACAAGTTTTGGATCCAAACCAATGGGTATAATGTGTGACCACAAGATTTTGTATTAAGATTTCTTAAGGAGTGAGTAGAATTTTTTCAATTTTGTTATTTGACAACTTCATTAGCGTGGTGTATATGTCCACTTTTAGGATTCGTTTGTCTACTCTTATTAGGCTCGATAATATCATATTAACAAGTTTATTTTGTAATGTTTGCATGAAAAATGTGGACTCATGATATAAAAAAGACCCGTTATTGTATTACTCATCCTTGTGATATGACTACTCATGAAATGAGTGGATAACTTATCTCATGTATTCAAGTTAACCCAATAAATCTTATGGACATAATCAAATCCAATCAACAATTGAAGCAAACATGCCCTGCCCTTAAGATTTAAATTATCCCATGAGCCACTTAAATTATTGTTCTTTACTTGTTAGGTTTAATTAAAAAAACAATTTACAAGTAAAAATGTTGAGGGAATATGAAAAAAAGAAAAGAAAGAAAGACAAATTGTAGTGAACTTGTATAATAAAAGGAGAGATTAGTTGGTGTGCAATAATTTTGAGTGGCTCTTGGGATTTCGCTATTACCACCTTAATTTCCCACTTCTAGAAATTACAATTTACAAACAATAGACCAAAAATTGAATAGGAAAGAATAGTGAAGAAAGTGGTGTGTATACCCTCTTGTCTTGCACGTGCCTCATCTTGTCTTTTTATCATCAAGAATTTGTTTTTTTACAAATTGTAGCAAACCACGTGGCAAGTTCTCCTCATTACTAGTGCTATTCTTGATTACGACGTTCCATTAAACAAACCTAAAATTATTGTACCAACTAACCAACATCATATAAACATTCCTCACATTCAACCCAAAAAAAAAAAAAAGGCATATTGAAATGCAACAAGCTAGCTATCTGGAAATATGATCCACCTACATTATTGAATAATGTTGAGTGTATGAGAGATGACATGATTGCATCCATGGATTCACAACACTTGTGCACATATTGAAACTCTACATCTTCATTTTGGTCACTACTTTGATTTTAGGAAAAAAAAATTGTGCACAAGGTGCACGGATCCAAATTTGTGCACAACAATACTATTATATTATATGAAGTAATACTGTTATATTATATAAGTGATACTATTATATTATATATAGTTTTAACTGTATTACTCATATAATATAACAATATTACTTTATATAATATAACAGTATTGTTGTGCATATATCTAGATTTGTGCACAGGAGTGTCACTCTTGATTTTAATGGATCTGATCAATTCCAACCTAAATAACAAGACAAATAATATTAAATTTCTCAGCTGCATTTCTAAAAAATGAACTATTCATTTGGTTCAAAACAAGAAAGTGACAATTTAATGATGAAGTGAATTAAGTCATAGCATTCCTAGTTAAGTTCTGCCCCAATAAGTGAGCAATTTGGTCATCCCACTCACAAGTGTCCACATCCAATCATCAATTAATCTTCATCATTTTCACTTTAAGTTGCACATTCAAACAAAATTTTATGTACATTCATTTCTTTATCATATTCCCACCATCTCTGAACTCAGTTAATTATTAGTGATTACAATTAGTGATCATCTTAATTAGCCAAAAACGTATCGAAATTTAACTGGTGATGACATCCCATGTCAAGTATAAAAGCCTAAGGGTATGTTTGGAAGAGATTTATGTAGGTTTGATGAAAATCCACCATTGAAATTTTGAATTTTGTAATAAAGGTAAATAGTGAAAAGTATGTTTGTTTGAAAATTTTATGTGTAGGATTATGTTGTCGATGTCAAATCAATGCTGGAAATAATGAGTTGATATAATATTTTATTGTGAAAATGTGGGTTGATGTGATACTTTATATGAAAATATATATTTGATACTGATTGATGATTGTAATATAAGTAACAATGATTATGTTCGAATTTTGTTATCCAAATTTAAATGTAAAAACTAACATACATAAGGATTTTGAAGTTGAAAATTGATCCATGTGAAATCTCTTCTAAATATAGCCTAGACGTTTGTAGTTATATTTGTAAAAATTGAATATATAAATATATAGATATAAAAGGAAGAAAAGAAAAAATGTAGGAATTAGTGAGTTTGGAATAGAAGTTGAGATAGAAGGGGGACCCACCCTTGGTTTTGGTCCAAAGAGGGGCAGAGAACTTAGCAGCACTTATTGTAATTATTTGTTGCAAAACAACAAAAGTGATGCATGAATGAGTGCCACCTAACCTAACTATATATTCCAGAGAATGACTGCTCTGAAAATAACACCTAATTTTAACCAAGTTCATTATAGGCTGTGTTTGGATTGAAATGTGGGTGGATTTTGTAAGTTTGAGTTTTGAGTGGACTTGAAAAAAGATAGAATTTGATAATCATGTTTGTTTTGAAATCTTACCAGAGTAATTATAATTAAAATCTTATTATCACATTGAAAATGTAGAAAAAGTGAATATTATAGTAATTTAAGGAAAATTAAGAACTATAAAATTGGTTGCTAGATGAAGACAAAAAATCATGTCCCAGGGGCTTAGATCCGTGTCCCCAACCCGACCCGGTTCCCACGCGCGCCCACACGCCCTTGCCGTGTGTCCACGTGCGCGCACATGTTGGTATTACACATTTGTTTTAAAGGTATCACACATATACTCTTTAGGTATCAAATACATTTAGTTCATGATTGTAATACCTATAGAACAAATCTGCAATACCTCAACAGTATATGCGCGAAAATAAAATAAAAAAATATATATGTGTGCGGGTTAGAGCGGGTCGAGACGGGTCGGGGGCACACAAGTGTCACTCCCAGATGAATTCAAATTTTAAGAATATATAATAATTTGTATAATAAGAAAATATTGGCATAGGCGATTGACTTTACTTTAAGAAAAAATATAGAAAAGAAATAACGAAAAGAATGATAGGCGTTGAATTTGAACTTCAGAAAAAATTGTATCATAAGAAATAATAAATCAATATTGTCATTTGAAAAAACAATCTTATAAAGTTATTTGATTTTTTTTTTTTAATGACTCTTGTACACACTGATCGTACACTGATCGTACACACTGATCGTACAATAAATTATAACAGACCCACTTGTTTGATTCCAAAACCTAATGGAGCACTTAAAACAACTCAAATTCTCTTTAGTTATAAATCATTCATGATTTCTTTTTGGTAGAAATAAACAATTGTTTTTCTTTTATTGAATGATTTTGGAGAGCATCAAATTGGATTCAACTTCCCTAAATATTTCTTAGATCTGGACACATCTCTGTTAAAAAAAAAAAAGAGTTCAGTATCATCAATACCTATTATTGTTTATAAAATGATACTTTCAATATGCATATGATCTTAAAATGAAAAATAAAACATAATTAAAAGTTGAGAAATTCAACTGCAGAAATTACGTAATCTATTACTTAATGTAATTTTGTACTATAGATGTGATTATTGATTATATGTGTGTGACATATTGTGACCAATTTGGGGATGTTGGAACCCAAATAATTATTCTTAATAAATCGATATATCTAATTATAAACATACCTGAGAAGTTCAATCACTCTCATTAATCTTTTCCTAGTGGACTCTGCGAATGCAACTTTAATAATAAAAGACGAAGTCTGATGAAAATAATAATAAATACCAAATAGATTTTCTAAATTACCAAATAGATAACCAATGAAAACAGTATTACTAAAACCATAAACCTCACATAAAGTGACGAAATAATAAAGTATCAATTTAGGATGTTACTAGTTAAGACCACATATTTGACTTTTCTTATTTGATTTCATTTAATGTCTCAATAAAGTATTGTTATATATATGAATGTGAGTGTGAGTGAGTGTGTGTGTGTGTGTGAGAGAGAGAGAGAGAGAGAGAACACGTAGTTAGAAGTAGCAACTTGTGAGGAGAAGCATGGAATATGCCTTTGAATAATGATGAGTAATTAATTGGGTATGTCGACATTTTGAAGCAAAAGGCAGAAGTAGGTGAGACTTTAATTTAATTTGTCGATCATCGTGGCACTAAAATATTACTTCTAGGATTGTGATATACTCCCTCCATCCCAAATTAATTGACGTTTTAGCATTTTTCACACAAATTAAGGAGACCTACAAAATGACTGATCTACCCATTACTTTTTTTCCTCTTTTTTATATTTTCAATACTTACTTTGAGATAATAAAACATTTAATAAAGAAGAATAAATGGGGGCAATTTTGGAAGAATTGTGGAAAATGTTTTTTGAAATCCTATAATGACAAATATTTTGGGACAAATTTCAAATACTAAAGTGATAATTATTTTGGGACGGAGGGAGTATATTTTTTAAAACCCGATTCCAATTTTATTTTTATTAATATAGAATAATTCGAGCTTTCTAAATTGTTATCATAAATTTTGAAAAATGACTACACAGATAGAGCTGTTAAAATAAATATGTATATCAAAAAAAAAAAATATATAAAACTATTTTGGACTTCTGTGTTTTATTTTTAGGATTACTTTGAACTCATGTTGCATTATATTTATGTAAACTAAGACTTTTACAAGAGCTTCAGTAATTGACTTTGAAAATATATTACTTTTTGTTAGTTTCATTCAGTTTAAAAGAATAATTGCCTCTTCATATTTTAATACTCCATCTAAAAGTAAATCAAACACATACTTTTTAATGATCACGTATCTCAATCAAAACAGCTTAAAGACGAAAATAGTATAATATAAATGTTCCTAGTGTTACGCGAGAACTAAAATTTGTGGGGATACTAAAAGTATTAACTTGGAATACTTTATACATTTATATTTTGGAGGTATATCTTATATGGTGGTTCTTTGAAATAATAATAATAAACTCAGGGCAGAATTTTACAGTGAAAAAGAAAATAGAAATCATAAATCCCAAATGAGCATTTGAACCATATATATATGGTCCAACTAATCTAAAAAAATAGGTGCTTCCAAATTCCAAATAATTGATACATATTTGCACATTGTTAATATTACGCATATTTCTCTTGTTAAATGGATTAATATTTTGTCTTCTATAGTTCTATTCAGTTAATGTATTATTCATACCATAACACATATAATGTGACGTCGTATTGCAGAAGAGAATGTAAGTTTAGGTTGGGACTATAAATCATTACAAGCTAATAAAAAAGGATTTGGATTGTGTGATAATTTCATCCATACAAGTGGACAATGGTCATCAACCACATTACTTTTTGGGGAAAGCAACCCTGAAAATGATTTCCTTTTTTGGATTTTCTAATAAATTATAGAGATAGAAATCGCACTCAAAATTTACAGTGACTAATAAGTCTTTGTTTTTTAAGGCTAAAGAAAACAAAACTATTAAATCAATAATCTAAATCAATATGTTTAAAAGACCAAATTTTAATCGTCACCTAGGAATTGTACAGGTTAGCTTTGCCAATAAAGATTTGGATTGAAAAAAAATTACAAAAAACTCTCTCTTGTTTATTTCTTTCATTTAAAATGAGAATAGGATATCACTTGTATCAATCCTGCATCAAACGTAAGACATAAAAATCACGATTTAAATTGAACTACTCGAATGCTTTTCGGGGAAGAACAAATACCGGAAAGAGTATGATCAAAAATGATTCGAAAATATGTAAAAGCAAATACTTACATTTCCAGCACTTATCAGATTATGCAAGGAAAGAGTGGAAAAACTCATCCACCGTTAATCCAAAAATTCAAACTTATCATATATATAAACTCGTATGAAACAAGAACACAAACAAAACACACACAAAAATCATAATCTTCATCATGAACCACGAAATTGCATTTCCAAAAAAAAAAAAAAAAAAGACACCTAAAAGGTCTCTGCCCTTTGTCTTTTTGGAAATTAAACTTCATTATGTTGTAAATAAATACACAAACTCATCTTATGAAGTCAGTTGTTGGGTAATTAGCCATTTATAAAGGACACTACAAAAAATGATGGAGAATAGAGATTATATATATTTGGTGGAGATTCATATTGATTTATTTATATATTTATATTGATTTCATCGTATCTTTAAGATTCTAGGTATTTATTAGTATAAATAAAAGTTATCTTTATTATGTTGGGGAGTTGAATTGATTTATGAAATAAGAAAACATTTACATCCGGTATTACGGATCGTAAATTTATCTTTATCACGCACCTGCCTGCATCAAAAAAGTAACCAGGTCACATTTCATGATCCTTTTCTGTTAACTTCCATACCTCCATTGTACTGCCATTTTTATGGGCCGTCAGCAACAGGATCGTTGGGCTGCTAACGACCCAAATGGGCAAAGAACAGCATGAAAAGTGCAAATAAAGAGCTCAACCTTGTGAATAAGTAGCCCAATACAATATCAACCTGCATCTGAACATATACACATGAATGTATACATGTTCAGATAACGAACATGATACCAAGTATATTTCACCTAGTTTAACATCAACTTAACCGATGTACCTCTTATTTCATCTTCAAGAATATACCTGGTCCGCCCAATCACGCATAAAAAGTTCTTCCAAGTGAAATACAGACTTTGAAAAACTTAATCCTTTTCATTTTCCGCCCCTCGCCTAGTTAAATTCAGTATATAACTAAGAAAAAGAATTGAGAAAAAAGGAAAAAAGCAATGCTCAAACAACATTGCATAAATCCAGTTTGATTTAATAGAACTCACGAATTACCATAATATCCAAAACACATTATAATGTATCCCAATAATAAACTTAAGTCTAGTAACAATGGAACCATCATCTGTCCAGTGAAATACTTAACCAGGGACAAAACATCCAGACTATTCACGATGTAAATGAACTCACAGCGGTCAAGATACACATCATTTAATTGAACAAGGTCGTCACATCACACTAACCAAAAAGGACCCCAAGTATGTCAACAAAACTACGATAATTTACATCAGATCTTTTTCATTAGTTGATCTTTGCCCTCGAAAAGTCCATTTCAGGATGCTGCAAAATAAATAAATCAATTGATCAGTAAGTTATGAAGAAGGTATGGGCCATGGGAACAACAGGGATAATGATGATCATTCAGTGTTTACCTCAGCCATGAATTTCTTCAATATGTCTTGCTTCTGCATCTCATCACTAGTTGGAAGACCCATTTGTTTCTGTCGTTGGTCAAACTGAGGTATGCATTTCATATAGATCATTAAGAAACAGTAGGTAAAACAATACAATTAATAGAATTTGAGACCAAGAATTTACAGCTAGCTTCTAAAAGACCAAAACAATTTAAAAGAACAGCAATTACAGATCAAAGGCATAGAACAATGTAAAGGAAAAACCTCGATGATCGACCCTGATCAAAAGGGTCTAAGCAACAAAAGCAATTGTGCTTCATAACATACTCAAAGTATCATGGTATGACTGATGAGATTCAACTCACCAAAGGCATTCATCACTGACTAGATAAAATTGATTTATCTAAATATCATGTCTTGTGAGGTTTAATCTTTTCATAACAAAAATAATAGGGGGGGGGGGGGGGAGGAAAGACACCTTTCACACAGTAAAACTTTAAACTCATACCTCATGAATGGAAAGCACATTAAGAAAATGACATCAAAGCAGGCCGTACACACACACTCTCTCTTACATATACACACATATATCTCAAGCAGCAACCACAATCATTGCAAGAACATAAAATTTGAATAAGCAGATCATGAAGAAAGTTATTGATATTGTAAAAAGATTACCATCATTTTTTCCACAGTTGATCGTGTTTCGGGGTCCAAATCAGCCAATTTACTGTTTTCAGGTTCCACTTTCTGGGTGTCAATCTCTGGCTCACCCTTCACCAAGTACTTCCACCATTCCATCTGGTTCTGTTTTGTAAGTAGAATGGATACAGATTTCTGGTCCTCTGTAAGCAGTTAAATGTATTAGCTCGAAAATGTGCCATTTTATTCAGGAAACATTGTGTAAACATTCAAACAACACAGAAGAATATGCAGTAGATGACATATAACCACAGAATGAATTTAACTTTTGCAACTTTAGTTTGGGTTCAATATACCCACCTAAACTCCAGAAGCAATCGTCAACTCTAACTTGCTGGAAAAGTTCACCCTGCAATTACATAAAATGCAACTGAGTAATGGAACATCAAATAGTGCTCGACGGTTCTGCGATTACATCAATCGTAATCGGGTAGTTATAACAAAATAATACGAAGACAATAGGAAAAACTGCCAAGTTGTGTTACACTTACCTCAACAACAGGTGGCTGACCCTTTAGTCCAACTTTAATATAATTCTTCTTTATTTCACATGTGATGAATCTTGACTTCGTTCCAGGAGGGACAGGAACGGTGATGTTAACCTCTTGCAGAGATTGACCCCAAGAGTAGTTGTCCATATCAAGGCCATTTCCTTTGTTAGGATCTGCAGAAATATAAAAAGTATTCAGCAGTTAGCAAATTAAACTACAGCATCCTTATAAGAGAAGCCCTAAAAAATGGAACAGTGCAGCATTATGATTAGTAGGTCAACAACAGAATCCTCATATACGATTTATATTTTTAACGTGATTTAGCAACCAAAGTTAGTATCTGTATCATGCAAATTCAAACATTCAGATGAATGCCAATGGATATGCAGATCCAAAATACAATTGAAGATATAATTGTAACCACTGAAGGTCCATTTGACGATAACTGCAATTAGCACAGCAGGACACAGATATAACTTCAGGTAACATCTCAAACATCAGTTTAACTTCAAATGTTAAAAGTGCTCAAGATTTCATCTTCTCAATGGAAGGTAGCATACACAAATCGAAAAAAAAAAAAACAGGGCTACTAAAAGAAGGTTGACAGTAACAGTTTCATCCTCCAGTATCTCTGAATAAACTTCTGAGAAGATTAACCATGAATCTATCATAGAAGACACATCCTATTCCACTTATGTCAACCAATACAGCAATTCTAAATACCAAACTGAAAAACACCTACCTTCAATACCTTCTGATATTCATACATTTGATTAGCAAAATTATAATTATCATCACCTGGAGTGTATGGCTAGAGGATATTTACATTAGTATAGGGGCTAAAAAACCTATAACTACTAGATCAAGATTCTGATCTTACAGATAAAATGCCTGATAAAGCTCGAGAGATAAGTTAACATGCATTTAATAACAGCTTATGTCACATAAGAATTGTGTTTTTTTTTTTTGAAAAACACTAGCATCATCTTCTCAATTAAACCAAAAGCAGACCCTAAATACACCTTATAGAATGTCATCCAAAGACGTATATGAAAAGTCAAAACAATAATGCATATTAATGTATCAAATTTACATGTAAAATTATCAATTTATTTGCACAAAAAAACATACAAGGAAAAATAAAAATACCTCGACGGCCATTCTTCTCTTCTCCTCCACTCCCACTTTCCTTCTCCTCAACCTTGTCATTCTTCAATTCTTCTTTCTTAACAGGGGGCGGCGCCACCTCCTCCTTGGTCTTCTTCACCGGCACGTCATTACCTTCGGGTTTCACTTCTTTCCTCTTCTTATCCTCCGATTCCACTTTATCCTTCACCATCCTTACAACAGCATTCACATCGTTAATTAGTGAATCGCTCTTGAACAAATCACTCTCCTTTGCAACAAACTCAAACGCTTTCTCCAGAAATCCCAAAGGGTTTGAGGGATCGAGAACGGCTTTGAACTGCTTCCCCGTTGACAGCGACGTTGCCGATGACGACGGATTCTTTTGGACTTCTTCTTCGAAATCGGAGAGTATCGCCATTAGGAATTCACAGGAGGTTGAACAAAATAAGGAGTTTTAGGGTTTTAATAATTGGGTTTGGAAATTTATATAAGATTTAGGAATTCACAGGAGGTTGAACAAAGTAAGGTTTTAGGGTTTTAATAATTGGGTTTGGAGATTTATATAAGTTTAGGAATATTCTGGAAGTCTTTAAATTTAGAGAAATTTCAGAAAAGACCCCTGAAGTTTCTTTTAATTATAAAAGAAGCAAAATAATTTGAAGTCTGTCTTTTTTTTTCTTTTAATTAAGTTTCTTTAACCTATGAACGAAACTGTAATTGGGAAAAAAATCTCAATGAGTGATTTACGAATATCTCTGGATTTTAGGTTAATGGAAAGTGATGTATCTTGTTTCAGAGCTAGTTAGAACCGAACAGGTGACCGATCAAGAGAAGAAGTTGGATCGATCAGAATATCGAGGAAGGGTTGGTGAGACTGCGCCGACTAAAAGTGACCGAGCCGGTTAGGGCTTGGATCTGTGTTCCTTTCTTCAGCAGAATTCAAGAGCTCTTAGAAGTTCAATCTAAAAAGAATTGCACAAGTTAGAGATATTTGGAAAATGAAACAAATTCAAGATCGAATGAAATCAAATCCAACCGAGATTGAATCAGATTTGTCTAAATCGAGATCCCTAAAATTGGGATTTTTGACACATTTTTCTAGATTTTCTAATCTTTAGTGTAGTTTATAAATAGAGATTTTATTGACGAAAAATAGATTTGAGATTTATTTTATTATATAATATTTTATTATTTCATCGATAAAAACAATAAAATGCACTAACACTTGACGAGAATTAACATATCAATACACAAAATAGTTATTATAAGTTCAAATCATTTGAAAAGCTGAAAAGAAATCATTCAAATTGAGAATACGTTTTAATTTTTTCTTTCGTGTGTCTTTCTTCACAAAAACTCATGTAAAATTGTCTCATGCATAATTTTCGTGAGATGGATCCTAATGACCCATGAATTAAACTCATTTTCACAAATTCTTGTATGAATTGTTAAATGTGGGTTATAGGTTGACCCGTTTCACATATTAAAATCCGTGAGACAGTTTCACATAAAACCTACTCGTCTTTCTTTTACAAACTCATATCTATTAATTTCCTTATCCAACTGGAATTATTAGTTATCCTCTTCAACTAAGATTCTAAATTCTATCTTAATTAAGATTTCAAATTTTAATCTAATTACCATTCATATATATTGTATGAATCTATCTCTTTCTTGAGCTAATGCTAAATGAGAATATCGATTTTATAACCTATTTAGCATTAGTTCACTAGTAAACATATTGCATTAGTTCATCACTACTAAACATATAATAAGTTATAAAATCGAGATCCTCATTTAGCATTAGTTCATCACTAGTAAACATATAATAAATAATAAAACCGAGATGCTCATTTAGCATTAGTTCACTAGTAAATTTACAGTTAATCATAATCAAAATCTAAATTACATATTGATCTCAAATCATTAATTCTATAATTCACTGGTAAACGATTTTTTTTTTTTAACTTCCAAATAAAAGGAAAGAATTTCATATCTATGTATTATATTATAATTTATATCTATGGTTCAAAGTGGATATTGTTGGAAAATACATTTAGGAAAGTCAATTCTTGTATTATTTAGAGGATCAGAAATTGATTCTATCACATCCCCTAGTTTAAGGATCATATTTCTTCCTTATTTACTCAATGTATCATCTATATGTATTCGTGCTGATTGATGAAATAATAATAACAGAAAATGAATCCCAAATTGTGTTCTTCTATTCTTCAATTCAACATGGTATCAGAGCAGGTCGTGTCTTAGGACCGATCTGTCTCCATCATTCACCAATGGAAGATCATCTCTCAAAAACCGAGAACACAATGGGTCAATCGAACACCATCGACCTACAAACATTGATCCAGGCCTTACAACATTCACACATAAACCAATCAAGTCAACATACACAATCAGATCCAACACCTCCAATCACTATCCGGTTGAATGATCACAATTACATACTATGGTCTCAACTCATGGAGGTGGTTATCACCGGGAAAGGTAGGATAAGCCACCTAACCGGACAACCTGACCCACCATCACCTTCTGACTCACGCTACCTCACTTGGCTAGCAACAGATAGCAATGTCCGGGCATGGATGATCAATGCCATGGAACCTCTTCTCATTCCAAATTTCATTCAATACAAAACTGCGAAAAGCTTATGGGAGGCCCTAGCAAAAACATACAACAATGGTACGAATTATTTACAGATCTACGAGTTAACAAAGAAGGCAATCAGTTTAAAACAGGAAACACTCACTCTAGAGCAATATTATAGCACCTTGCGCGGTCTTTGGTCGGAACTAGACCAACGACAGCCAAATCCGATGGAATGTGATAAGGATATTTCACACTTCCAACGAATCACAGAGGTCCAGCGTCTCTATCAGTTTCTGTCTGGGTTAAATGACACATACGACTCAACCCGACGAGATGTTTTACGAGATCACCCCCTTCCATCACTGGAGACAGCATATGCCATGATACGATCGGAATCTCTCCGACTAGGAGTTATGATGTCTGAAACTATCGATGGAGGTGTCGGAGCTGGTTTGGTTGTGAAGCCATACACTAGCGGATACCAAAATCCAGGACGGTCAGAGTTGCAATCATCATCCCGCCTTGACCGAAGTAACAACCGTGGGGAGAATCGGACTGACAATCGTGGTGGAAATCGGAACGACCGGGAAGAAAAACGATGCTTCCACTGCGGTGGCACCCAACACACTAAAAATGAGTGTTTTCACTTGGTTGGATTCCCGGAGTGGTGGACCGAGCGTAAAAATCGGAAGACATGGCAGCCACCACATCCATCGTCGGCCTCGGCACACCAGGCAACCACCGCTACTCGCAGTAACTCGGCAACAGCCACCAACAGCAATGGTGGCCAAGGGGAAGCATTTGCAGGCTTGACCATCGGAAATCAGTTACCGGCGGCGATGGGACAAGAAGGAGGTACACAGCGGCTGCCTGCCGCAAAACTGCCCCCAGCCCATTTTACTACTATCAATTTTTCAAAAATTGCATCATCTTATACTGCCGCCGGTATATCTAAGGACCCTCAGTGGATTTTTGACTGTGGTGCCTCAGATACAATGACCAATAACCCAACTGACCTTTTGGGTCACATGAAACCAACCAAAAAGTTGATACAAACAGCGGGGGTGATAAAATCCCAGTTTTGAGTGAGGGTCCTGTCGAGATTACCTCTAATCTCAAACTCTCTCATTGCCTCTTCGTTCCCTCTTTATCATGCAAGCTCTTATCTATCAGTCAAGTCACAAAAGAGCTCAATTGTGTGACACTAATATACCCTTCGTTTTGTATTTTGCAAGATATTCGTTCGGGGGAGATAATTGGGCGTGGCACTGAGAGAGATGGTCTGTACTATGTGGATGAGATCTCCCGGGACGGTACGACCCTTCTTGCACATGGGACTCAGGATCGTCAGAAATGGTTGTGGCACAGGCGTTTGGGACACCCCTCTACCAAATCACTTAGTATATTATTTCCCTCTCTTTTTACTTCATCTAGTCAGTTTATCTGTGAGACTTGTGTTATGGTGAAAAGCCACCGAACCACTTTTTCTCCTTCAGATACAATAAATTATGTACCGTTTGCGTTAGTACATTCTGATATTTGGGGCCCTGCTCCTAACTCTAGGATGCATGAGTATAGATATTTCTTGCTTTTTGTGGATGATTGTACTCGGATGTCTTGGGTATATTTCTTGAAACACAAGTCTGAGGTTGGAGTAAAATTCATTGAATTTTCAAAAATGGTTCAAACTCAATACCAAAGCCCCATTAAAATCCTTCGCTCAGACAACGGTGGGAAATATATCAACTCCTCACTAAAACACTTCTTCAAACATAAGGGGATCATACATCAAACTACCTGCTCTTATACACCTCAACAAAATGGGGTTGCTGAACGTAAGAACCGACACATCTTAGAAACCACCCGTGCTCTTCTCATTGAATCACCTGTACCTTTTGAGTTCTGGCCCGAGGCCATCGCTACCTCTATATACCTCATTAATCGCATGCCAAGTCGTGTCTTACTCCACCATACACCGCTCCATGCATTGTCCACTACACTTCCCATCCATTCCGCTCTCATGTTACAACCTCGTGTTTTTGGGTGTACTGTCTATGTACACATCCATAAATTACATCGGTCTAAATTTGACCCTTGCGCTCGTAAATGTGTTTTCTTGGGGTATGGTGGTTTCCAAAAAGGGTATCGTTGCTATGACCCAGTAACTAAGAAAATGTTTGTCACGATGGACTGTGATTTCTTGGAAACTGAGTTCTATTTTCCCATTTTTGAGTCCAGTAATCAGGGGGAGAAAAAAGATGAGGGATTACTTGACCAGTTGTTCTCCGGGAACTGGAACGAAGCAATAACAACATCAATGGATAATATAACTTCCGGAGTTGAGACTCCCGGAGCAGATAACCTTGAAAATACACCACAAGACATAGTACATCATCTCTCTCCAGATACCAATTCATCTCCTCCGACGGCTATCCATGAGGTAAACTTCTCTCCACCAAGTACACCTCCACTTATATTAGCTATCACTGCTGATATTGCAGGGGACAATCTTGAGAATTCGGATGAGAGATATAAACTTCCCGCCAGGAGAACACGTGGTATTCCCCCAAAGAGGTACAGTCCGGAGTTTAATCCTAAAGGGTCTAAATACCCAGTTGCAAATGTGGTTCAAGGTCATCCTGAAAAGCTTTTCCACGACAAAATATGCTCCCAATGGATTCCAAAGACAGCTACAGAGGCAAATCAACATAAAGAATGGAGAGAAGCTATGAAATCAGAAATGTTTGCATTAGTAAAAAATGGAACATGGGATAAATGCCAACTTCCACCTGGAGCAAAACCAGTAGGGTGTAAGTGGGTATTCACGGTGAAACATAAGCCAAATGGAGAAGTTGAGAGATATAAAGCGAGATTGGTAGCCAAAGGGTATACGCAGACCTATGGGATAGACTATGATGAGACTTTTTCTCCGGTAGCAAAACTCAACACCATTAGAGTTTTGTTATCCATAGCTGCAAATCAGGACTGGCCACTCCATCAATTTGATGTAAAGAATGCATTTCTACATGGAGACTTAGAGCAAGAAGTATTCATGGAAGCTCCACCAGGTTTTTCAGAAGACTTTGGGGAAAGCGAAGTATGTCGATTGAAAAAATCTTTATATGGACTGAAACAATCTCCTAGATGCTGGTTTGGAAAGTTCTGTCTAGCGATGAAGAAATTTGGATATCACTAAAGTAATGCAGATCACACACTGTTTCTCAAGAGAAGAAAAAGAAGGGTAACATGTCTTATCATATACGTGGATGACATGATTCTAACTGGAGATGATGCTAAAGAGATATCAAATCTCAAGATAGGACTATCCAAGGAGTTTGAGATGAAAGACTTAGGAGATCTGAAATTCTTCTTGGGGATTGAAGTGATGCGATCACCTAGAGTTATCTTTATATCTCAGAAGAAGTATACCTTGGACCTATTAGTAGAGACGGGACTCCTAGATTGTAAACCGGTGGAAACACCGATGATTGTAAACCATGGTTTAACTGCCAACTCTGAAACACGACTTGCAGATAGAGAGAGATATCAGAGGTTGGTTGGGAAACTTATCTACCTTTCACATACACGTCCAGACATCGCATATGCTGTAGGTGTGATAAGTCAATTCATGCACAAACCAAGAATTGAGCATATGGAAGTAGCCCTGCGAGTTGTACGGTACCTGAAGACATCACCAGGGAAAAGGTATATATTTTGGGAAGAATGGACATCTAGAAACATGGGCTTACACTGATGCAGATTGGGCCGGAAGTCTAACTGATCGTAGATCCACCGCTGGATATTTCACGTTTGTCGGTGGAAATCTCGTAACATGGAAAAGCAAGAAACAAAAGGTTGTAGCACTATCAAGTGCTGAAGCTGAATTTCGCGGCATCACAAAAGGGATCACTGAATTGCTATGGATTAAAAAGTTATTTGGAGACATAGGCCTTCAAACTTCTAAGACGTTTAACTTATTCTGTGATAATAGAGCAGCTATTAGTATCTCTCAGAATCCTGTACAACATGACAGAACAAAGCACATCGAGATTGACCGACATTTCATCAAGGAAAAACTCGAAGACGCAACCATCTCCTTGCCTTTTGTGCGGTCTCAAGAACAGTTAGCTGATGTTCTCACCAAAGCAGTTCCAGGACGCACCTTTCATGAATTTTTACACAAGTTGGGTATGTGGGATCCCCACATATCAACTTGAGGGAGAGTGTTGGAAAATACATTTAGGAAAGTCAATTCTTGTATTATTTAGAGGATCAGAAATTGATTCTATCACATCCCCTAGTTTAAGGATCATATTTCTTCCTTATTTACTCAATGTATCATCTATATGTATTCGTGCTGATTGATGAAATAATAATAATAGAAAATGAATCCCAAATTGTGTTCTTCTATTCTTCAATTCAACAGATATTTGGTTTGGATTTGATCAGATTGGTTAATCGAATCACAATGACTCAATGCTCTATAAAACTCCAGTTGGTCTTTAGGAAATTTCGATTTACTTATTGCCATTTTGTTAAAATTTTAATAATTGACTTTGTTTTCATTTGCAAAAAGTCCATCACATGATAAAAAGTATTATACAAGGTTTCTTGAATTTTGGTATTTATAACTAGATGCAAGTTCCATGTATTTTTAAGTACAAGTAGTTGTATTCACATCTTCGACATCCATTGACTTTATGTGCGAATAAATATACTATGTCAAATGGCAAGTTTATATTAATTTCTTGATGAAGATTTACATTTTTTTTTTGTTCCCTCTTCTTTCAACGTTGCCTCTCTTGTCATGTTCCTTTACTTGTAATAATGAGGATTAACTGGCAGGAATGCTAACATAATATTCAAGATTCATCTTCCAGGAGGGGCCTTCTTCATCTTTGAGGTAATCATATGGACTTGAGAATTTAATTTATGAATGTTGATTTGGATGAATTCTGCAACTTGTTCATTTTCGTCTGGAATTAATTTGCAGGCCTAATTTTCTTTTTTTCTTGAGTTGGTATTGATTTCATGTAATTTTGTGGATATTGTGGTACATTGAATCAAACAAAAAAACCATGTTTTTTCGATTGTCAAACAAGACAGATCTTGATGAAAAATCAGGCCTCCAAGATTGTAAAAACTGATGTGTCAGTGTGTGTAGGAGAAAAAAATAAAATTCCAGGCCTTTATCAGGCCAACTTGCAGAAACGTATAGTCAATACATACATGTTGATCAGACTATTCAGAAAATTTTACAGTTTTTTTTTTTTCTTTCTCAACCATGATTGAAAAACCTGTTTTTCTTGTAGTGCAAGATTATTGATAAAAAAATAAAATCTGGTAATTTTTGCAGTTTATGACAGGACAGATCAAGAAGACAAAGTGAGCAATGGGCTCAGAGAGAGAGATCTTCAGCCTCACTGGACCATTCTTTCTCACTGCTATTGATTGGTCAGATCACATTCCCTCGTACAAACATAATACCCACCAAAAAAAAAAAAAAGAAGTTATTTTCTCTCTAACTTAGTTTAATTTCTTACAAGCACAAATCCTAATGCCAGGAGCAACTCATATCACAGAAGGTCCATAGCAGCCAGCCTAGTCCAGGGAGTTTACACCCTGGAACGTGACCGCAGACAAAACCGACAGGGCCCACAAGCCCTGGCTCCTCCATGGTGGCACTTCTTCAATTTCAGGCCAGTCCAGGTCCTCGTAGACAACCACGACATCTCCTACTTTGGCACCATTTACGAGTTCAATTTCCCTCATTGTAACAACCCCGGCCCCCCACAGTACGTCATCGCCTTCAGAGGCACCATCAACAAGCCTGGAAACAGGGAACAGGACTTCAAGCTCAATCTCCACCTCATCATCAACAATCTCCAACAAAGCTCCCGTTTCCAGGTCGCATTCGAATCCGCCATCCACATTGTCCAAAATGCCGGCCCTGGAAACGTGTGGTTAGCAGGACACTCACTCGGATCGTCCATAGCATTGCTCGTGGGAAGACAGGTGGCGAAGCTGACAGGGATCCACCTCGAAACGTACCTCTTCAACCCCCCCTTCGCCTCTCCCCCCATTGAACGGTTGACAAACGACAAGATAAAGCTCGGTTTGAGGTTTGCAAACAGTGTCTTGACAGCTGGCCTGGCTGCTGCTGTGAATTATGGTAGCCAGAAGAGTAAGGATCAAGAAAACGACCCGTTTGTCGTGCTGTCCAAGTGGGTCCCGTACCTGTTTATCAATCCATGTGATCCGATTTGTTCAGAGTATGTTGGGTATTTCAAGCATAGGGAGGATATGGAATCGATTGGGGCTGGAAAGATTGGGAAGATTGCTACCAAGCATTCGATAGGGAACATTTTGACAGGGAAAAAGGGTAGTGAAGCAGTGCATCTTATACCTTCTGCTTATCTGACTGTTAATGCCACGCCTTCTCTGACTTTTAAGGAAGCTCATGGGATTCATCAATGGTGGAGGCATGATTTGCAGTTTAACTACAAATATTACCAGTACCAGTGAATTTTCAGTTTCTTTCTTCCTTCATTAATTCATTTCATCTGATGATGTTATTGTGCCAACAAATGCATTGGTTGTTTTTTTCTCACGTATATAGTTTTCTTTTTCTTTTAATGAAGGTTTTTAACCTTTTCTTTCTATGTCCAATATTATTGTTCACATATTTTGATATGGAAAAAATGATCACTAAATGCGTTGACTTTGAGAATTTCAAGATCAGTTTCCATTAAATCGGTAGATACGCATTCAAAAGGCTAGAAATAGTACTAAAAAAGTACAATAATGCATAATATAGACGAACATATTGGTAGTTTAGCTATAAAGAAACATTCTAAATAATTTATTTAATCACATTGTAAAGTTAGGTAGCAATGAGATTTTTGTATTTGCAGAAAAGGTTTGGTGCTGTCCTGTTGCATTTGTTCTCTATACAACTACACTTGATCTTGTATTTATTGACTTTACTTCATTTGTTAATTACGAGATATAGTATTATACAAGATTTCTTGAATTTTGGATATTATAACTTAATGCAAGTGTCACATTTCTTAATTTCAACTTCCATTGACTTTATTTGTTCCATAGTAGCTGCGCCAATAAAACTAGTGGCTTAAAATAGCAACTTGGCCTTAATTTTTTTTGACTGATTCTCAATGTTGAATCTTTTAGCATACTTTATTAACTATAATGAGAAATAATAGATGAAGTCCAATAATATCAACAAGCCTCTTCGTGGAAGGGAACCTTTGATCTTTGAGGTAAAATTTTGTCATGTTATGGTCTTGAGAAATGATTTTCTGATTACTTTGAAGCATTTCCATGAACTCAACAACCTGTTCTTATTAATTTCTCTTCTGGGCTAAACTTCATATTCTTGGTTGTATATTTCAATTTCATGACGTTTTGTGCATTCTTATCCTTGTTTTTGAATTATGGGGGAAAAAATGAATCTTGAAGAAAACTATGCCTGGAATGGAAGAGTGTGAGTCAACTGATTTTGTTCATGTGAAAACAATAGATTCATGGCCTCTAACAGGCCAACATGGATAAATCCAGTTTCCTTAGCCAGATATTTTCTTGAGTTTTTTCTCTAGATTAAAATTTGTTCCAAAAATTAAGACAATGTTTTATCTATAATCCGTGCAGGAATTAACAAAATCGAGCAATGGCCACAGAGAGGGAGATTTTCGGCCTTACCGGACCAACATTTCTAACAGACGTTGATTGGTCTGAACATCGTACTCAAATCATCTTCATACCCATTTCTCATTTATCAAACATTTGGATTCACATATAATTGTATGTTCCAGGAACAACTCACACCACAGAAGGTCCATTGCAGCCAGCTTAGTCCAGGGAGTTTATACCCTGGAACGTGACCACAGGCCCTGTCTCCTCCCTGGTGGCAGTTCTTCAATTTCAAGCTGATCCAGGTCCTGGTGGACAACCAAGACACGTCATACTTTGGCGCCATTTACGGGCTCATCAACTCCCCGAATCCTGACCCCAACCAACGCCCTCCACAGTACGTCATCGCCTTCCGGGGCAGCATCAACAAGCCCGGAAACAGGGAACAGGATTTCAAGCTCAATCTCCAGCTATTCATCAACAACCTTGAAAACAGCCCCCGTTTCCAGATCGCATTGCAATCGGCCCTTCAAATTGTCCAAACTGTCGGCCCTGGAAACGTCTGGCTGGCAGGCCATTCCCTGGGAGCATCCATAGCATTGCTTCTTGGCAAGCAAATGGTGAAGGACTCGAGCATGTATATCGAGACCTACCTCTTCAATCCTCCGTTCGGGTCCCCACATATTGAACGGATCAAGAACGACAAGGTGAAGCTTGGCCTGAGGTTTGCAAACAGTGTCCTGACAGCTGGCCTGGCGGCTGCTGTCAATGGTGGCCAGAAGGCCAAAGCTAGAGAAGTCGACCCGTTTGTGGTTCTATCCACGTGGATTCCGTACTTGTTTATCAATCCATCGGACCCCATTTGCTCGGAATATGTTGGGTATTTCAAGCATAGGGAGGATATGGAGTCAATTGGGGCTGGGAAAATAGGAAGGCTGGCTACAAAGCATTCAATTGGGCACATATTTTCAGTTGCAAGAGGGAAAAGGGATTGTGAAGCAGTGCATCTGATTCCTTCTGCTTATCTGACTGTAAATGCTATGCATTCACAGAGTTTTAAGGAGGCTCATGGGATTCATCAATGGTGGAGGAATGATTTGCAGTTCATCTACAAGTATTACCAGTACAAGTGAAATCCATGGTTTTTTTTTGTTGTTGTGGGTGGATAATCAAGTGAATATAGTGTTGTGTGATTCAAGTTTGTTTGATTTTATTTCATCACTTATCATTTATTACTTGGATAAATGGCTACTTAGTAGCTTGAAGAAATAATGGTGCATTAACATTTTGAGTTTCTTATGTCATTAATTGATTTCTTCATTTCATATATATGATGGTCTTCTTGTGCGAATAAGGGAGATAGTGTTATTGCCCATTGTTACTATGAGCTTATGTGTGTATGTGTTTTATGATATTGTGTTTTGTTCTCTTGACTCAGAAAGTTTTTTTTTCTAATTGGAGTACTTGATGATGAGACAACTATGGGATATGTTGACAAATAGGTTGTCATGGGTTTGTGAGTCGGTTTAGACTCGGTAATTATATGTTTTACATGAACTCGAACACGACTTATTTAATTAACTATTCGTGTCAATTATTATAATCTGAATGTGACCTATTTAATTTGTGGGCAACCGTACGACTTGTTTGATATTGTTGTGTCCAAGTTAGGGGTGGAAATCGGACGGATCGAATCGAAAATAGGGTGTTTCGGAAAAACTCCAAAAAATTTCGAAAATGAAAAACCAATTCCAATTTCCATCCAAAAATTTTCGGAAATGTGAAATCCAATCCGATTTCGGAATTTTTTTCGGAATTTTCGGAAATTAAAAAATTCAGAAATTCAGAAATTTTCGAAATTAATTAGTTGGTCTATTAGCTATATAGCCTTTTCTAATATCCTAAGAAATAATACGACCTCAAATCTGATATTCCAAGCATTTAACATCAATATAATATCTACCAAAGACATGAGAGATTAATTATTCTGCTGATGTACTATAGTATATAAATAGTTATAAAATAAAATTATAGTTATAGTTATAAAATAAAATTATAAAATTTATATGAATAGTATATAGTATATAATATATAGTACATAGTATATAGTATAAAATAAAACTATAAAACTATATTATAAACTATTATCATTTTGTAAGTAATTATACTTATTAATTCATATTTATTAAGTTATTTTTCTTTTAGGAAGCTCAAATCAAATGAATATTTGAATCTATATTATGATTTATGATAATGCTTTGTTCGAAATCCTTCGATATTTAAAATACTTGTTTTATAATTTGTATAATTTTATTTGTCATTATTCCTATTATATAAAATGTTATCATTTTTAATGAAATTTATGATATATTTACCTTTGAAATTAGATATTCACTTTTTATTTTATATAATATATAGTATATAGTTTTCTTATATAGCATATAATATATAGTATATAGTATATAATATATGGTATATAGTATAAAGTATATAGTATGTAGTATATAGTATGCAGTATATAACATAGTATAAAATAAAACTATAGTATAAACTGTACTATATACATATAGTATATAGTATATATAGTATATAGTATATATTATAAAATAATACTAAAAAACTACAGTATAAACTATACTATATACATATAGTATATAATATATATAGCATAAAGTATATAATATATAGTATATAGTATGTAGTATATAATATAATATAATTAAAAAACTACGGTATAAACTATAATATATAGTATATATTAATAAATAATACTAAACAACTACAGTATAAACTATAGTATATAGTATATATTATAAAATAATACTAAAAAACTACAGTATAAACTATAGACTATAGTATAAACTATACTATATACATATAGTATATAATATATTTATATACTATCATATAGTATAAATTATATAAAATATATTATATAGTATTATAAAGTATATTATAATATGTATATTTATATTTACACATAGTATAAAGTATATAAAATATATTATATAGTATATAGTATTATAAAGTATACTATAATATGTATATTTATATTTACATATAGTAAATGTATATAAAATATATTATATTATATACTCCCTCCGTCCCGCTCAGATTTGCACACTTTCCGTTTTCGTCCGTCCCATTCAGATTTGCACACTCCAAAAATGGCAAATAAAATTTACAAAACTGCCCTTTACTATTCAACTTTAACACTACAAAAACAGTTTTTTCTTGAGCTCCGTGCCCAAAAGCAGTTTTTTCTTAACCTTTGTGCCCGTCCCTACGTGCAAATCTGAGCGGGACGGAGGGAGTAATATAATTCAAACATTTTATACTATATACTATTTGCTATAGAAAAATATTATATACTATATAAATTATATAGTATTACCTCTGTCTCGCTCACATTTGCACACTTTCCATTTTCGTCCGTTCCATTCAGATTTACACACTCAAAAAATGGCAAATAAAATGTACAAAATTGCCTTTTACTATTCAACATTACACTCAAAAAACAGTTTTTTCTTAACCTCCGTTCCCAAAAGTAACTTTTTCTTAACCTCTGTGTCTGTCCCTACGTGCAAATCTGAGCGGGACAAATGGAGTATATAGTATTCTTCTATAGCAAATAGTATATAGTATAAAATGTTTGAATTATTTACAACAATTACTATTGGTTTGATGGTAAGTTTCGTGTTTTGAGTGTGAGAGATCTCGTGTTCGATTCTCAAATGCCTCTACTAACTCTACATTTTATAATTTCGGATCAGAAATTGGAAATTTCCGAAAATTGAATTTCGGAAATCGGAATTTCCGAAAATTGAATTTCGGAAATATTTCGGATTGGATTTCGGAATTTCCAAAAATTTCAAAACTAATTCTGATTTCCATCCGAAAATTTTCAGAAAAATCGGAATTTGGATTTTCGGATTTCGGATTAAAAATATTCGTTCCAAAATCGGAAAATTTCGGATCGGATTCGGCGGATATCGGAAATTTCCGTTCCAATTTCCACCCCTAGTCCAAGTTCAAGCTAGTCTGGGACTGAGTACCATTAGGCCCAACACTAGTTCATGGACCAACTAAAGAGATTCTTCATCATTGGACACGATACTAATAGTCATCAACTCCCCCGCAAAATGTTGTTTCTCGTAGGTTGGTTAGGTTTGGAACGTCAACTATTACAACTGTAAGTATACGGTGTGGTTAACGATCATGGCTAAGAGTGACACTTATATGCCCGGGGATCCAAACTCATATACATTATATTTTCATTTTTTATAGTTTTTTCTTCTCTATGTGTGCGCTCTTCTCTGTTTTCTTCTTCTTCTTTTTTTCTTTTTTTTTTCTTTTTTTTTCTTCTCTTTCTATCTATGCGTGCCCTATGATATCTTCATCTTCAATTTTATTATTCTTATTTGGTTCTCTTCTTCTTCTTCTTCTTCCTCCCCCTTCTCCTCCTTACATCGTCATCTCCTCTATTAGTTTCCTCCTTATTCGAATAATGATTTATGTATGTGTTTTTTCTTTCTTATCCTCTTCTTTTTCTTTCTCATATTTGTTGATTTGGATGATTGATTTCAATTACAATTCGGTTAGAATAGAGAACAATCGTGATCTAAGTTTAGTACATGTTTATTTGCAATAATATGAATTATTTGCAGAAAATCTGAGGAAGAAGATGATAAAAATCGTGTATTTGAAATTTTAAAATTTGAAACTCACTTGACAGTGTATTGATACCTAAAGAGTATATACGTGATATCTTTCATTGAATGAACAACTAATATCTTAAGAGTAAATATGTAATATCTTATACTATAAACATTAATACATTAAAGGTAAATATGTAATATCTTAAAGGTGCATATGTAATATTGTATACTATAAGTATTAACATCTTAAGGGTAAATATGTAATACTTTAAATATGAGCATATGTAATACCTTATACTATAAGCATTAATACCTTAAAAGTAAAAATGCGATACCTTAAAGGTCCATATGTAATACCTTAAACTATAATGTAATACCTTAAGAGTATACAATAGATATCTTAAGAGTAAACAACCGATATCTTAAGAGCATACAAACTAATACCTTCACTGAAAATTTTAAGATTTCAAATGTTTCATCATCTTCTTTCTCAAAATTTATGCAAATCACGATTTCATCATATTTTTCATCAATTGTTTTTGCAAATCATGATTTCATATTGTTTGAAATAATTTATTTTCAATGTTTTAAAATTACTCATAAATAAGAAGGGGAAAAAAACCTCATAAATGACTTAATGACAATTTGAAGAAGAAAAAGAACAAGAAGATAGATAAGAAGAATAAGAAGAAGAATGTACAAAATAAATAAGAAGAATAACAAATCGATAAGAAAAGAAATTAAGAAGAAGAAGGAGGAGGAGAAAGAAGAAAAAAAAAACAACACTATTTCTACATAATAAATATGTGATACCTGAAAAGTAAATGTGTGATACATTCCCTGTATATAATCAGGTTTGTGCGCGGCGCACACCAACTATGGTGTGGCCACGCGTAGGGGCACATGGACACGCCTGAGAGCGGCCCACACATCGGATTGGGTTGGGTGCATATAAGTTTTTACCCATGGCTAATAAGGTTTACCTCACAAAGAGCAGTGATCACACTAAGTATTGTAACCATGGTACTCCAGTTTTATATAGATAATCAAAATTTCAAAAGTTGAGTTCTATATTAAAGTATGATCTAATAAGAAAATTAGAAAGAGAGAAAAACTACATTATCATCTCATTTGTCCAGACAATTCAACAATTTATATATAAAATAAGATAATTAAAGCATGTTATAAAAAATACCTATAATTTTTTAAAAATAAATTAAGACAAACACCTTATAAATCATACATTAAAAAAAAGTTTCAAAAATTATCTTTAATGGAAAAGGGTCTTGTAGGGTGGAAATTATCATTATTTGTTGATAATACATATGGACTTGCAAATAAATGGAGTATAAAATAATGATTAATATTGTACCCAAGTGGATGTAACATGGATTAACGTGTGACGTGTCTTTATAAATGCCAAGAAGCTATAGTTATGCCCTGTAAATGAATAGTACTTGTTAGCCCTGGGATGTTGATGTGATTAATAAAAGGGCCATTAGAATTATTTAATTAATGTTGAGTTGGTGTCTTGTGAGACTATCTCACATGCGACATGATTTAAGTATATCTTTTACAGGTATAAGTATGTGTTTTTCAGCTATAAATATGTGTTTTATAAGTATGTTTTTTACCGTATAAATATGAGTTATTCAAGTATGACGGTTTACGGTTATAAATATGTCTATATATATATATATATATAAAGACCATAAGTACACCTCACAAGCTTACAATATTAATTTTGACATTAAATATGATTAATTAATGATTTTAAAATTTTTATATTGCCAAGAACCATTACATAAAAATGTTAACTAAATTTATCTATATAACATGTGCTAGAATTCAATAAAGAAATTATTTATATATTTGAAATTTGTTAAATTTAAAAATTTAGCGAAAAAGTATAAATAAAAGAAAATTAAAATAAAGGTGTGTTGATTGAAAATGATTGTTCACACTTTTCATACTTATTAATTAATAAAATTGAATAATTTTTGTGAATATGTAATTTAAAAATAAATTATGAAATTTATTTGTGAAATTTTGACTCCCATTTTTTTATCATTTAGTTGAAAAGAAAATTTGAAGGTTGCATGTTATAGACGTTAAATATGAAGAACAAACTAAAAAATGATGGATGTATTGAATAATATAATAGGCATAGTAATATATATTATTTTCAAAATAATAAATAAATAATATTTATGATCATCTATAAATGCAACATATATTTCGACAGTTTAATAATTAATTAATCAAATTATGTTATATTTATTGTTTAATTAAACAATATTTATTGTAAAAATCACAAACTTAATTTTATTGTATAAATAATATTTAATTTTTTCTAATTCTTCTAAGTTTATTTATTATTTTATAAAATTCTGCATATTAGTACACTGTACACATGCCCTGTACAGGACGGACCCACAACCATTGGGGTGGCCCTGCCCCCTACTTTTCAAAAATTATTTTTTTACTCCTTATATATTTTCTTTACCTTCCTTAATATAACATATATTTTTCCCCTTAAAAAAAATTTATTACAATTGACCCCTCAACTTTTATTCATGGTTCCATCCCTGGTCCTATACTAATATTGAAATATTTAAACGATCGTACTTACCAAATAATTCCGCCATAATGATGTTTAGGACCCATATATAGCCATGTTTTCTTTTTCTTTCAATTTTTATGGGAAAACATACCATGTTTTTTCTTACAAAATAAAAAATAAATTCAACGTACCATGTTATTAGCTGTACTTGCATAGAATGTGCACACATGCAAATTTAAATGCTTATAGGACCTACCATTATACATCCCCAATTGACCCTTTTAAAATTTTCCATTAATACAGAAACAAATATTGAGTCTCAATTGGGAAAAAAGATCGTAGAGTTAAGTATATAATTAATTGGTCATATGCTCAATTTAATTTGAAGTTCTCTTTTATTAATCAGTACCAATATATCTTTGTTAAAACAACATATGAATTAATAATCGATTTAATACATTAAATAATGAAATAACAAAATACATTAATTAGGAATAAAATAATTGATGTGTATATATGTAGTGAAAAAGTGTATTGCATCTACTTTGGTGGCGGATCTGGCGGCAGCTGATGTCTCAGGTATACAACAAGGCTGCTATATTTATTCGTTGGTTCTCAATTCTAGGTCTATATTTTGAGATTTTTTAATTTATAGTTTTATTTTATTTTATTTTTTAATTGAGGCTTTAAATTATGAGGGAATATTTCAAAACAAAACCTCATTTATTTGTTGGTTCTATCATAGGTCTAGGTTTTGAGATTCCTCAAATATGGGTCCAAATCAACCTTATTTTTCAAGTTGAGACTTCAAATTAAAATGTGTTTTCAATTCAAGCATAAATGTGGGTGGCAATAACAAACTAAGGATTCCATTTTTGCTTTTTGTTTTTTTAGTTTCTCATAAAATTAAATAATAAAAAATATTTTATCTCTCTCTTTAATTCACGTAAGAGAACAACAATCTCTCTCACCAATTACTCCGCATGCATCAAGTCCTAAATTTTATCGTTCGAATATCTTTTTCTTTAGAAGAAATTGAATTGGAAAAATATAGACTAAAATAACTAGTTTTCAACTGGATATGTAAAAGAAATGTGAAAAAAAATAAAAATGAAACTCAATTGTCTCTATTAGTACCTTCTGTTTTCTATACTTGAATTGAGAACTCATTTTAATTTGAAAGTCCAAAAAATAATATTAAATAGGACCCTAAATTGAAAAATCTTAAAATTTTAGGCCTTAAATTGAAAACCTAAGTAAACGGGGTGTTAGTTGTGAAATATATTCCTTTATTTGTCTGATGAAATCAGTGTAACATGATACTTTTCGATAGAGCGGTGTGCTGATATTTTTATTGGTTGGCTATTAGTTGCTTGCAGACCTATTAGTTTGTGTTGCAAGTTTCAATTTTGTTTCTCATGCAGTGAGATCTGATTTAATTTTAAAATAGTAAATGTGAGCATAAAATAATTTCAAGATCGGCATGAATTTCGATCAGGCCCTAATTTGTCCTAATTAAAACCAAACTACCCACTACACAGATTATCAAGAATAAAATAAACAAGATAGGATTAACGGTATCTAAATTTGTAATTCATATACATAAGCCATAATTCCAAGAATATGAGGATTTGGATTTAAATCAAATAATGTTGATTAAATGTTGATTTTTTTTAATTATTTAATATTAGTTGATTAATATTTTTTTTTCCTTTTTAACCCGATATAATTAATAATGGTGACAGTTGTCCTATAACTGCTAAATTATTTAATTAGGCCTATAATATTTTATACGCAATCCATTGGTACAATACCATGCTATTAGTGGAATGCACCCTACTCTCATATTAATTTATTACTCCCTTAATCCAATATAAAAGTCTTTTTATTAAAGAAAAATTGAAAATATGTGTTATCATAGAATTTTAAGAAACGCTTACACATTCTACAAAATATGTTCACATTTACTATTCTTTAATTAAATCAAATGCAAGGCAATTATTGAAATTTTGGCTATAATTATTTAATACTTGATGAATCATTTTATCAATTTGTTTGACTTGTCTGAAATAGGATGAGTATTTATTTAAGGGGCCCGTGCGATGACTTATTGTAGATGAGTCAGTGCAAAAGTTAAATACAGAATCCTTCGTATCAGCAAAATATGAACTTTGACTTTAATGAGCAGAGCATATATAGTTTGGACAAAAACAGTTAGTTTAATTAAATTCTGACAGCCAATCATATTATGACAAAAAAGCTGCCGCACACCTATTTTGGGGTAAAACTATGGGGCCCATTTCATGTCATTCTCCTGCAATTAGTTTAACTAATTGGTAAGTTTTTCTTCAAAATATTAAAAAAAAAAAAAAAAAAAAAAGCTAATGTGTAAGTTTTTTTTTTTTTTTCACTGTAACTGCAGATAAACATACTAGTTATACTTTGTTTTAATCGAATGATTAGTTATTTGTTGTTAATTTAATTTACTGTAAATTTAATGATAATACGAGGGACATTAACCAGAATAGACAATGACACATGTGCAATTTGTCTTTTCACAAAAATTCATGTGAGACGATCTAACGGATAGTTACTGTGAGACGGAGTCTCTTCACCCACAAACAACATATGAATTGTAGGGTTTGAGTTGTGGATAATTGGATTATGGTTTGACTCGTCGTACGCAATGCAATAAAAATTTGTGAGACGATCTCACAAGAGATTCTTTATTGTCTTTTTTATGTATTCAATTTTATAATTTTAAATGTGAATTTAATATGAGAGAATATTTAATTGCCGTGGTTTTCTCTATCTTAAGGGTAAGTAATACATTGAAACTTTCTGAATTTGCAATACTGAAATGGAATTCCTTTTTATTTCTTCATATTTCACTAGAACCATCAATTTCTATTTTTAAAATTTCATTAAAGAAAGCCCAACCAAATCTTACTCACTTCACAACCAGTTGTGAGTCCATTTGGTTTTCTCTATTTTAAGGGTAAATAATACACTGAAACTTGTCTGAATTTGCAATACTGAAATGGAACTCCTTTTTATTTCTTCATATTTCACTACAACCATCAATTTCTATTTTTCAAATTTCATTAAAGAAAGCACAACCAAATCTTACTCATTATATCCAGTGCACTCCACCAGTGTAGGATGAAAGAAACCTAAAATTAGTAAATTGTTATTAGTCTTCGTTTAAAGAGATCTAGTGATGCATAGAATGAATTGATTCAAGAAATGATGAGGATGAGTTGGAACGAGTTTAGAGAATGTTAATTTGATCACAAAATATGAAGTTTTCAGTTATAAGTTATAACAAGTGAACATATGTTTAGAAGATTAATAATATGCTATATGGCGTAATCATGTTTTATTTCACAAGGTATGATCATGTTAAAAAAAAATTGTCTTCTTGGGATTTTATTTTCCTTATTGTTTAAACGGTTTTATTTTCTTTTAGAATTTTTAAACATATGATTAATACTGAATAATATTCGGGCTTTATTTAAACGTTTGTATCTTTGTTATCAAGACAATTGATAATTATTTAACACTGAATAATTGAATAATACCGAGAGTTTTGCTCTTGTGAAGTTATACATATGAGCTTGTTGTGTGGGTTTCCAATCCTTCATTTAGATTCTTAAGTTTGTCCGAGGAAATTCGATACCATGTTTGTCGTTTTTTTGTTAATTTGATAGATTTGGATGATGAAGCCAGTGAATCGTTATACTGGCTACATTGATCTGATAAATTAGAAATTTATATCTAACAAACTTACTAATATCAACTGAGTGTTCATAAAAAATGCCACAATCCAACAAATATATATATAGGCGTGCCGATCATACTCATAAAATTATATATATATATATATATATATATATATATATATATATATATATATATGTGTGTGTGTGTGTGTGTGTGACTATTAATAATTTGTTTGAAGTCTTTAATAAATAAGGATTGAAGTTTTGATGCCTTTTAAATAATGATCACCTACCATCTTAGGTATTTTTTTTTATTAAACTTTTAAATAATATTTTTTATTAAATCAAATATTTCAATTATAAAAGTTATTATCTTATGAGTAAACGACTAATATCTTATGAATATACAATTAATATATTATGAACGATCATGTTACCCTATCCACCGTGGGCTAATGTGTCAAAAATCTAGTATACCTTTTATTTTCACTTTCCATATAATGAATAAATGAGATCATTACACGTATCAGTGGACATATTAAAAGTTGTCAACAATGTGCACTTTATCATTTTTGACATTATGAATATACAACTAATATGTTTTACTAAAACTTATATTTCAGTTATACAAGTAATACCTCATGAGTATGCAACTAATATCGTATAAGTATACAATTAATACCTTAAATGCATATAATTAATTCAAATTAATAATTCTTTGGATTTACATACATCGGGGTATATAATTTTTTGTATTTTTAATATGTCCACTAATGATGTATTAAAATATATTTTTTAAAATATTATAATTTAAAATTAGTAATTTATGTTTGATTTTGATATATCAACCGTGAATGCAGTAATGTGAATGCAGTAATGTATCCACGGTAGATATGTATAAAGTTAGTTTGTGGCTTATATTGGAATGTTAGGAAAACAATTTCATCACAAGAAACTTGATTTGATTGCACGTTAAGTTCATTGACATTTTCCAAATCCATTTCTAGATTCCTTTTATTTGACCTTAATATATCCACACCAAGTTTTGTTACATAAAAAGAAATTACTGAATGCAAGATAAATTGAAGTAAAATCTTGTCAGCAGAAAAAGGAATTAGGCTAAGTGGTAGCTCCACTGCTGCTATAACAACCTGATGTGACCTTACGCAAGAAGAATCATAAAAGATTCTTATCTTCCAAACACAACCTATCTTTCTCAATTTAATTTACTTTTCAAGTATTAACTAGTCTGCTTCCCATTATTAATCTAACTAATCTTCATCTTTTTGGTCCAAGTACCAATCATAATTTCCTCTAACATAAATAAAAGTACCAATCACATGAATTTAATAATTTAATCAGAAAATTCTTACGCTTAATCTCAAAGCATTAGAAAATCAACAAATCTCCTTTTTTTTTTTTTTTTTTTTGGAAACTCGTTCATTCATTAATTTATCGTATATTTTGTTCTTATATGGCTTTCATTTATTACTATTTTATTTTATTTCATATTATATTTCTTTTTGTCATATTTTATTATTGGCTTCAACAAATAATTCAAAGGGAAAAAGAAACATCTAGCTACAAAAAATACTAGTACACCGTGCAATTGTAAGGATTGGACAAATGAGTTTTGGATGTTCGCTATTTTGGATGTATACACTTTACCAACTCAGTGAGAATGTGATATATGTAAAGCCAAATCAACTTCTAATAACATATTGTAAAACTATTATTATTGTGATATAAGTTTCGTCTATTTTAAATAATATTTATTTTAACACATATAATTCAATTTAATTAGAATCTTAACTAAAGAAACCTCTCTATATCACTATATCTAATTTAATTAAAAAAATTATTAGGACTATAATTTAATATGAATCACATTATATAAAAGTATATGATTATTTTTTATTTTTAGAAAATTTACTGCATGGTCTTTTCAACATGTGTACGTTGATTCTTCAGAAATCAATAATCAATCATCGTCAACATTTCTCAACATAAGCCTTCATCACTACCTCCCACAACTAATCACTTTGTTATTTATGAACAAGTGATGATGTAATTAAAATTTATTAGTGTTTTCAATTAAATCAGGGCTCTAATTAATAATCAAACCATCCAAAACAATTAATTGATATCTACGTACGCACGAGATCTAAACTAGTATTCAATCATAAATGTATAAATGCAAAATAAATTTTATTTTTTTTATTTTTTTATGAAACCCCCCCAAGACTCTTCTTAATCCTTAAGATATGAGGTATGTATGTATGCCTTTTGATAATCCCATAAAGTTTCAAAAAATTGAAAGAAGAAAGTGAGAGGTAAAGAAAGAAACAAATCAAAGGGTATAGTTATACAGTGGGGATTAATTGGCACAAAGTAGAGGACAGCTAATCCCCCCTTCATGATATGGACCTCCCACCAAACCTCTACTCTGATATTAAGAAATATTACACCATCAACATATGTCATCAACCACATAATACTAATCTTAGATAGGCAGGGGTTATTAATGTTCACTACGACTTTTATGAGGTTGTTTCAGTACTGGTCGGATTTTGTGAGACGAGTCAATATACAAATCTATACAAAGACGTCAGTCGTCTATTCTAAATATTATTTTTGATATCTATACAACGATCATATATCATAACGTAAAATAATATTAGTCATCAACGGATTGATATTACATATATTACGTATTTGATCGATTCATATACATATAAATCAACTTTTACCAAAAATAGAAAACTAATACAGAAAAATTAAGAATGTTAAAACAAAATAATATTTTTTTCTTGAGGGGTCAAAATCAATTAATTTCATATCAACTAGAAAGTTACAAGTCCGACATCACCAACTATAGGAAAAGATATACATATTAGCGTAGTTAAGTTCATGCCTTGTCAACTCCCCGCCTCACCTGATCCCTTTTTTAAAGTTGGATTCTTCTATGGCTTTACTATCATTTAATTCTTTTATATATATATTCCCTCAACTCTTTCATCCATTTCTCGAAACCATTTCTTATTATTGCACCATAATTTATAAAGCGAATATTCCCAACACTCTCCAACATTGTAAATTCAATTTTCTAACAGTTATTTCATCTAATATTTCTCCAATTGTATTTAATTACACGCTGAGTATATATAATATATGATTGGTAATAATATGTTTCCGACAAGTTCTTCATGGTATATTACAAAAATCATGCTGAATTATGATTCCTTTTTGCATACGATCAAGATATATGTTAAGATAAGAAATTAAAATTACGATAGACAGTATCTAGACAATGAGACAAATGAATAGTGATTCTCCCACTAGGATGTACATATGTCATTTTCTTGGGCCAAAGAATAGTGGAAACCAGTTTAGCCTATCAATTGCTGCAAAATTGGTCTAAACTTGAAATTTTTTTATTAGAAAACCACTTGTGCCATTAGTTTATACTCATTAATGTAATGTATGACTACAAAACACATAAAGTACCCACGGAATCATAGTAGTATATATCATCAAAAAGAATCTTTTCACCCCCAAAATACCAAACCGATTACTCCACTAATAAAAAAATATGTCCAATCCATTTCATTTCATGCAAGTGGCAATACGAGTATTATCTACATAGGAAATTTAATATCAAAATCGTGTTATCTTAATACTAAGGAAATAATAACATTATTTTCGATTAGAAAAATTGGTACCAAAATACATACGCCGCCCATATATTTATATCATGGATGAATCCCACACTCCCAGTCAGTCTTACACTAACAATCCTCATTGGCATTTTCGCCATTTATTTGTTCTCTTTTTATCTCCTAGCCAAAGGCAATGGAATATGGCAGGCTCGGAAAAGCCGAGCCTAATGGCGCCTCGGCTCGATTCCAAGCCACCGACCCAAAAGCCAAGCCGAAAATGTCGAAGGTGAAGCTTCTGCTCGTACTCGGCGCAACACTAATGGTGGTGTCCGTCGTCTCCGCCGCGCTCGTGGTGGTGATACGAAACAAAGCGGCGAATTCCGCAACGCTGCAGAATCGGCGGCCATCTCAGGCCATGTCGCGAGCATGTGGCCGGACTCTGTACCCAACTCTCTGTGTCAACTCGCTCCTCGACTTCCCCGGCGCTATCGCCGCCTCCGACAAAGACCTCCTCCATATTTCCGTCAACATGACTCTCCAGAAAGTCGGCCGATCGCTGTATTCCGCCTCCGAGATCAATAATCTCGATATGGATCCGCACGTTAGGTTCGTTCCAAACAGCATTCGAATTTCAATCAACTGAAATTTTTGAAGTTCAAAATGTACCTAAAATCCCTAATTCAATTATCTCAGGTCAGCGTATGAGGACTGCTTAGAGCTTCTCGATCACTCGGTGGATCTCCTCTCCCGCTCGCTAACCTCCGTCGCGCCCGGCGGCGAGCCCTCCGGGTCGACTGAGGACGTCATAACCTGGCTCAGCGCCTCGCTAACTAATCACGATACCTGCTCCGAAGGCTTCGATGAACTAAACGGCGAGGTTAAGAGCCAAATGTTCGACAGGCTGAAGGATTTGTCCGAGCACGTGAGCAATTCCCTCGCAATATACGCCGGCGGCGCCGATTTCTCGGATATTCCGATACAGAATCGGCGGCGGCGGTTGTTGAGCATAGGAAAAGAGGATGATGATCGGTTTCCGATATGGCTATCCCGGAGAGAACGAATGCTGTTGGATATGCCGGTGTCGGCGATTAATGCAGACGTGATCGTGGCGAAGGAGGGCAATGGAACGTACAAAACGATCGCGGAGGCGATTAAGAAGGCGCCTGAACACGGTAGCCGGCGATTCATCATCTACGTCAGGGCTGGAAGGTAATTTCACATTTAATTCCAGAAAGATTTGAAAAGGTGTAAATTCTTTTTCGGTTGGCATCGCTTTTTAATTGCCTTTTCATTATAAGCTAAATGACCCTAAGGTCCTTATCATTATCTTTTCCTAATTACCTGTCAAACAGAGTTTTATTACTGTGGTGCTCTCGATTGAGATGCTGATTTCAGAATAATCATGATTTAACTTTAAGTATATAATCTATTCTCTCCCTCTCACAAAAATAGTCAATTATTTATTTTATATATATCAATCACTTTATTATTATAGTACGGAAATATTTTTAAGAGATCATGATGATCAAAGAGTTTTAGAATATATAATATTAATTAATTGTATAGTTATGAGTGTAGAAAGTTTGATTTCAATAAGAATTTTAATAAATCTACATATTTAATCAACATTTTTTTACTCTATATTATTTTCATGATTGATATTATAGGTATGAGGAGAATAACTTGAAGGTGGGAAGGAAGAAGACGAACATAATGTTTATTGGAGAAGGAAAGGGCAAAACGGTCATAACAGGAGGGAAAAACGTGCAAGATAAGTTGACAACATTCCATACCGCAACCTTTGGTAAAATTCCATCTTTACACGCATTTGACCTTTTTCTCTTTCATTTTCAGCATTCATTGACCTTTTTAACCTCCGGATTATTTGTGTAATTGTATTCATTTGGTGCTGAAAACAATGGCCAGTTTGGCACTATTGCATGTAGTTGTGATAGAACATGCACATAGCACGTGCCTGTCTGGTTCACACTTCACTTTGGTTAGTCTTTGACTCTTTAGACGGTTTTGTCCTTGATGACGCGTTTAATTTCATTTCATATTTTCATTTTAATAAGTCAACTAATTCTCTGCCAAGCCTTATATATATTGATTGGTCGGATGTCAATCATTCAAAATTATTTAACTTGATCTAAAATTACGTTCACTGTTTAGTAATGTATTTTAATCTATTTGTGGTGTCTCAATTGTGAATTGATAGCAGTACTATATTTATTAATATATACTTATAAAGTATTTAATCAATTTACAGTCAACCGATTGTATATTGGTTTAACTGGACCAGTTTTAGCATATATTGAAAAGTGATTCTAGACAACACCATGTTATACTCAACTTTTTGATGTTCCTTGCCAAGTTAATTGTCCAAACATTGCATTATAGTAGGATACCTGATTTATCTCAATCTCCAAATGGCATAAATCCAATCATTCATTTTAATGCTATTTTTAACATAGGATGCCAAGGAAATTAAAATTCAAGTGCATCTATCCCCATTTGCACTAAAGCAAATCAGATTCCCTGCAGCAAATATTCATATATCATGTGTGTACCACATCTCAAAACACGTTATATTGATTTACAAAATAAAAACAGTTACAAATTATAATTTTTTTTTCAATATCAAAACTACGTAGTTTTAACGTAACACACAAGTAGGACAGAAATTTTGGTACAGAGGATCCGGTCTGGCCCTAAAAATGCTTTTTTGCTCAACTAAAGATACATTATTAGTCAAATGGATTCTCTATTTTAATTCGGTGTTTCATCTTATATTTCATTATTTTTAATTCACATCATATGTTAATTAGTGATGTCATATTTACAGCTGCTACTGGGGCGGGCTTCATAGCCAGGGACATAACCTTTGAAAACTATGCGGGACCAAGCAAGCACCAAGCCGTGGCTCTCCGAGTCGGGGCCGACCACGCGGTGGTTTACAGATGCAACATCATTGGATACCAAGACACACTGTACACACACTCATTGAGACAGTTTTACCGCGAGTGTGACATATATGGCACAGTGGACTTCATATTCGGCAACGCAGCAGTAGTGTTCCAAAGCTGCGTGATTCATGCCCGAAAGCCCATGCCCCAACAGAAGAACACCATCACTGCACAAAACCGCAAGGATCCTAACCAGAACACGGGCATCTCGATCCACGCGTGCAGGATCGTGGCAGAGGCTGACCTGGAGGCTGTAAAAGGGCAGTATCCGACCTACTTGGGCAGGCCATGGAAGCTCTACTCAAGGACGGTGTACATGCTCTCTAACCTAGGTGATCACATCCACCCTAGGGGATGGCTCGAGTGGAATGGAGATTTTGCGTTGGACACGTTGTACTATGGTGAGTACATGAACAATGGACCAGGTTCTGGGTTAGGACAGCGTGTCAAGTGGTCGGGATATCGTGTGATCACGTCCACGGAAGAGGCTAGCAGGTTCACGGTGGCTAAGTTTATATACGGGTCGTCGTGGTTGCCGGCAACTGGTGTTGCTTTCTTGGCTGGTCTCTCAACTTGAGTCACAGTCATGGTGATTCTATACAAGTAAAGATTATAACCTGGAATGGGTATACTTGACTGTGGTGTATTGCCACGGTATATAGTAATTTTATTTTCTTATAATTTACCAACATGTTAAATGGGATTTTGATTCTAGTGATCAAATTTAATAATCCCTCCTGTTGAATAGAATTTGGAGTTGTGTAGTGAATTGACGTAAAATGTATTTGAGGGGGCGAAAGTTGCCTGATGTATTCATATAATAATGAAATGATAATTCGAATATTGAGAATGATTGGAACAAGTGTATTGTTTGTTGACTTTTACGATTATTGCATTACTGTTCTAAAAACGAAAAATTAGCTTATTGTGTCGGTGGGGGGCTTCCTCGGGAATACACATCCTTGATCAGACCACCTAAATATTGTGACCCACATTGTATGTGCAATAGGGACGGATTATGATATGATTTCAAGAGTGTATAACTTTTTAAAATATATAACATGAAACGAGGTACGAAATTTTGCAAAGATAAGGGGCTCATGTGCAATGAATATGTGACTTAGTAGGGGAATGATGAGGATGAGATTAGGAATGTGAGTGGTCAAGAGTGAGCAGCCACATCCAATCAATTATTGGAGCCTCCAGTTTTCCTAAATAAGTTCTACCACATCTTACACTCGTGTATTTAAAATGCATTATAAATTTCTTCCTTTTTGACATGAAGGGTTATGCATATTTATATAACCTAGCGTATTCTTTCAATGTAAAAATCCAACTCAAGTTTTCACATAATCACACGCATTGTACACATTTTTTTCAAACGTTTAGGGTTTATTAGTGACACTTTACTGATGTATTACATTAGTGTTGTAATACATCATTTTTAACACTATGAAAAATACTCCCAACAACATTTAGAACTAGGATTGGTGGGGTGCGCCAGGCCCGTGCAATAGTGCAACACATGGGCGACGCGCGAGGACCCAGGCAGCAAGCTACCTTGGCGGGCCCTCCCCCTCAAGAAATAAATTTAATATCGTGTGGGCCGATGGCCCACATATCAGATATTAAACTGATAAGAACAGATACTACACTTGATCTTAGCCAAAAGGCCGAGAAAGGTATGAGTTTGCAATTCCACATCCCTTCACTTTTATACTACTTTTTCTCTTCTCACTTTCTTCTTATAACCGATGTGGGACAAAACACTTTACCCAACTTAAACCATCATTTTTTGTGAGTGTATAAATATTGACATTATTCAAGTTTCAGTTCGAACATTATTGTGTTTTCCTGCTCCAATTCGTTGCTTTCACTCTCAAACTACTACTTAGACACATGTAAATAAGCCCATATGTATAACTATGCGTTGACTTATTTGATTACAAACACAATGTGGTGATTGAATTTGTAGAGTTTGATCCATCTTTAAGTATCTAAATGGAAACAATAGAGTATTAACATTCTCTTGACTCAACATCCAAATGTTGCATGAATGTTGGAAAAGTGGCCTTCATAATTGTGTGTTTACTAATGGAAGTCAGTATATAGAAAACTGTAGTACATGACAATATAATAGTTGACAAAGTTACAAGCTATTCGATACACATTAACAAGCAGAACGTCGATGATGCAATACACCACGTTCATGTCGCTTCTCATGATTACATACAACCACGCAAGCCAAAGAAGAAAAGATGGACTCCAAAACTTCAAGCAGTTAACTACAAAGATTAGGTATGCACACCCCACCATCTGGATTTTGTTGTTCTTTCCATATTCTCCCTGTGACTCTGAGCTTAAGCTCCTTCCTATCGCCTCCAGAGAAGAAAAGTGCCATGTTCCGTTGGATAATAAGACCATCGTGACTATCCCTCACCTTCCGGTGGCTGTCACGAATGCTGCGTGGGGTCCCCTCCCATATCAGCTTCCGCCCATTCGCTCCTACCTCTAAACTGTAACTGTAGTTACGGGCTTCAACTTCATCCCCCATGAAACGAAGAAATGCCATGTATACTGGGGCCATTCCTAGCTGAAATGCTTCGAAGTGAAGGCAGAAATATTGGCCAAAACAGTGGAATACCTAATCAAACAAGAAAACTAATTAGTTAACACATTAACTTTGAAACTATGATACTTTGTAAACTTCCATGTTGAACTCACTGTTAACATCCATGTTGCATTCTCAACTTCACGGGGATTAGACTTAACATAGCGGTGATTGAAGGTGCAGCCGCTGTGCATATCCACTTTGTGTTCATCTCTCAAATGGGCAACCAGATAAGGGATGTCCCCTGTAACTGCACACTCAGATCCAGCATATGGACAATTGTATGGTCTGAAGTTGCAAATTGCCTCGTGTTTGAGTTTGCTATAATACGGAAAAATTTCCGAGCATCCCAAAGAGTAGTATTTGCAGGGCAACTCTAATGACTCTGCGACCTTTTCTAATGCCAAGCACCGGATATCCCCAAGCTCTTGTCTGCATGTAGGGCAGCGGTTACCAACCCTCGTCTTGCAAGTTGAACAGAGTGTGTGCCCGTTATGACACTGTAAAAAGGAATATAATGAATTAACAATCTTCAGCCTATTCAGATGTTAGAATAAGTAATCATTATTTTACAACAGCTATAAACTCGACATATGGATGTTCTTCCCCACACTTGACAAGCCACATAAAGAAACTAGGAAAAGAAAAAACACAGTTCATGAAAAGCCCCAATAATCAAAACGATTACTTCTCTGCACCTTCAAAAAACTTTCAATTACAGATTATACACCATTAGTTCATCCAAATTCTTGACAACATAGCAAAACAACAAATATGCATACACTTCTGATAATTTGCATCTATTAAGTGTCAAAATCTCTTATATAATGCACACTAAATTAGATACAAATTACAGTTAAGTCAGTACAAAGTTAATTGTTTACGAATCAACATTGCCAGCCACCCAAAGCATCAAAATACATACTTAGATTGATAGTTTTTCAAGAACTATTTTGAATTTGATGAATGGAGCATGTTTCTACACATTGCATCAACAATAACTTCATCTTTAAGACATCGTTTCCCTCACAACCCATCCAAGGTGGCAGCATGACCAACACAACTACCTCTGACTCTCTCAGACAAAAATTCAGAACAATGTAGCATGAGTAAAAAAAGTATAATCCAAGAAAGAGAGATAGAAATATAGAGCAAACCTGATGGATGGGTGGGTACATAGAATTAGTACAAACGGGGCATTCGAGCAATTCATGGACGCTAGTGGGGGCAATTCCACCTACACCAAGAAGCTTTGAAGGATACTGATGGGGATGAGCAGTGTGATTATTATTGTGGGATACTGATGAATGGATCTCTTCATCTTCAGTTCCATCTATTGAAGACACACACTCCACACTTTCCATTTCGATTGCAGCCATTTGGGATAATTGGAAAGACTCACTTTGAAGAATCAGGCTTCAGGTATCTCTGACACCTGATCCCAAGATCCAATATCTTTTTATTTCTAGAAAAACCCACTTCCCAAAATCCAATCTTTGTCAGAAAATATGATGCCCTTTATCCAAAATTCAATTTCAGCAATCCTAGCAACCTACTACTAGAAATATAATGATATGCAAACAAATAGAATCCCACAGAGAAAATCTTGATTTAGAGAGAAATCTGAGATGCCTTGTTGCTTAAATGAATCTTTTTCAATAATCCTAACAGCCCACCTACAGAAATTTAATCATACGCATGGATACCTGATTCTAAAAGAGAATAATACGATCCTGGAGAGAAATCTGAGATGCCCACCTCAGAAAATCCACACTTTTATCGATTTAAGGGTTCATAACTTTTCTGTTTCCTCTTTGTTATTTCCCTTCACTTTCTCTTGTTTCTTCTTTTTAGGGGAAAGAAGAAACCAAAAGAATCTGAAAGAAAATGGAAGAGAGAAGGAGAAACCGATTCAAACAGACCCAAGCGAAGGATCATATCCTGGAAAGGTGGTTCCTTCTCCCCTCTCTCGCTCTCTCGCTCTCTCTCTCTCTCTCTCTCTCTCCCTCCTCTTTGGCGTATGAGAGGAGAGAGAAAAACGAGGATCACCGTTGAATTTAAAATTATTGATGTTAGGATGTTAATCGCACGGCTGTAAAGACGGTATTCCTTTTTTCTGGTTTATATAGCGTTGCTAATTGCTGTTTTGATTTGAGGAAATAGATAATTCATTTGATTCATGAGAAAATAAATAACGAATACACATTGGGAATTTATTGTTTTTATTTATTTATTGTTTTTTATTTATCATTAATCATCATTCTTGAAATTTAAAAGGCTTAGCCATCTCTACGAAAATTATTCACAAAAAAAAAAAAAAAAACATCATAATAACTTGAAATTATACATGTTATTTTTTGGATTAGGGTGGGTAGAATACAATAGAATAAATGGGAACAATTGTTATATTTTTAAGTAATAACTAGGATTTTTTAGTCTTATATATCTTTCAAAAACAGTTATTAATCATAATTTGTCTTATAAAAATTTAAATTTGGTCTCTAAAAATAATATTCTAGATGCATCGTGGCCGAAAGAATCACAGCAATAGTATGGCAGCTTTCAAAGAAAAGAGTAGAAACATGTAAGCAACAGCTAATTGTGGTTGAAGTAATGAATAGACTCTTAACAACTATTAAATATAATTTGGTGCCTCCATCAGAAAACAACTTTTGAAAAAAGCAATATTTATTATACATAGTAAACTATGCATAGTAGGCATGTGTTAATTTAATCGTTATTGATATATTGATATTTCATTCATAAATTTTAGATTTAAAAAAATTTAAACTTTTCATTAGATGTCGATACATCAATTACGAATATATTAAAATTTGTCTACTTTGGACAGGTCGGTAATTGGTGGGGAGGTGATGTTGAAGGAATATATATATTTTTTTTGGAGTATATAAGGAAGCTATTTTAGATAACTTAATTTATTTTATTTTATCCACATCCATTTCTTTTGAATGATTCAAAGGTTAAAGGAGGGAAATTCTGGTTTACTTACTTTTGACTTCATATAAAATAATTAATAAAAATACGAAAACCGCGTTGAGCTATATTGAAAGAACATATACATTGCATTTAATATGTTGGAATATAAACTGCATAATATTTACCCAATCATTTGTTGTCTCATAGGCATTGGCATTTATATCTTTATATATTTTTCTTATTAGAAAAGTCCCCTCTATTTAAATTTAAATTTTAAAATTTGGAAAGTCAATTTTGGACACTTCAATTCTTCAAATGACTAAACAATGCCCGTCCTAACAGTTTGGGCAAACAGCAAAATGGAAATAAGAGTTGTGGTTTTTGTATTTGATTTTGTTTGAATATTAGGCAGAGACTCATTATCCAGTATGTATGTTATTCAAACATGAGAAATATAAATGAGTCGACACGTTCACAACCTATTGGCTCGGTTCAATAAATATTGTTCAATATCGTTTGTTAATCTAAATAAGCCGAACTCGAACCTAAATTTCAAACTCGAATACTTTTCGAGGCGAACTCGAGCCCAAACATATTCGGTTCAAAAGTTTACGAAGAAGGTCATTAAGGTGACACACTAACCTGTTCGTTTAAGAAGTTCACAAATAAATTTGCTTAAAATTCATTTAGATAATTCATGAGTCTATTCGTTTTAACTTTGTTTAAATATTTTATAAGATATTTAAATAAGATTTATGAATTTTATATGATTTTAATGACATAAAAAGAAAGAAAAGAAAGTAAAAAAATGAATATCAATCTAGCTATTTCTTTCTTCCTTTTCACTCACATCACCACACACACACAAAACAGGACAAAATAGCTAGAATGGGGGTTTATTGCTTATCTAAAATTTGACACTACTTTTTTATCACAAGACAATGCAAGAATTCATATGAGAAGCTGATTTTATCATATTTCATCCCATGATTGGAAGAGAAAATGGAACTAGCAACAATGTAGAATCACTATGGGGCATCAAAATGAGACATGCAGCTGACTCATAAAGTCATAAGGCCAAAAAGGACACATAACCATCTATATATCAGATAAGCTCAAAACAAAGGGGCCAAAAAAATAAAAAACTGCAAAACTTGCTTCACATGAATGAACAAAGGGGTTAGGAAATGCCTAAATTGGACACTTCTCATGAACACTGAAATTACATCCATTTCACAAGCTGCATCGATACTAATAAAAGTCAGTATGTTTTAACGGTCGAACAAATGGCCAACGTCGTCTATATAAGGGTTTGCAAGCATATCATAAAACCTATCATTCGGTGTACTGCACAAAGTGGTAACACTAGGCCACTTCTCAATCAAATTCTTACTTTCCAAAGCGGCTAAAACTTGCAGCCTTGGCTTATACCTCTTCTCGATGCTGGCCATAAGTGTCTGCGGGTGGTCAACAATACATGCCATGTCATATTTTCCACTGGAAATCAAAAGATCAGTAACTTTCTTCATCTTCTCAACCAAGACAGCAAAGGCCGGAGGGCACTTCTTGAATGCATTCAAAATGCCATCTTCAGAAAAGCCTAAACTCATAAAAGCCTGCAGCTTGAGTTCCCACGTCTTATCACTCATCGAATCAATAGCACGAACAGCATGAATAAACATTCTTGAGCTCGGTTTCACGCCCATTTCTGCGGCCTTGTCAGCACATTTCCTCACTCTTTCAGGCTTTTGCAAGAAAAGCCTCGGAAAAGAATGAATACGCATAATGATCTGTTCCATGGGAATATCAAGACTCTGGAACAACCTAATATTTGGTAGCATAGACTTCTCTAAATCATTTGTAATGAACTACCCACATTTCATTAAAAGCCTAACCACCTCAGCATCAGATCCCAACAAACCCCTAAGCACGGATATCGCAGGGATGACCGTATTACTCACACTACGATGCAAAATTGAAGCATTACTCGCAATCATATCAGCAATGTCATTGTTAGAAAAGCCCATGTCTCTCAAAATCTTGAATTTGGGCTTGATTACTTTCTCAAGATCGCATGTTATGAATGTAGCCCTATAATTGACGATTCTCTCTAATTGTGTGTGGGAAAAACCACTTTGCTTAAAGAATGACAGGATTGAATCAGAATTTTCAGGGTTTTTTAGACAGGTTAAAACAGATGCAACTTTTGAGGCCGCTTCAGGAGAGAAGTGGTGTTTGTGCACCAAGAAATCATACACAGTCGCATTAATTACCGGATGCTTTACCAAAGATGTAGAATAAAAGTGAAAGAGTTGGGCAGAGAAAGAAACCCTAGATTTGCATACATAAGAACAATTCTTCAGCAACAAACATATGAAATCTTTGCGCGGAAGTGCAGTCAACATCACCAAAGCAAAAGTTGAGCATGTAATTAATCTGTGTTCAAGAGAAAAAAACTCACTCGCCTGGGAAAATGAAGCAGCAGCGGCGGGGTAAAATCGGACTCTTCTTAGCTCGCAAATGATTCCGGCGTTGGAAAATTGGAATGGAGCAGATGCTGAGAGGGGCATTGCAATTTGGCCCTTCAATTTATAGTCGCTTCCATATCCCGCCATCTAAGTTTTATCATGAATTTATGCTATATAATTATTGTTTTTTTAAGGCTTGATTGTAATATATATATATATATTCTAATGTTTTACAATTTTTTTTTAATTTTAATCAAATGTTTTTAGATTATCCCAATTAATTTCAATTTTAATCAATTCATGATTTAGGTCAAAATTAGATTATGAATGTGGTACCGTGGATATCAATAAATTTTATATAAATCATACATCATTTTAAGTTAAGCAATTCGAATTAATCAAGATTAACTCATTTTAATCTAAACAAATAAATATAAAAATTATGAAAATAAAATGATACCTTAAATATTTTTCTTTACTTGGGCCTAAGATGGGATCCTCTTTCCCAAATTGTGTGTACCATTCGATGTGCCACAAGTAAAATGACACCGTTTCAGTAAATAATTCGTAAAAATTAGGATTTGGGGCAAATATTGTCCACAGCTCAGAATGAGCCGATGTTTTTTTTTTCTCACGGCCAATCTTTCTTCCTTTTACACAAGTACAATCTATTTTCCTTTTTTTCTTTTGCAATCAACTATTTATTTCATTCCGTTCTGAAATCATATACGAATTTCAACTGAACTCTAGCAAACTTACTATATACTCATCACATATAAAAACCAACGAGTGACAATCAGTTCTCCTTCTTTCATTTAAAAATTCAAATCAAAATAAAAAATTAAGGCAGCGATTCACCGGAAATTATTCACATGCCCACCGGCGAAACTCACACACAAAACACGCACTTTTGTGTAATATATGTTGTTGAAATGTTTTATTCTTTAAAAATTTAATTCTTCCTCTTCTGAATTAATGGTACATCAAATTTTGTTAAAAGATCTCACTGGTGTATTTGCTATTTTACCTTAAATAGATTGGGTGTTGATATTGTTTTCAATCTCACCATCTTGTATAGTGTGGATACCATAGTTCCTGAGATTATTTAAACAAAAAATCGAAAAATTAAGGAAAATATCAAAAATAAAATAATGATTTTTTTTTTTTTGGAGTTACAGTTGAAATGGTGGAATAAAAAAATTACATCATTTAAAATATGAACCTACGAGTTTACCATGTGTGCGACTTCAAGTGAATAACAGCTAAACAAATATTTATTCAGTTGGTCTATGTTCCGTAGACTGAAGAGTTTAAAAGTTAGGCTTTGAAATGACTAACAAACTCATTAAATATATCAAAACATAACTTCATTCTATATTTATTCAAATATATAGATATACACACCTATTTAGAATCTGATAAATTCTTTTATATTTGCCATAGCAATTACAAATGGTTCCATGGTCTAGTGGTCAGGACATTGGACTCTGAATCCAGTAACCCGAGTTCAAATCTCGGTGGAACCTTATAAGGTCCTTATTTCTTCTTTTATTTTTCTTTCCTTTTGTATTAAGTGAATTTCAGATCTGACACCCCCATTTTTTGCATATTTTTCAAGCGATATTTAATTAATATTATTTAGGATTGATTAACTATTAATCATGGAGATACAACCTTTTTTTTTTTTTTTTTTTAAATAATGGAAATTAAACCTTTGCAATCAAACAAAATAATTGTCAAACCAAATGCAGAGCAAAAAGCCAATTTCTGTATCCTCATTCTTCGACTGCACATTTAGCCAAAGCTTGTCAAATTTAATTGGATATTTGAAATGCTAAGAGATCTCCCAAGTTCACACCTACAGCTTAGGCTAAGCAGCATATGCATTGGAAAACATAGAAAGCTATATGTTTAGTGTATCTGCAGATGGGGATAATATGCCTTCATCAATCAAACATCTCTACAAAAGGAGGGCACGTTTTTGTATTGAATGTCCACATCATGTCAAATGGATCCCGAATAAGAGAAGCTACAAGTTGAAATAAGTTGGCTCCAGCTTCAGTCCTCCAATATTTTGCCAGTGCATATTCATCTTGGGGTTGATCCACGCCCCGCTTGATTCTAATGGTAGAACATTAAGAAAAAAAAATGATTCAGTTTTGTGAGGGAAAATTACTTTAAACAAATGAAGGATAGAAAACAACTTGGCATGCGAAACATTAACAACAAAGAAGATAATTTTCTCATCCAGAACAAAACTTTTGTATGGTACCTACTTGATATTAAGGGGGACACTAACAAAGAATACGACATTTTCATACACTGGTGGGACATGATTGTTGTATCACCTGAGTCTGAGGCATAAATGGAGAGCTTTCTGCAAGAAACTGGACAAAGTCCCGCTTCTTTCTTTCATAGTTGAGCCTCGCATGGTTTAGCAGTTCCTGCTCTCTCTGCATATCTTCAATTGCTCGATCCCTTTTCCATTTTGTCTCCTTCAACCCGTTTTCAATCTCAAAGTAGCTCTCGGGGAGTTTCAACCTTTCAGAGCTACTAGGGAACTTGACTTCTATATCTTCCCTAAAATTAGAGAAATTCAAATTTTAAATCAGCATAATTGGCAAACGAATTGAATTGAAAGTCATCAATTAAATCTTTGACAGAGAGACGATGAGTTTTCAAGAAAGTAGGTTTTGATTGGTGAAAATAAGGCCAGGTCTCTTACTGATGGTGACCCAAGGTGAACACTCCAGCACTTCTGATCATTCCTCCATCTAGAGATATGGCTCCATTCTTTATACAAGGGCGAGCCTTCAACATATTCTCCCTTGATCTATATACTTGCAAATTTGAGAAAAGATGATAAAATAGTGTTTCCCTTAGGTTGTGCCCATTCTTTGAGATACAATACAAGTCAGAACTGTCAATGGTGATCATATTCACAGCAAAACCTAAAAAGCCGGGAGGAGTTTCTCCATTACAAAATCTTGGTTTTTGAAGAGCAAGCCTCCTTTGAGGATCATCAGCTATGAACTCCCCAGCATACGGTCTAATCAGAGACCAAGAACAGATCAGAAATATAAGTTGTTATAGAAAGCTAATATCAAAAATAAAAAATAAATAAATAAGAGAAGGAAAAAAAATCACATATAAGAACCTTATATCTTCAAGGCTGATAACAGTAAATCGATGAACCAGGGGACTTCCAATAGAAACTGCAAATGCATGAAGGCCAAAATTTTTATCAATTAAACCTTCTCCATTGTATGCTTCCAGAGCTTTGACACCTTCGTACGTCTTGCAAACCACTGTTAGCATGGTGTCCAATCCCAAATACTCAGAAAGAAGCCTAAGTCCCACAATTAAAACAAACAAAAAAAAAAAGGATTAAGTCAGTCAATGAAAAATTAGAAGCTATTTGTGTTTTTAATGTGTGTTTTCTATATTCTCCCACTGCCTATTGACAAACAAATAAAAAATAAAAGTGGCAGGATGGGGTCCAGAAACTCTGTATAAGCATCCAATTCCATTATAGAAAAAAAAAAAAAAAAAAAAAAACCATTAAGCAAGCTTTAAGAAACAATATTCTGCAAGCAAAAATGCCTCTAGTTAGCATATCTTTAAACAATAAATCATCCAAAATAGAGCTTTTGCAGCATCAGGCCAATGCAAAAATATTAAAGTTTTCATACATCCAACCAAGAACCGAAGGTGATAATAAATTTAATAGAACAAAAGGGAGAACGGTGAGAGAAAGTGGACCAGCCTGCTAAGGTTTTCATCTTCAACTTTACCAAGCATAGCTACAATACCAATCACATCCTTTGTAAGTGAATGATCAGAAGACAGAGCTTCCGCTTGTCTTTTCATCCTACACAAGAGGGCAGCTGCAGAGTTTTTGAGGTTCATAATATTCTCAATTCTTGCTTCTTCGTTCTCCACATGAGCAGGATCTTTCTCTGTTGTTTTGAAGAGACTTGTTTTATCATACTTCCCAAGAGCAACTACAAGAACAAGCTGATTAGAAAGCAAATTAAGAGAATATAAGGATATAGCAACAAAGATAGATCACTGTCTGTTTGAAACAGGAGCAAAGGATGAGTCTGAAGAGACGACATGAAATCATCTTTAACATGTAAAATTCAGGCACAACTTTGAGTTGAAATATATGCCTCAAATAAGTCATTTATTTTGAAATTGTAGGCAATGATACACCAAGGATTTCTCTTTCACAAGATGACTCGGTAGAGAATTAAGAGTACTAGCTGAATTGGTTGAGTTTATACCTTGCCTATCGAGAATTAACTCATCTAGTGTTTTCTTCAAGGTCGTTAAGTATTTAACATTCTCCTCATGATGCTTAATTTTCTGACACACTTCATGTAGATCATCCTGAAGTTTCTGCAACAATTGTATCGATCGGCTTTAGTGAGATCTTGATTTTCCCTCAAGCAGCAAACAAAGTTCAAAGGATAGAGATAGTACTAGTTCAATTTGCAAAGCAGAAAGGCAACTGATATTGAGCATATGGTCTAATACATGATCAGATAAAAGTTCATTGTGGGGGGACCTCCGAGAAGTAGTGACAAACCTTAGAACGGGCAGCAATTAACTCAGCCTGCAGACATTTCCCTCCATTTTCTACCATAAGGACAGAATTCGCACCAACAGGATTAAGTGCTGATGAGAGAGAAATGAACAACTCCCTTGAACTATTTGGCAACTGCAAAGCAAGAGCATTATTCAGTTTCTAGATACCATCAACACATGTAAATGCTAATTCGTCCAGACAGACAAGAATAATGAGAGTGAAAAGATTCTCTACGATGAGAATGTAGGGGCATATAACATAAATTTAAAACATCATATCCTCTAACTCGTAGGTTTCCTTCTGAAAAACAGAGTTTCAAGAGCTTGTGATGGAAAAGACAAGCAATACATTCAATCCGAGTAACCGAAGAATAATTAATCATGTAAAACCAGAATAACACTTGATACAAACAATCCCCCAACCAACAGTATACACACGCAATGCACATAAACAGATGAATGTGCTACAAAAATATAAGCAAGACAATTTGATTTATTTATGCTTAATATAATATTCGAAAAAGTGAATCCATTTTTGCTTAGTGGATTGTGAGCCAAGTTCTCAAGCACCTGTCTCATATTTAGCACTTTTTTCTTTTCCAAATAAATTACTCCACTCAAAACCAGCAGCAAATGATACTTTTTAGGCATCTTCTGATTGTATTTCTTATAATCCCTCCCTATCTAAATAATGTTTAAACCAACACACAGAAATCAAAATTGCAAGTCCAAAAGACCAGTTGAAATCCACATAATTTCCAGGGAAACCTCAATCTTATTAATTTCTCAACACATATAAGCAACAGTAAGACAAATTAAACAAAATCACTCGCCAGAAACTCATAATTTAACTCCCTCTCTAGCTGCATTTCATTGTTTGCAAAAACTACTCAGATTCCTTCTCCACACAAAAAACGACTGCATGTTCGGGATTTAGGGTTTCGTCCACTTAAATAAACGTGGAAAATTTTAGAGAATGCAAAAAACACCAATTGAATTGTTAATCAGAAAAAATCACGAAAAATAAATTAAATTAAATTAAGAAATAAAATTTATTTTGTCAGAAGAGAACCTGCGCGGCCGGGTCAGGGGACGGTCTCATCGGGTCTCCGCCGGATCCGAACATCGTCGGACGTCGGGCGGTGGCAGTTCTCAGAGACTGAAGATCACAAAGAGCAGGTAGAGAAGGGAGAGCGTGCAACAACTGTAATGAGTACTCAAATAAGCGTTTTATATGCTATATTGTACAATTTCAAATTTTATTTCGCGTTAACATTATTCTTTTTAATTTTTGGGGACTGCATTATTTATGAAATTTCAAACTCTAACCTTATTAATAATTTAATGTTATAGTATGTATATTTATTTCATTCTCATTTAAAAATACTTGTATTCAAATAAAAATGCATTATTATACCATATTTATTTATTTCAATTTCATTTAAAAATATTCATCTTCAAACGTTAGCGTGATTAATAATTTAATATTATACCATATATATTTATCTCATTCCATTTAAAAATATTCGCAGAATATCATTATTCGTTGGGTGTTCATATATATCTGTTAGTTACTTGTTTATCAAATATAAATATTTTTTAAAGTTAAGTCTAAAATTACCCCATTTTATAATGCAATAAAATTTTCTACTTCATTTTTATTAAAATAACTTTTTACCCGTTTTTTTGTGTATTTTACTAAAAAATTCCAATACTACTCCTTAACCATATTTAAACTTTAATTACAAAATTTAATATTTTAAAATACATAAAATTCTATAATCCCCAAATTTTTGAAAAGTTGAAAATTCATTCCCCCACCCAACAAACTCCACCAAAACTCCAATGCAACGACCATTTCAATCATGAACTCCCCTACACGATTAAGAACCCCACCACTTCAACATCAATGACCGATGAAAATCCTAAGGCTGAGCTTGGATTTTGCTGGTGAATCTGAAGATTGTGTTTTGCAGTGGTGGTCAGATCTAAGATGAGAGTGGGGTTACATGGAGATAGGAAAGATGGCAACGAATCTCATCGAAGGGGCAGAAGCACGACAAATGTCAGATTCGCGCAAGCGAATCTAGAGATTGGAGCGGAGGAATGGTGGAGGCGTGATGTCTCTTGCGCTCAGAGATGGAAGCATCAGGCTGAGCGAAGGAGGTCAGAGAAAGTGAATGAGAGTTGATCGTGCGGGGTGTGTGTGGTCTGAACTCGGAGGTGGGGTAGCAGACTGTTCGAAGAGAGACGGGAGTTTGCATTGCAATTTTTTATTTCTTTTTTTTTAACTACAAAGCTCGTGGTAGTATGTTCGCCAGCCTATTCGTACAGAGTTGGTTTAATAGTTCATGAAACTATTTGTTTGGAGTTTGTTTATATAGTTCGTAAATATATACTACATATATTCGACCCTATTTGAACTCAAGCTTGAATACATATTTAGTGAGCTTGTTCGAGTCCAACTCGAACATATTAACGAATTATTTTGAGTTGAACTTGAGCTGAATTCTTTTACCTTGTTAATGAGTTTTTCTCGAATCGAACTAAAATTGAATTTGTTTAACTTATTATGAGCTTTGTTTGAATCGAACTCGAACGAATTCAAGATTTTTTTGGTTGAATTGAGCTCAAATTCCACTTATGAAGTTCTAATCGAACTCGAACTTGAAAATATTTAACTTGATTTGATTCGATTCGTTTACCTACCTAAAAAAAACATTCTCAACCTCTTCATCTCTACACCAACTCAATTTTCAAAATTTCTATTGGTATGAGAAGTAGAATATAATATAAATATTTTGAGTATACTTCGATTAATAATATAATAAAATAATTCGTTGGTGAGTGAATTTGTGAATTGTGATATATTCAATATTTTAGGTTACTATCGTATTTTGTTTATTTTTAGTTGTTGTAATCTATTTTCTAGTTTTTGTCCTTTGTATTTTAGTTTTTGTTACGTTTGCCCTTTGACCTTTTAATTTATTGAGACTTACCTCAAATATTCTCATTTGTACATTTTAACCTTTTTTTTTTCCCATATACTTTCATCATTGGTCTTTAAATTATAGGGGATTGAAAAAAATATATATAGGTAGCTGAAAACCAAAAAATTGATGTTAGAGAGGTAAAAGTTTGAAATAGCTAGAAAGTATTGTGTGTGAGGTAAAATAAGAAAATATTAAAAATTCTAGACACACTCGATGCATTTTTCCTCTTTTAAATCTTATAAGTTTTTTACTTTTTTAGAAAGATGAGATTATACACACCCCACAACTTATTAAACATATATTTTCTTTTCGAAAATGAAATGTATAAAAGCACAATTTTTGGAGTGTGTTTATAATTTTTGGGTATGTATAGCCCCACCTTTCCTAAAAACATCTTACAATTTTCTTATTTTGGGAAAACATATTTCCTCCAACTTTTAAATTTACCATATAAATTTTGAGTGAAGATCTTATAATATCATCTCACGAATTAAATTTTGTAAGATGGATCGATCCCTAAACTAAATATTCTAAATATTGAGTTACGATAATAAGTTTGAGTCGTAGGTTGAATTATATTATTATATAGATTTTATAATTTTATAACAATTTATTTTGATAAATTGAGCATATTATACTAGTACGCCTAATTCTGATGTTGTCACGACCCATCATTCTTCCAACTCTTCGAAAACTCTAATATCAAACCTGGATCGCCAACTCAAGTCCGCAAAGGACGCAATGGACCTATATTATACTAATTAGAACTCTCATGGCTTGGATCTCAAGAATTTTACTTTATTTGTAATATTAATATTCAGGTAATTATGTTATATTTATATTAGGGAATGTTTGGTTTGGAGATTAAGGTCATGTTAAATTTAGGTTCCAATTGTGATTAGACAAAAATAGCATATGAATGAGTTACATTAACCACCACGGTTTTATTTAACTTTAATGGATTGCCAATAATGATGTAAAATTGATAAAACGAGTGTGCACTCACTATATTATAACAATCTGACTATTTTGCTTTTTTTTTTTTTTTTTTTGTGATGAAAGGAATTTTTACCAATTTGTACTAAACCTATCACAAGCACTTCAACCAAACAAATGCAAAACCAAATATGGATTAATTTTTACATATTAAATTATGACTGATATCCAGTAAGACAAGATTAAATCAATGGAAAAGATAGACAACTTTTTGAATCAAAAGCAATCTCCACTTTGAGTCAAAATTCCTCTTCACATTTCCAATTTAACTCTTTTTGTGTCAAATATATCCTATGGGAAACACCAACAAACTTTTCACCTTTCACGCGATTTGAAAATATAGTTTATGTTTTAGAAGAATAAGAAGAGTGAAGATGGGTTTTCCTTTATTCCCACATCGGATTTGGTGATGGAAAAAGTAGGAGTAATTTAGATATAAAAAAGGGCAAGGAATAGAGAGATAGGTATCTTTGCGCTTGGGGCAATGACGCAGCTAGTGAGGTACTAACCGAGGCGCGTCTATTGCTGGTTGAAAACTATTTCCAAACCCCCTCTTCGGCCTGGACTTGATTCGGGCCGTCGAGAATTTCTGGAAGGGCTTTCCTTTACTGGGTAAAGCCCTATAATTCTATACTAACATTTTTGACATAATTTCCACCTATTGATATCCTTTTATTTTATCGATTTTATACTTATCAAAATTCAAGTCTGTTTTAATTCTTCTCGAGAACATTCTCACTAGGAATATTATATGTACATTTTAAAATTACTATGGTTTTATATTTAAATGTCTCATATTCCGTTTCATATGAATATTTGTGTTAATTTATTATATTCTTTTTTTTTTTTAACAGATTTATTATATTCTTATATCTTATAAGGTTTTAACCCTCAAAATTAGATGTAGATGAAACAATTGAGTCAACTCTATTGACAAATGATTATCAAACAAACCTTAAACTTTATTTTTAAGACTCAATATGACTTAATAAATCTAAGCATGTTTGACTAGAACTTTTTCATATTAAACCCTAGCTTTATATAGCAAGTTTTCTTTTACTTTTTTTTCTTCTTCTTCTTCTAATAATACAACTATTATTATTATTATTATTATTATTATTAATGCTTTGGAATTTTGACCTCCAATCTGTTTTCTATTATTAGTTACATTGTTACAACCTGCATATATTAGCCTTTTATAATTTCGTATTTATTAATTTTTAAGTCCTAGTATCTTTATATTTTCTTAAAAAATTTCTTCAAAAAATAAAATAAAATTGCAATATCATACAAAAAGTAAGAAAAGATAAAAGAGATGTATTGCATCAGAAACACATGGCATGAAAATAATAAAAAAAGATATTTTGGCTTAATAATTGGAGCAATTGCTTTCGCCGGTCAAATTATTCTTCTCCCTTCCATTTTCCGATGGCCAATGCCCATCCTCCCCTCCCCAAACCCTAGGATTTTCTCTATCCCTATTTTGCCTTCCTCTTAATCAATCTTTTTCCCCTTTTTCGATTCGGAAGAAATGTACATGTTTGCATTCGTCTCTATATGAGCTACAGAATTTCCATAAAAAAAAATCAAGTGAGGGAAAACAATAAGGAAAAGGGAATTTTGATGATTTATCCTGTTTTTCTCCGATCAAAACAATGATTCAGAATCCGGATCTAATCCACTATGCCTGCATTGCAAAAGGCACAGCCTTATTGGCCGAATTCAACTCCAAAGACGCCGCCCTAGGCGTAGTTGCAGCGAAATGCCTTGATAAGACGCCTCCATTCCATGCGACGTTTAGTCAGACCGTCCGATCAACAACTTACGCTTTTTTGATCGACGAGCCTTTCGTTTATTTCTCGATTTCCGATGGGAAATTGGAGAAGCCCGAGGTGTTTGCGTTTTTAGAGAGCGTGAGAAATGCGTTTGCTGGGTTTTCCAATGGTGAAAAGAGTTTGAGATCCCATTGTTTTCAGGGGGAATTTAACCCTGTTTTTCGTCAGTTGTTGGGATCGAGTTTAGATCAATTGGAGGGAATCGGGTCGCCGATCGGGCAAAGGTTGGGGGATAGTGGGATCCTGCAATGCGGGTCGGGTCCAATCAGGGAGAGGCCCAGGCACAATGGAGACAAGGAGCGGAATCAGGTGAAAAACAGGTTGCTTGGGGAATTCAAAATTGGAAGGAGAAATGGGGAGAAAAAGGAGCATGATGAAGCTCGGGGCAAAGGGATTGGGTTGAGCCGTGAGTTTTCGCCTGTTACCCCGAAAAATGGGGGGTTCTACTCTGGAGAATTGTCGGGGCATCAAAAGGCGAAGAAGGTGTGGAAGAAGCAAGTGTGGGTTATTCTGTCTCTTGATGTGCTCATTTGTGTGATCTTGTTCGTTGTCTGGTTGTGGGTTTGCCGTGGTTTCAAATGCATCGATAGCTGAATACTGGTTTTCAGCTTTGATTTTGAGGAGTTGCAGATTATGGTGTTTCTACTGCTGGTAATGCTGATTGAGCTCCTTTTGTTTATTCAGTCGACCCTATGTGTGTGATATAGTACACGGTATGTTGATAGATATCGATATTGCTTCTTCTATTGCTTTGTATAACTTTATTCCTTTTTCAACTTATTGAATGCTCCAAACTTGTGCATACACATACGTTTTATTGGATATTTGTTTCTTTTAAGAGGTTCTTTACATGGAATAGATTGAAGAAATGCTCAAAAATCTTCAATGGCATGCTTTGAAGTAGTTTTTTGTTGAGCTAGTTTGACTATGTCTGTTGTTCTGAAGACACTTGCAATAGTTAGGCTTTATGTGATTTTGGAATTTGCATTTATATCTGGTTGGTTTACTTCATCGTTTTACTTCCAATACTTTAAAGAACATGGTTATATGAAATAAATAGTTTGCAAAAATGGCTCACTGTTTAGGAGCCTTAGAAATTCATGTAGTAGGATTGGATCTAGTTTTGTTGTGTATTAATTTGCAAATCAGACCTTACTTGCTAAATTGGGTTTCTCTGGCATTATGTATTATTGTTGGGAGAATGAATCACCTTTGGTTTAGGTATTTCAGGAAAAAAAAGATACCTCTGGAAAAAGAATATCCAATTAACGCATAGAAATTTGAGGGGAACTGTATGTTAATATTAGAGAATGTAGGGATCATTCCAAGATCTATGTGCCTTTAATTTCAATGCTACATGATACATCATCATTAACTATGTTTAATTGGGAAGAAGTCATTCTCTCTACTACTCTAGTTGGACTTCACTAATTTTGTATTTTTTAGAAGTTGGATTTCCTGATTGTTAGAGTGACTTTAATGTATCTGCAATCTATGTGCATACAAATAAGTGAAGCTGCAAGATGCTAGTTCAGCTGTTTGGTTCTTACGAGTTTTCATGTTCAATTCTACACAAGACATTTTTATGAGATATATTGTTGCCCGATGAATTTGGAGGTACACTTTGTGCTGAGTCAAAGTTGCCCAGAAAATGCAATTAGTTGTCTGGCAAATACTTTTATCTGAAATTATGGTCTTATCTGATTGTACATATGCATCACGGAAACAGTCATCTTCTTGTGTTGGTTGTCTGGTTTCACTGGTGATTATATGAAGTCCTTTGTTATGTAAGGAATTAGCAGTGCCAGCAGAAAAAATGTTTCATAGAAAAGCTCTTGATGTTTTGGCGATATTGCTTCTGTTTTCATAAAAGATGGTAGAAGAAATTTCATTTATGCCTATATGTTTATTTTTCACTATTGTCTCTGAAAGTAAAATCATGCTTTGTAAGTTCACATGAGATTTGTATTGTAAATAATAATAATAATGATAATGATAATTATTATTTTGAGGAAAAGAATTTACAACTTCATTTCTAGTCAACCCTAGAAAGTAAGTTTTAAATACATTTTGGGAAAGGGAAATCACCCAACGTCCACAAAAAGGTAAGATAACTGCTCACACCTATTACAATGATGATGTTGCTTTAAAAGGATCTAAAGAATATCATTACCAAAAATGCTGACTTGGTACCCTAAAGAGTCCAGATAAACGCAAAGCGAAGCAACATGCAGACCTTCTCTGACCCACCATCCATTGCAGAAATGATTTTCTCGAATTTGGTCATCAATCATCAATCAACGTCCTAGCTTGGTCCACCATTTTTGCTTCCTTCGATTTTTCCAACATGACTTATTGGCCAGAAACATTTTGTTTGCTCTTCAGAATATTGTTAAGTAATCCTCCCTTCCCAAGTTTGAACTTCCAAGTATACAATGAGTGATTTAAGCTTCATCAACTGAGTTGGCCCGGCCCTTTGAATCATGAATCCAATATCGGTTGAGAAGGAAGTGGCTGTAAACTACTTTTCTATTATGGTACACCAGTATACTCATATTGTTTAGCATTTCATCATGAATCTGGATTTTTGAAAAACCAGTGGATTCTGATTCCTGCTTTGAGCTTCACTCGTACGATTGGGCTTTGCTCTTAGCACACGGAGTAGCCTTTTCAGCCATGAAGAAGTGGTTTCGAGACATTTACTGAAGGCTTATTAGTTTCAATATCTGCTGCTTTTGCGCCAACCCTCAACGAAGGAAGGAACTTTCGGATTTACTGATTTAGGAGTTTTTCCCAGCTCATGGACCAAGTTTATAAAGATTTGACTTGTAAAAGTTTTACCATGTTTTTTAAACATATTTCTTTAATTTTGTTGTTTTCATCATTAAAAAAGTATTAATAAGAAACATCTCACAAATGAAACATGATGGACCAAATGAACCATACAAAAATTAGATGGACCTAACTCGATCGTATTGGGGTATACAAAATTATGTCTTTGACCCAAATTTTTGGTGGTGTTACAGATACGAACATATAACACGGTTGATGGCTAATTTTCACTCGAAGGACTCGATGATAATATTTGGTTATATCTGAACATGTACAATTCGTTAAGTATATCAGATTTCGCAACAATCTAACTTAATTTCCTCGCTGTCTTTTTCAAATGTTTATTCCTGATTACTTTCTGTATTAATCCATATGAGAGTGTAGTAGGCAGAGAATGAAATTGGATGTGAGCCGAACCCAATGCAATAATTTACTGCTTGGAACAAATGCATGACACAGAGCTGACACTGACACTGACACTGACTGTTTTAGAGAAAAGAAAAGGAGTATAAAGAACATTAACTTTCCGGCAGGGATGGGTGCAGTGGGTGAGTCTGCAATACCAGGATGAGACACAGGCAGTGCCTCATCTCATTAACAAGAATTAATCACAGGTGGAACAAAGCTTCGATTGTTCCTTTGCAAATCAACCACGACTTTCCTTCCTTCCTAACAAAAATGACGCATCCCAGACTCATTTATCTCCAAGCATATCCATATGCATGCAAGGTTTAGTAGTGTGTGTATTACCCACAACTCAAACTGATATTGCACGAGCAATTGCCAACCTCGCCCACTCTGCTGATTCTTTTATCATGTCATCTTCTGAAGACAAGCATTCATTTAAAAACTCTTTGCTCGTCCGAGATTGTTGAATTAGAGATCCACCATTACTTCCCAGTGTATCCGCTACATCTCCAAGTACACCAATTGCACTTTTCATCACAACATCATCCCTGTCACCAAATTCATCATTAATTGAGAACGAAAAATAATAACAAAAAATTTGCATTCATAAGACTAGACTAGGCCATACTTACATGTCTTTCTCCATGTACATGCTATCCATGAATTGCAGGATGTGTGGTGCATATGGAATTAGGAGCTGCGTTTTCGGAGAGTTCTTGAATCCCTGAAATATGCCAGAATATGCCTCCAATATTCCGTTCCTCAGAAGATTAGTATACTCTACCATTTCATCATCAACCCCTGCTGTGCGAGCAGACATCTCGGCAGCACTCTGAAGCATTGGCATTGCGTACATCAAATACTTCTCAAAATTCTCTCCAATGGCTAGGGCTATGTCCCCAAAGCATGAAAATATTGGAGGTTTCACAGACCGATGCAGCTGGTTGCTCGACAAGTCTTTCAGAAGCAGGGTCATTATTCCATCACAGTAGGGTAGAATCTTATCCTCCAATGCCCTGCAGATATCCCCTACAACACCAACAGTGACGGCACATACTTGGTATTCCTCAAAATTCTGAAGCCCCATCTCCAAATACTTATAAAAATCTGGTATGTATTTTGCAAAGTTAGGACCCATTGCATAGGCTAGAGCACCAATCGCAAGCATCGCTTCCTCATGGACAGTGGCACTTCTGCATGCAAAAACCCGTAGAAAAAGAGTCATAATCTGATCTGCATACTGCATGAAGGCATGTTTTGTAGGTTCTGACGCCCCCAATTTCTGAATGATGACCTGTAAACAACCACAGAGCAGGCCTTGTAATTCATTCTGCTTCTCTCTATCGTCAGATGAAACATTCTGTGTCTCAAGAGTATTGTGAAGCTCGGTCATGATGACTTGAACTAGATCCATCACCAAGCGGGCTGTTTCATCAGTAGAGCACCTCACCAACTCATTTAGTGTCTCATAGGCAGCTGTCCTCAGTCGTGACTCCCCTGCATCCTCTCTATGAGTGACATTAAGAAGGGACTGAACAATTTCTTGGAAATAAGGCGTCAAGGGTGATGTTGAGCCCACATCCTCATATCCTTGGGCTAGAAAATATAGAGCACCGCAAGCTTTCTCAGCCACATTTGGAACATCTTTCATGCTCTGGAGGAGAACCGTAATAATCTGTTGGCAATTTGCAGGTGTAATAATGGGTTGTGTCTCCACCATTGATCCGTGAAGAAATTCAAATATCCGCCCCAGGGTCCAAGCAGTTGTATCTTTTACATGGCTGCTTGGATCTTTAGTCAAAGCAGTGAGCATAAAATTTAGAGCAACATTGACAAGATGGGCTAATTTTTCAGGAGAAGGACCTTCCAATATTGAACCAAATGCATAAGTGGCACCTTCTCTTTGCCTCCAATCAGATTTTGTTATATTTTCTTCAATGAATGGCATTACAAGTGGTACAATGTCATCCCCAACTGTTCGGGAAACCAAACCAAGGCAAGTTCCACCAGCCATTGCAAGATTCCAAGCACCTTCATCCAGATCCTGATCTTCTTCTTGCTTAAGAAGTGTCTCCAATAGCATTGGAATGAGTGCAGGGAGAGCCTGCTTGATGAAATAATAGCAAGGAACATCAGAATCTGCTGTGGAATCGCCTCCGAACTCCTCCAATATATCAATCTCCTCATCACAAATGGAGCTCCAAAATTCAATTGCCTGAAGAGCCACTGGCTCTTCATCTCCTCGAACAGCTTTGGAAGTTATGTTGAAAATATCTTGAATGTATGGTGCGAGTTTCTCATAATACGTTGACCCAATTGAGACCAAACACTCAAATGCAGCCTGCCGAATTATAACCTCTGGTGAGAGTGTGGCCTCACAAACAACTCTCATAATGTAATCACGTTCCATATCATTGGAAAAGTTTGCCTGGGCAAACCCAAGAGCATTATACAAAGCTCGCGTGGCGGCAAGCCGGACTTCTGTATTACCTTCATTAGCATTCATGCCTTGAACCACAGCTGTAAGAATCTTATTCACTTGATCTTGATCAATAACATCCGGAGCAACTTCTTCACACATGTACCCCAATGTTTCAAGGGTAGCTTGCTTAACATGAGGCGCAACCTGATAAACATTAGATAAGAGGGAACCTATGAGCTCAGGCCACTGTTTGTGAGGCATTTCAATGCCTGCAACTTTCGCAATGACTTGTGACGCAGTTGACCTAGCATCAGACACATGAGATGCAAGTGTCTGTAACAAACATGTCTTGATCTGGCTTTTCACAGTCACATCCAATGATAACCATCTTTGAACGAGCTCATGCTTTCTATGCTGCTCCTTGGCGTCCAATGCATTTTTCAGAATCAGGCCTGCAAGTTTACGGCTTTCAACAGGCTTCTCTTCACTAGCAAGCTCTCCAGAAAGTGACAACAAGAAACCAGAAGGATTTTGCTCCTGAAACTGGTTCAAAGTTTCTTCTGCATGCTTCCTTACTGTTGAATCAACGGCTTGTGCACTTAGAAGAACCTGGGTGATTTCCATAGCCATATTCTCCCTGCCTGCTACCATCAACATTTATGTCAAATTAAAATAAAGGATTGGAACTTGATCAGTTCACATGACATATGATAAAGTAAAGGGTTAAATTTTCTTAAGACAGCTTCATTGAAACAAATTATCAGCAAACATGGCCATAGTAGTAAAACAATATGGCAAACAGTACTTCCTTTCACATCCCCAAAATCAGTTAGAAAACATTTTCATACAGTCTCTTGTACAAGAAAACAGAACAAGAACGTAGAGTTCAGCTAAGGCAAAGGAAACTGAATAAGTAAGCATCTCTGGCTACTTTTGATTACCAAAGTCTGGACTGTGTTGCAAAGGTACATTGATTACCAAAGCAGCAAACAAAAGTATGCAATCAAAAGAACCATAATTGAAGAAAGCCTTCATCTTTAGGACTTGACCATTAAACTAAAGACCTAACTGGTAATAGCAGTCCACTACAATGTTAAAAGGGTAAAGGATTATAGCGCAAAGAACTATTCTCAATCAACCTAACCCATTCAATTAAACAAAAAATATGAAATCAGCTGAAAAATGCACAACCCAAATTTCATACACTGTAACATGAACTGCTAAAGTGCATACACTCACCAAAAAAGATCTTCACAAAGTAATTCAATCTCCTATCACGGACTCGAAATCTTTTAGTTGAAAAGGTGACATTTTACTTGGCAACATAATCGATCATTACTTTCTAACTTAAATACTAGCAAATCAACCAGATCAATCAAATAAGTAGATCCATTATTCCTCCGTTACTGTAAACTTCACTTAATCGCAACTCAAAATAAATTTAAACAAAACAATAATACAAATGCAAATAGTAGGATACGGAGAAAAAAGAAATGATACAATAATTTAGCGTCGAAAAGCAATTACCTGGAGAAAACAGACAAAGGATAAGTGAAGTGGAGTGATAAGAAATTCACAATCGGACCAAATAAATTCAAAAGCGGCGCCTGTAAAACCCTAATCGGAGGGTTTTTAGACAAGGAAAATGCAAGCTGTGCGCGCTTCTCTAGAGAGAGAGAGAGAGAGAGAGAGAGAGGAGCGGATATAGAGCGAGACTTGAAATTTGAATTGTGTATACGAATCTCATCATATACTGCAATAATCGTTTTGGGCTCATGTTGGGCCCCAACAAATTTAATACAACTTATATCCATTTTTTCTTTTGATAAAAACAATACCTTTTTATGTTTATATTTATATCCACTATAAAGCTAAGTTGATTTTCGCAATTTAAATTTTGTTTGGCGATTCTCATATTCATTTAATAAATTTAAATATAAAACATAAATTTTATTTTATAGAAAATCTTCACTTTCAAATCCATGAATTATAAATAAATGTGAATAGTGAAATTTATACTTTTTTATGAATAATATGTTACATATAAGTATGTTATTCAAAATAAATATGTAAATTATATAAATTGGAAATATACATATATGTATATTATATACGTTATAATTTATTTATAATAATAAATAATAATTTTTAATATATATTATATTATATGTATGACTCAATATATAAATAACTTACTAAATATATAGTGTTGCTATGTACATATATATATTAACTATTATTATAATTGATAACCACAAAACACATTTATATTTATTTTTATTGTCTATATTTTAATTATTGAATCTACTGGTATGCTATAGATTTTATTTTTCGAACCTACTAATATTTTGTAAAAACTTATATGAGACCGTCTCACATAAAATCTTACATGAGATAAAGTTTTATATAGTCTTGTGTGAGATCGATGCAAATTTTGTTGAATAAATTAACTTGTTTTTATTGATTCATATAAGTTTCATTTTACTTGAAGTCTTATGTAATACCGTCTCACATGAGATCTATTCATAATATTTTATTGAAAAACCAAGAATCTTATAAAAGTTTGTTTAGCTCGTGTGATTTTTAGTAATCTGTAATTCTTCATAATATGGAAAATGAAATTAATCTAAACATTTTTTTATTTTGAAAGAAATCTATATGAAATATTGTATTATATCCTAACTTGATTATACGATTTTGATTGATAATTTTCTATGACAATTTCTAAAAAAAAAGTCGAATAGGCAATCTTTGATATATATATATATATATACACACACTTATTCACTATCTATGGAATTAGGTCGATGGTCGAATACTTTGGCCAACAGTTCACGGTTCAAGTTGTCGAATCAATAATTCGATCGGTTACATATAACAATTTATATATATTTTTCCCTATATTTCTACTTAACATTTTTATGTGTTATATTTTGCACAAAATATTTGAAAATAATAAAAAAGTATAAATGATAGTATAAACTTTAATTCAAAATAAATAAAAAAACATGTTTTCAAAAATTCCGATTGAACCCTCGTTTTATTTTCTTTCTTCGAATTGGACTAGTGGGCAGTCCCAGTCGACTACATCGGTCCAGTCCCGTTCAACAAACATTTGGGATTATCATTATATAATTCCTTTAATTAATAATATTGACATTTTCTTAATATATGAAATATTTTTTTTGCATTTATTATTTATTGCTAACAAATATAGATCTTTTTCTCTACAATTTCAACTTCCTGTGACAATTCTACATTCACGATACAAAACTTTTAATGTGCTCTATTTCGACAATAATACGAACACTCAATACCTTCGAAGTCGAGGAAATAAAATTAGTTCATACACCATAGAAAAACCTTCATTTTCTCTTTAAAAAGTACATTAGACTTTTACAACAATTTTTTGTATTAATATTAATTAAAATATTGTAAATTTCTATTTTATTAACTCTAAATTGATATAAAACAATTATCCTCATTCCTCACACCAGAACAAGGCCAAGGCAAGCGAACTATTCAAGGATGGAGTTAGGGGTGGTTTGGTACAACATTCTATATCGAAATTCTCATATCGTTTATTGTATCGAAATCGAAAATATCGATAAATGAAATACATATTGTTACTCTATCAAAAATTTCAATATATTAAATTTTGGTGATAGCATATTGTTATACTAAGTTTGAAATATTAATTTCTTAATGTAATAATCTTTTAAATTAGAAACTATATTGAAATTTGGTAGTCCTATTACGTACCCATCGTGGGCACATTAATACGTGCCCACTACTGATATGTCAGATATCCAATATACCTATTATTTTCATTTTCCATATAATCAGAGGATGAAATCATTACACATTATCGGTGGGCATATCAAAAGTTGCTCATAATGAACATTTTAACATATCACTTAAATTTGGTACGTTGCGTGACGAAAATTTCGATATTTTTGGTATGGTAAGTGTGTTATTGGCTTCTCTATTCAACTCAGCTTCCGGAGATTATTTTTGGGATTAAGAAGAGGCGGACAATGTCTTTATATAAAGGACATTACTATAGATTATTATTTAATAGGTTGTAATAATACATGTATTCAAACAAGTGTTGTCCAGAATGATAAAATAAATCAATTAGGCCCAGAAAAAAGAAAAGGTGTGGTTGAAATTCTTAGACTCATCAACAACAGTAATACAACAAGGAAGAATGAATCTGCATTTGGGACCAAATTTAAGAAATTGTATATTATAGCAGCAATGATGGCTTTGCTTTATATGCAATCCAATGCTGGGATTCCAGCCTTGCCAATACAAACCCAATTCCAAGGACAAATCTTGTTTCTTGCATATAAAAAATTGGTTAATAATTATAAGAAAAAGTTGTAAAATGGGACTGTGGTTTTGTAGATTTGTTCAGCTTTAGTTGGGCAAAATTCCCTTCTTTACAGGTCTCAAAAAGTTATGTTGTACTAAAAGTTGAGTAATCATGAATAGTATAATCCCTGGTTATCCCAGTTCCTGGGCCACCAAACCCTCTTTTCCCAAACATCATGTTGACGTGGCATTTAGTTAGAGAAAATTGAATGACCCAGACCCAGTTCATCATCAATACCCAAACACACCCCATCACCTCTTCTGCGCCTCTATCAAATCATATACATACGCTCGCCAAATTTCATTCTATTTTATTGTTATCCTTTTCTTCTCTTTTTTTGCTTTTGGTGGGGCTTATTAACCAAAATTTAAATAAAACATATTATATTAGAATTGAAAAAATATTGTAATTTTTTTTTTAAATATAGCTAAATTTTGTACGGTGCCTAGGTATCTAGGTGATAATGTGAGACAACAGACTGATGGCTAACGAATTTCTTACAACATTGTCTCTGTCACACTCACATAATCATATATGTAAGTACAAATATATATTTATTGAAGTTGAATTACATACATTATATTTCGCAACTTTATGCTTTGGAGATGGTCCAACTTAATGACAAATTCCATAGTATTATAATCTCCTGGTTTTGGAGCATGATGAGAAGGATTTCTTTTATAAAGAGATTCTCTGATGTATGTCTGAATAATTCTTTGCTAGGAATGTATTACATCTAATTTAATACACAAAACAATATGAATGTGTGTGAATATGTGGTGGTGCTTCATACAGTGTAGAATGTAATACTTTTTTTTTTTTTTTTGAACAATTTATCCACAATTATTTCGAGTATGTGTATTAGTGTATATAGGTTGGTGGTTGTTGTACTGGTCCATGTTAGAATTTAAGTTTATTTAGTTACTAGTAGAGTGTAATGCATTGCAAATCAATATAATATAATTTGGGAGCTGAATTATTAGAGTAGGTAACACTTACACTCAGCCTATCAAACCAAATCTTTTCATGTAGTTCCTCTTCTGGGGGGAAGAAAAGCACACATTACACTTCGAAAGCAACTACAAAGTTATATTCTATGAAAATGTGACAATTAGAAGAGGTCCAAATCACTTATCATGAGGGTACAATACATAATTATAATTTTTGTAGAGAAAAGTATTTGATTCGGTTCAAAGCTCGAAATTAATTATATTCATAGATAATCATAGCTGCATTGCTGTTTAAGTTGTATATCCTAGAATATACTGTTTTTCAATGATATCTTTTAATATGAATAATGAAGGAATCTACTTTAGTAAATTTGATACTCATCATTTTAACAGATACATTCTCAAGTTGTAATTCCATTGAAATATTTGAATTAAGTATATAATTTGAAAAACATAGATAAACATTCATAAAAACAAGAGTGATTGATTTTAATTCGTTAAAGAATAAACTTATCCAAACAATATGGGATTTGTTTTTATGTGAATACATTATCCTCCAAGTAATTTCAGAAGAATTATCTAAACAAGGTTGGAAGAAAGAAGCATGGTGAGAAACAGTTGATTGAACCATACTCATGAAACATATATCCATGTTGTGGGGCGAACAAAAAGTAGATGGACAGCCAAACTAACCTGGAAAGAATTTAATATATATATATATATATCTCACTATGAAAATCATTGATATTTTGATAGAGATGTAACATTAATATTTATCTATCTTTGTACCTCAATTTCAAAGTAAGAATAGTGACAACAATATCCTGGAAACAAGCCCATTTGCCCCTCATTTACTAAAACAAAAAATTCACTGGTTGGGTTGCACTGAAATCCATTGAAAACAATATGACATCAATATTCCCTTCTAATTTTCTACAATATATTTGCAGAATTTCACACGTGTAAAAGTCCATGCTTTTGGTGTTGTCTGACAAGTTTATATATGGTAACTTCAACCACCTGCAGATGCTACCAGCATTTTCAGTTGGGTTTTTTGGGGGGGATTTTATTTATTTCCTGAATTAATTGCAAAAAAAAAAAAAAGTGTTTGTTTTAGCTGAGATTCAACCCTTGATGAGTGTTTACAGGTGATTCAACAACAGTTTGCCCCCATTCTTGTAAGTTTGCTTTTTGAATCACAAATCTTGTGTATGAGTTCATTATTGTTTCCAGGTTCACAATCTTTTCAGTAATGATAAGCTTTTTCATGTTTCTTTGATTTTGTAGTTATAGTTTTGGGGCTTTAAAGAATTCTTGATATGCACGCTAAAAAGGTAGAACTTTATGCATTTTGAAGTGATTTGATTTATGATATTGTGAGAGAGAGATGGATGAAAAGGGTGTCTCAGGATCTTTCATGGTTGTATCTGAGGAGAATAGTGATAGCATATATAGGATGTTTTTCGGTGTTTCTTGCGCGTTTTTCGCTCTAAAATTCATGCCAGAACCTGCAATCTCTGATGATAAATGGCTAGCAATAAGAAATCAAATGGTGAAGGGAAGTGCCCATCTTCTTGGATTGCTTGTGTGGGAGGTTCAAAAGAAGGTTTTCAATACTGAAAAATCTGGGCTACTTAACAAACTAGAAAATGAGATAAGGGAGTTGAAGAAAAGAAGAAGTGAAGATGCAAAAGCTAATGAGAAAGTTGTGAGCATCTTTGCAACTAGAGAACAGAGCTGGTGTGATGAGAGAAGGAATCTGAGACAGCAAATTGGTGCTCTCATGAATGACTTGAGAGTGCTCGAGACGAAGAAGGAAGAGTCTATTGGTCAATTGGGTGAAAAAATGAAGGAGATTGAAGTCATTTTGCAGTTGAAGGATAACTTGATCGAGGAAGCGGATCAGAAGAGATTAGAAAGTGAAGATAAACTGAGAACAGCAGAAAAGGTTAATGAGGAGTTGAGAGAAAATGTGAAGAGTGAGATTTGCAAGCATAAAACAGCGTTTATCGAGCTTGTATCCAACCAACGCCAGCTTGAAGCGGAGATGGGACGAACATTTAGGCAAATTGAAGCAGCGAAACAAGAGCTTGATTCGGTGTTGGAGCAGAAAGAGCAGTTGGTGTTGGTGAATCAAAGGCTGTCAATGGAGGTTGCTAAAATGCGCATGGATTTGGAACAGAAAGATCAGATTTTGTCAGCCATGTTGAGGAAATCGAAGTTAGATACTGCTGAGAAGCAAATGCTTTTAAAGGAAGTGAAATCATCCAAGGCAATGAGGAAGCAAGCTGAGCTGGAAACAGCAAGGTGGAGGGCCGTTTCTGCGTCTAAACATGAGCGATATTCGTTGAGAAATATGTTGTCCAAACATGTAAGCACAAAGGGTATGATGTCTTTGGATGCTGAGATTCAGAAATCAGTGAAAAATGGGTGCCATTCTGAACCAAGTAAGATCACATTCTTGATACATATATTTGTCGAATTCAGTTTATATTTATTGGGGTTAATCATTTAACAGGGGATGCAAAGCACCTGGAGAATTGGATCAACTCAGAGGCAGAAAGGTACAAGATTGCAATAGAGCAAAGGCACCAAGTTGAAATCGATGCTTTTACGGACCAGCTAAGGCAGAAAGACGAGAAATTAGAAGCTTATAGTTGGCGTTTGATGAGCGTGGAGCTTGAATCCAAGACATTGCAATCACACATTGAAGCACTCAATCACGAGACATCACAGCTAAGGCAGGACACTTTGAAGCTGGAAGCTATACTCTTGGACCGCGAAGCAGAACTACATACACTAAAAGAGCACTTGAAATTACGCTTTGCCCCTCCAAATCCACACGATCACACAGATTGGTCCAGAGTGAAGATTGTTAAAAGAAAACCAGGGCATGAAAGGCAAGAAATGAAGGCAGAAGCCGAGGAAATTTCTCAAGTAGCAGAAACCTCTGGTAATGATATAGTTTCAACACACAGTACAAATGCTGAAACGTCAAAGCCAGTTGGCGAAGGTATAATAAGTAAAGCAAGTAACTCAACATGGAAGATGGATATTCATGCTCTTGGAGTTTCGTATAAGGTCAAGAGACTTAAGCAGCAGCTGTTCATGCTGCAGAGGCTAACAGGGAAGAAAGAAAGCAGCGAAAACAACGAGGAAGTGAAGGGATTCTACGCAATCATGTCACTCTTGAACAAACAGGTCGATCGTTACCAGTCTCTCCAGGCGAAAATCGATGATCTTTGCATGAGAATGGTAATATATTTACATTCAAATAGATTTTAAACACTTAGGCACTCATCTCTGAAATTGCAGCATGAGAAGAAGCTGGATTTGAAGAGTGGAGGGCCGACCATAGCAAGGCCAGAGGATGAAACAAAAAGAATGGAACAGTTTCTAGAAGAAACCTTTCAAGTACAGAGATATATAGTAGCAACAGGGCAGAAATTAATGGAAGTACAAGCTAAGATTGCATCTGGTTTTGCACAAGACATGGAAAGGCCAACAAGCTTCGACACAGAGCGATTTGCAGATAATATAAAAACTATGTTTCGAGAAGTTCAACGGGGAATCGAACTTCGAATATCTCGAATTATAGGAGATCTTGAAGGCACCCTCACTTGTGATGGTTTCTATACATCAAAAAAATAGATTGAGTTTAATGAGTTATGAATTCAGCATTGTTTAGCCGTTGCTACGTTGCCTTGCCTTACTATATACCATAAGTAACTTAATAACAGGTCATAAGACTTGCTTACTATACTATTACCATAAATAACTTCATTACATAATTAAATATATAGATTGATTTATTATAAGACCCATAAACTTAATTAGTTTCAACTATTACCGTTGAAGCCCATTTATTCAAATTTGACCAAATAAAAGTCATTATAATACTAACCGTTATAATACTAATCTTTATTCTCGTGAAGAGCTGAAGCGAGGAGCCTCCTCATGTTCAACCACCATTAATTCATATATATAAGAATGTATCTATTGTGTGTGTGTGTGTGTGTGTGTGTGTGTGTGTATAGGTAGAAGAAGTGGAGTAGGTTGTTATCATGGGTTATGATGTAGACGAGCCAAACTCAACGCCCAGACTAACTTTATCCAAAATTCCATACTGCAAGCCAAGAGAGCCGCCACCAGTCATGCAAACGCCGCCACTGCGCCCATCGATTTCGATTCCCTTCCACTGGGAGGAGGCGCCGGGAAAGCCTAGGGCTGAGACGGCTGCGCCGCCGTGCTCCGACAGCAAGGTTGCAGCCTGCAGGTGTCTGGATCTGCCTCCGAGATTGATGATGCACGATGATTCCAAATTCAACATGATGCCCTCGCCGACGACGGTGTTGAGCGGGCCTTATGTGGGCCGATCCCTGTCCCTGGCATGCACGTTTTCGTTCCGGAAAGGGTCGGCGCCGGGCCGGGAGGACGGGGTGAAGCCCGCAAAGAGGATCGGTTCTAGAAACTTCGGTTCGGGGCGGTGGGGGAGCTTCAAGGAGGAGGGGAAGTTTGGCAGGGATAGGATCGACATTTCGCAGTCACTAGGAGATATTTTCAAGAGTGAGGATGATGTCAAAATCACAAGATCAGTTAGAAGGAGGAGGAGCTTCTTCGCTTTGTCCACCATCAACACCACAAAGTATTTGTTGGTGAGTTTCTCTAATTTAAATCTTTTTTTTTTTAATTAAAATATTTTCATTTTATTTATGCTTTAAACCATTGATGAATAAAAATATGAACACAATAGTGGACCAAATGGCAGGCAGATATTTATGCGAGCTTTAAGCAGGCGATTCCATGGAGGCGAAGCCCATAATAGTGTGGATATCAAGAAAAAAGCGTAGCTTATTACCACGTTTTCTGTAAAAACTCAATACATTTTCCACCTTGGGACTTTTCAGATTACATTCTCCTGTTGAAAGATTTCATGTTATTATTTCTGCCAATTAATAAATATGCTAATAATAAGAATATTTTCTGTTTTATCATTGTGCAGTCCCTAAGATTAAAGGGAGAAATAACACATCTATAAAAGATGTATTTTTATATTTTTAAAGTCAAATTAGTGGTGTAAAAAAGATTTCTCATATCCTAAAGTGAGTAAAAGAATTCCGATTAACCCGAGATTAATTCAAGTTAAATAATTAAATAGTTTATAGATAGTAAATAGGGTGACATAAAGTGTTTAATTATGGAGAGTAGCTAGCTAGCTGTAACGCTTTCATAATAGATTTATTGACCAATTAAACTTACTCTAAATGCTGCCCACTTATAATCTCATGGTGATTGTCCTCCATTTCACTTCAATTTCTTCAACCACCATAAAATAAATATCTTCCAAGTCATCAATTCTTTTTAAAGTCTCCGATAATTTCATTACACTACGCATACACAGCAAGAGTTTTATGCGATTTTTTTTTTTATATTTCTTATAATATCTGATATCATATTCAGTAACATAATAATGATCGTATAATACTATGTATGTAACATATTTTAGTAAAATAAAATGCATATAGAAACAACATTGGAAAACTGTAGTTGTCATTTCAAGCATAACCAATTATTTATGAAGTGTACTTCATATTTTTAATTATTTTATGTGTATTATATAATGTAATAATATTTTTATCAATAGACATTTTGTATAATAGGAGATCCATAGTAACTAAAATATAAGAAAACATTTGTGCAAATTAAATTGACTAAAATACTCTTGATGAGATAAACATCACAATTCGCACATTCTCATTTGTACACAACACACAAGTTCTTGTCATACGAATTGATGTTCATATCACGTTATTCATGTCACACAATTCACGATACATACAATTTATGACACCCACACACGATACACACCCACAACACTTTGAGGTCTGCCCCGTATTTGTTGATAGTTTATCTATTTGAAATGTTTTTGTTTTTTTTTTTCTAAAATAAAAGGAGATGTGTTATGAATTGACTATTATGGATATTCAATCTAATTTATCTATTATGGATATAAATAAAAGATGTGTTATAATAGTTTGTCTATTATGTGTGTTTTTTTTCTTATTTGATTATTTAGTGGAAATTTCACTTTTGATTAATTTATACAAATTCGATTCAATGCACTGGATCCATTGTACCTATGTTTGTGATTGTGACCAATGCTCTAAATTTGGTCTCTGCGGCCATTGTGTCAATTTATAGACTAGCTAGTATTTAATCAAAACCCTATGAAATCAATATTCTGTTATATCCAAATCAGTGAGACACGACAGCTTTCTAAGGGCATCCACATTAGTGAATTTTTAGCACATCATTTTAGTATGAGATTCACATGCCAAACACATTAATTAAAATATCTGTTTTTTTAAAACACACATCTACATCAATTTAACACAAATCTACATCAATTTTATCTCAAATACAATCATTACATGTGGGTCCCATTATTCACTAATTTTTATTTATATTGCTTCTCTCTCATCCTATTGGTTGCAAATTAGATCACATTAATTACAATCATTAGTCAATCATCAAAGAGGGGGACAAGAATGTGTTCTTGGAGCTTAACACACACTAATTATATAAAAACACACACTTAAAAATACACCTACATTAATTAATACACTTTTTGTTTTAATTAAAAACACACCAAAATGAATTAATGTGGTTGCTCTAACTTATTAAATGATTAATAATGCGTCACATTATTTAATGTCGCTTACCATTTTTTTACTATTAATATATATTTTATTTATTTTTCTGTAAATAATGCTTCAGTGTTAAATAATTTGTCCACCAGAAAGCGAAAGGTCTCGCATTGCGAGACACTGTTTGGAAAAGTAGTTTCAGTTTTGGCTCAAAAGTTAGCATTACTATCAATTTCTCAACATGTGTTACCACTATAAATGTACCTTTTAAATTACTGAATGTATTTTATATCTTATGTTGAATCTTTAGAAAAATACTTGTACTTAAATTTGTACGCCTTTAATCAGATGTAATTTTGTTCAATAAATACAATATACAAAATCATACACCTTTTAGTATATACTTAACATCACACGAAAATAAACTTCATCCATCAATACAATCAGCAATTTGAGTCCGGCTTATAGGCTTAGCTTGAAACGCTCATTATTAAAAATGGATCGAACTAACCTAAAAAAATACTGGGCCTTTACCCAAACAGCCCAACGGACTTGATGGGCTTGGGTGTCCCGCTGGCCCAATTAGAATTTTTTTTTACTAAATTAGTCTATTAAAATTATTATACAATAAACCATCAAAAAAATACTAAATTATTAACTTTTTTATATGATTGTTTTGTTAATTTGGACAGTCAATTAAACCAACTAACAAATTTTTGGATTTATAAAAATTTAGAGGTACCGATTGGGCCCCGTTGAAACCCGAGTACTGTAGGCTCAATAAAAGATGGGCTGGCATGATCCAGCTCGACCAAACCACTTGGCCCATTAGACCAGATGAATTGAACAGCTCGAATTGGAAACACTTAACCCTATTCATGATACTAAAATAAATAATGTTCTTTTCGTCACATCTCTTAAGAAAGAAAGTAGAAAAGGAAGGCAAAAGAAATGTATTGTTTCACATATTATCAAACCCCAAATCAAAATCAAACAAATAATGTAGTAGAAACAAAAAACTAAGACAAGTAGAATTGTAATTAAATCGCCTGTTGAAGGGACCTTCTCTTCTTGTAATTAGCCTTGAAACAAGCTTGTCTCAACTTCTTAGTTCTCTCAGTTAATTCCATTTCTGGTATTCTCTCCACCATTCTCTTATGTTCCTCCAACATCTCTATCTCATTTGCCAATCCAAGTTCCTACAAAAATCCAATTCAATTTTCTCCAACTAATCAAAATTTAATTTATTTGAATTTAATTTGGTACCTTAACATTATGTATAAGTGACTTCAAGCTCTTGATCTTCCTATGAGGCCATCTGGCGATATTGAGCTCTCTACATCGCTTCTTCAAAACGGTCAAGCCAACGTTGAGTTCCTTTGCAGCCCTAGTTATGGGAACATCAAAGTACTTTTGAATCTCTTCCAATTGCAATGGAGATGATTTGTACCTCCCATTTCTTTGTACATGAGTGTCCATAATATTGTTACTTGAATTTGAAAACTCCATTTGATTGGTCACTTGAGATAGTTGCATGCTAGGATCATGGCCCTGATCGAAAACATGATTGTTTTGCATGTTCATCATTGGATTTGGGTTCAAATAATAGTGAAATGCTTCATCATTGAAATCCCACAACCCAAAATCACCAGAAATGTCTTCAAAATCATTGAGCTCCACATTGGAAGTTATGTTCATTTCTTGAGCCAGAAATGGCTCAAATTCAATTCCTAAGTTGAAACCATCCGTACATGAAAATTGTTGTTCCCATGATCTACAAAATTACCAAATAAACTTACATACTCAATTCATCCAAAAATATAAAAATATATCATAATTAAATAACTATTTTTTTAAAAAAGTATCAAGAAGAAAAAAAATTTACAAGTTGATTGATTACCCGAGGGGTGATGGATCTTCAAGGAAGAAGCTGCAGCCAATTTCACTTTGAATGTTTTCTGACTTCATTTTGGATATAATGGAGAAAATAGAGTTAACTTTTTATGTTCTTTGAAAAATTGAAAATAAATCTAAGGAAATGGAATGAGAATCTGATTATATATAGTTGTAGGGAAAATGATCAATAAATGTGAAGAAAAGAATTGAAGTTGGTGCACACGATTTTGGGAGTTACGATGGTAATTAGTAGAATCATTAAGGAGTACACATTATATGCTGAATTAATTACACAACAATTACCAATCAGAATATGGGGGCTGAATCATGCGTCTATCATTATTATTTCTTTTACTTTCTTTTAATCTTATCTCTTAATCATGTATCTCAACAATTACCTTTTTTTTTTTTTTTTTTTTGAGGATATGCATGGATACGAATTAACATTATTGAAGAATAAAATGCATGTATTTATCCCTTTTCATCATCATTTTTATTTTTTATTTAATATTTATTATTATTATTATTATTATAGTTGGTCGGTTAATGTTATTTTTGTTACTTTCTTTTGATTTTTCTTGTAAGTTGGAATTAATTCTTATGATTTATCAAATGTAGGTGTAATTAATTAAGAGTAATCTTGTTTTCCACTTTGACGGTGGTAACTAGTCTAAGAATATACAGTATAGGTGGTATATTATAGTCAACATTAGAAGATATGGTCAAAGTGAGCAGAAAACAAGGTCAATATGGATGGAGAATAATTCGAGATTTATATTACTACTATGCAGAATGTATTATGTTGACATAATTATGTTTTACTTGAGTTTTTATTTAATTTCTAGTTTAGATGCAACTATAGAGATATAATTATCCTCTTCAAACTCTTCAAATTTTAATAGACTTTGTCGTTTTTTACAAAAAAAAAAATCATCATCTCGTGTGGTCTATCATTAACTTGTGTATACATGTACATGTGTGTATATATATAAAATATAACCTAAATACTACACATCATATTTACCAAAATCATTCGACATGGTTGCACGTGCATCATTGTACGAAATTAAACTACTCTCATAGACGTATATAAACAATATTATTGGTAATGTTTGAATTTATATAAATTTAAAATTCATCACTTTCATTATGAACTGATTTTTAAGTAATTATAATGATTTCTAAATATTTCAAAATACATTCATTTCTATTTCAAATCACTCAATCCAAACAAAACCTAGAATGACATATAAAAAGTCGATAGTTTTGATCATAAAAAATTATTGAGTGATAGAACTTCATATTGTCCAACTTTCTTTAGTCATAAATCTGGGCTTAATTTAAGAAAATGCAACTAAAACTGAAATGGTGAAAATTGTGAAAAAGGGCAGCCTGAGAATGTTGAGTTTCCAGTAAAGATGATGTTTGAAAGCTAAAAGTGGTAATGTAACAATACACCAATTACTAAAAATACAAAATAAGACATATAAACACACTTTTAACATGAAGCAGAATGACTACTTCCAAGCAATCCCATCCCATCCCATCCCATCCATATGTACACAATAACAAATCTACCATCTTTGACACTACACACCACCTCTTAAGCCTTATATATGATATAAACATCTTAGCTATATACAAATCTAATAGTTTAAATTTAAAATGCAGGAAAAAGCCATCCAATAGTCCAACCAACGAGCAAACCAGCACCAGCAAGACTCAAACCTATTGCAAAAGCAATCATACATTTACGTACATTACACCTCTGTTTGCCCGATTTCTTCTTGGCACCCCTCCATTTGTTCTTCCTCAACATCATGCCTTTGTTTTGGAACGGAGAGGAAAGCAAAGCGAGCCCATCTTTGCTGCTAAGATGATAGCATAGGTTCTCTAGTTGCAGCATACGGAGCCACTGTCTGTAAGCAAAGAGGCACGAGGCCTGTTGGAAAAAGAGATTCACGATGTGATCCTTTTCATCGCAGGCTTTCTGTGCCAACTTCTCGGCCTCTCTTGCTCTCGTTTGAGAATGGCAGAGTGCCTCTAGCAATTCTGTTCTGCTAAGATCGCTACTAGGTTCTTGGGTCTCTGATGAATCCACTTTTGCGGTATTGAAACTGTCTCTGCCAATGAAAGTAAAGCATGTACTCATACTACAATTTGTCTATTCTTTGGGAGAAACATGTACTTAAATCTTTGACTTCTGCACAAGAATTATTTTTTCGTTTTTTTTTTCAGCTGAAATGCAGGGTGAGCTCCTAGAATTTACTCAAATATGTGAATAATTTCCACTATTAAAAACAAGAAAAACCGTACAGTTATTCTATCCCCACCTGAATCCTGATTAGAAAATCTAGAGCGAGAACGATAAACCACAAACGTATTACTGCCAGATTAGTATAGCCCATGTATTTTTCAAGTAGCTTTCATAGTAAATAAACGAGAATGAGACACGTGAAATAATTTTTTTTTATTTTTAAATCTATGAGGCTACAAGCCTATAATTGCACTGAAACTCAACCAGTGGACATCACATATTAATCGTTAGAAGCTGATGAAAACAGACAGGTCACTTTCAATGCTAAGTAGGTCATGCACAAAAGGAATAGCCTATTGAGGTAGGCAATTCACAATTCCATAATGAAAAAAAATAAAAAAAATCATTGTTATATATATGACTGATAAAAGGACAATTACTTTCCTTATATGCCAAGATAATGAATCCTTTCAAAGTAAACTCGAAGTAAAACACACTTAAAATATGGCATTAAAAGACATCGTGCTGTATAGAGGAATACCTCGAAGTTTCATCCGACATAGGCTGAGTGGATTCCATTAATCCTTGTTTAACCAATGATTTATCCTTGTTCACTGAAGCAAGATTTCGTTGAACACAGTCAGTCACATGTGGAAACTTCGTCTCTTTATCCATCATTTGTTCTTCAAATTGATCAAAATGATTACTATTTCTAATATGGTGAGATGACGTCTGAGAAACCAAGGATGCTAAATCATCTTTATCAACTGCATCCCACCACGGCTCAATCTTCTTAACTCCAATCCAATGTGAATCCAAGTCAGAGCACAGCTTCTCCGGCCGCTCAAAAAGATGGCAATTGCAAGAGTCAAGACCCATCAAATGAGCATTTGAGAGTAAATCGCCATTAATTGTAGATTCAAATGCTAGCAACCAGCTATCTCCATTACTTTTGCGATGAGAACAAAAATGCTTCAATGGAATATCCGAACATAAAGCAGCTACCTTTTTGGGGTCAGCGTTACAATAATCGTCGATGAGTTTGTTTCCCGCAGACCCTTTTGCATTTCCACTAACATAGTTAGCAGCCAAAATTTTGGCATCTGCCTCCAACACATTTAGTTGATCAAGAGAGTAACCTTTATCGAGCCCATTATAATTTAACAACCATTTTGCATCAGGTATGAAATCTGGGTTCGAAGAATTACTTATACGAGATTTCCAGTCATGGATGAAACTATATGATCCAACTAACTCACTAGACTTGTCAACGGAGTCTGAATTCAGTGTAGACATGGAGCAGCAAGCTAGCAGTACAGTAATTATAAAGATTTTGCAGTTTGAAGTGTGCAATGCACAGTTTAGTGTCTCATGTAAGCGTCAGCTGCAACAATTATTTCATAGAAAGCGAATTAGAGTATAAACTCACTGAAACAGTAATGAACTCAAACTCATAATTTTGGATTTGAGGCAGGAAATAACAAAAAAAGATGAGCAACTTCAATATGGCTTTCACTTCTCGAATGAAAATAAGCAGTAGATTAAGAAAAACAACACCATATAAAGATCTAAAATTCATCAGAAAAACACTGCCATGATGAGTTCAGACAACTCAATGATTCATTCAGCAACCACTCATAACAGAGCTTTCTGATATTCTATTATGTTTCAGAATTTCAGTTATAGTAGTTGTGTAAAAGGGACTGCAACTAAATTTAAGTTTCAACATAGCCTAAAATGATTGTATTGGATTATCTTCTGCCACAGATATTATACTAACACTTAATCCATGCACAACAGATGCAAGAGCTGACAATACAGTATAAATCAAGTGATGAACTTTACTGGTAAAAATTTCCACATTTTACTATAAGAGTACACCCAAGACCCTGTTTTTACATGAATTTCAGTTTTCTTAAGAACAAACTAGAAACAGTCAATTCAAACCTATTAAAATCTATTACTTCAGAAAGAAGAAGAAAAGAAAAATGTAATAACAAAAGGAATTCAACGAGAACAGCAGCATTAAGAATAAAATATTCACCATAACCTTAACGATTCACGAATTTCCACTGCAAAAATTATATGAAAAAAATTCACACAACAAAATCCCAAAAGACAACTGATACATGATCAACTAAAATTATAAAACCGATCATCCGTAAATAGATGAAAAGTCTTATGAAATTGAGAAAAAAAAAATTAAGTATTCGTGTTTTTAATTGAAAAGCCAAACTTTATATTTTTGGGAAAAGGGAAGGTTACCTGATCGGCTTGCTTCATCTATTCCGTTTTAATTTTCATTCATAGATTTTTTTGGAATAGAAGAGAGAATCTGGGAGTGGGAAGAAAGCATTCCTACGATCGGAGATGTCAACGTTAAGCAACAGATGATAGACTTCAGTTTGATTGCGATTTTCTTTACCTTTGATAAAATTAGTGTATAGCCCCTCATCTTGCTAAACTTTATCATTTCAACCCCTCAACTTCAATATAAATTATTTTGTCCTATAAACTTGATTTTAAATACGTTTATGAAATTGTAATCTTGTTGTTTTAGTCATTTTGTCCCCTCAACTTTAATTGGATCGTGGATGGTTGTACATATTTTAATGGGAAAATAAGTTAAAGACATCACATATAGATTTATGAAACCGCTTTCTACTTGATAACAATTTGAAGCTAGCGAGCTTGGAAATGTAATTTAGTTCTCTTCATTTTGAATAAACTCTCATTCAAACTTTGTAAGAATTATAGCCAAAAAAGAAAATGCAAAATAGAAACTTATTTGAAAAGAAGGGAAAGAAGAAGAAAATATGTCATTTTGACAATACCTAAATCTAATTAGAATTTATATAAAAATCTCAATTTCATGTAAAGATTATTAATAAAAATAATGAAAATTTTACAAAAAAAATTATTAACAGATTATCTTGATGTTGTGCCATGGTGACATCCTAAGTAGTAAATAATACGATAGTGCACAACAAACAATTTTAAATATCTTTTATTTTTGGGAAACAATTTTATATAATTAAGATGAAGTGCAAGAGAGGTAAAAATAACGTAGCAAATACGATACACACTAATAATCTAAGAAATACTCTAAATTTCTGATCAAAATAATTTTTCATAGTCATTATTTGAACATATTACTACGAATTCATATATCACCGCTTCTCATAATTTTTAAAAAGAATACCATAACCCTATTTTTAATTAGGCCTTAAAATATCCTATATAATACTCAAAATAAGTTCATGAGACACCCTCTTCAAATCGCCATTCCATCCATAATAAAACCTGGATGTTATTTTAATTGAGGATACAAAAACCAGGTCACCACAACCTTAAACAATTTGATCACCAAAGAGGGAATTATAGTATTAAAGAACATACTATTAAATGAATCGGACTGCTACGACACATGCTTCAGCAGAAATCCATTTTATCTGTTTTAGACAGCGCCCAAAGATAGAAGAAGAGAAAAGGTTACTCTGTTGAAGGTAACTCATCAGAGATACAAGATTTGTTGAAGCATTCATCTGCAGATAGCAACAACTCTTCTTTCTACCTTTTCCTAATTTTGACATTAAGGATCCATTCATCTCCTGCTGGCTTCGGTATGGCTTTTGGGAGGCGCAGTGGCACCTGATACTCACCCAAAGCCGATAAAGGAGTTGGTAAATGCAGATTTTCGGGTTCAATATGTACCTGAAGCTGCCTAGCAACCTGATGGTTTTCGTGGGAAAAAAAAGGTTAGAGTGGTGATCAGTGTGAGTATTTACCCAAGCAAAAGCATGCATCATAAGAAGAATAAAAATTTCAGAAAAGCTAGATAAGTAGGTCATCTTTATTGGATAAGTTAAAACATCGCAACCATCTGACAATAAGGAGAAATCAGATTCAAGAAACTTGGTTCACATAGCCATGCAAGATCACATTTACCTAAGATAACACAAAATGACTAGGCATTCCCTAAGGGATGCTGATGCAGCAAACCAGCAACTAAACAAGTTCTAGAAAATATTCAATAAAAAGCCAGTTTAACAATGGAGGGAATAATTAGATAAACCAATGCCCCAGAAGAAGGCAAATGAGCAAGCATGCTTAGAAATATAGGTTGTTATACCCCTAAGAAGATAAGCAAACCCATCAATTGGTGAAATGATATTTAATAGCTTTTAATAGCTTTCTCACCTAGCTATTAAAAGCTAGGTGATTGATAAGCAAACCCATCAATATACATTTTAAATACGTTTATAAATTCCAGATGGTTTTATTTAACTATGGCAGCCACCAACATATAGGTGATCATTGGTGAAATAAAAAACAAAACTGTCATATTAAGTCAATAGGCCAAATGGCAAAACTTATAATTTAAACGAGGTCTTTTATCTATTGAAACACTTTAAATTGGCAATTCCAAATTGAATGGATAAATACAAGGCAAAAATGTCTCATCAGGCATCCCTTTCACTGGCTTCACAACATTAATATCATTTAACTAACCAGTATGAATCCAATTTAAGTACACTTTACAATGTATATCTACTAAGAATCCATAAGATTGAGATAACTCTCAGCAAACACAAAATTAAAATGCAAAGCTTAGGCCCCTCTTTAAATCACAATTGTCAAGGTATAAAAACATACCTCAGCCAAGATTTCTTCTTTGGTCACTGGATCACGCAATTCAAGGCCTTTCCCCTCTATGATGAACTTTCTTATATTCTGGCAGAAAGGAAAATGTTTGTTCATTTAAAATAAAGATGTGTGTTTCATTGAATGAGAGAATTTTGAAGCAAAATGTTATGATACGAATTGAGAATTCACAATTGTAATAAATACATAAAGAGCATTTCTCCAATTCTTCAACTGCTACCTAGCTACTCTTGGCGAAAATGGTTACTAGGAATATGCCAAGCATAAGGACAGAATTGATGAAATACAAGGTTGAACTTGAATTACACGAGTTTATGCTCAAAGTTTATCATTTTTTGACATGAGATTAAACTGATCAAGCATTCGAGAATTCAATGACAGCATGGCAGATAATTATACATGTTCAGAGTTCACAGTTTAATAGTAAAGTTTTTATCATTTTTATGACAACCATGAACCTAGCTTTTAATAGCTTTCTCACTAATCACCTGTACATCATGAAAGAGAGAGAGCAAAATACTAGTTGAATCCAGAACTATGAGATTGGAAGAAAATGCATGAAATTATGGCTTAACATAGTTACAAGTTCTCAGTAAAATACAGAGATACTAAATTTAAAAAGACAAATGTGATCAATCATATGAGAGTTTCACATTTATAAAAAAAGAAAGAAAAAAAGCACACACCCAGACAAAAAAAAAAAACACTCCTGTATTACTTTGGAAAGATCAAAACTTTATTTGATATACTGACCAGTTTTGCATTAGCAAGGCGATTTGCTGCAGCCACATACTCTTTTGTGTTGATTTCATCTGTCTTTGCGACTACTTTAACCTCTTCATCTTCCTTAGGCTGGTAAATCTGTTCAAAACAAATGGATAAAAGGATTACAAACATCATCATCACATTAAAAGCAATACGAAATAAATCTTCATGCATTAAATAGGCAAAACTAAATTTTGTATGTAAGTACTTATAGCTTAAAAAACTATGAGTAAAGAATCATATGCAGGTCAAAAGAAGGCATAGTTGTCCAACGAGTGCAAGACTAAGGCGCTAGGGCACTGATGCACCTGACATAAAGGGCCATCCCTGAACTTTAAGGCATGCTTAGGGAAGAAAACCTTAATTTATAATTTAGGTTAGAGTGTTTATTCTATGCACCTGCCTGTGCTCCAGCATGCACTTTGATTGAGCCTTGAGAAGGTTTTTCTCAAGAATGATATTTCTCCATTTTCATTTAGCAAATGAACTTCTATTATCAATGCAGATGATTTCTGGAACAAAATGAGGGACTAGACCTATAGTAGATAACAATGTTGAGTTACTTAAATCTGCGGGGTTTAGCAGCAGAGCATTAATCTTGTCATCTGTTACAGTCACAGAAAATATAATGGAACCACCAGATTGACAGTAATTGCACATTTCTGCAACAATAGTCATAGAACACCATAAGTTAGATGTTTTCAGTATTACCGTCTAACAAGTAACCCTTTAACCTCCGGGGAATAGCAGTACCAAAATCTAATACATTCAAATTCTTCCAACCCAATCGAACCCAAATGAACGCCCACACACAAAAATTCTCTTAAGATCAATTTACATTCAAAGAAAATGACTACCAAGGAAACACATGGTAACATTATACTGCCAGTGGCGCGCATTAAGTCAAAAATACTGATGGATATACATTCACAATCGATTAAACATTGAGAGTCTAAACAACAACTAAATCATTTGGAAGAAAATACCTTGCGCTGCTCACGAATGAGATGGGCAAACTTGTCGATATTGGGCACGGCAAGCAACTTTGGCATCAAATAATTCCGGAAATACCCTGGCGCAACCTTCACTGTTTCACCAGCTTTCCCAAGCTTATCAATCGTCTAAATCATCCAAAAAAAAAAGAAAGGGAAAAAAATGTAATTTAACATATTGTTTTCTGAAACTTCGATTTAGACAAGTTTGGGAAATTTAAGGTGCTAACAGTTGTGAGAATGACTTCTAGCTTTCGATAGCGAACGCCTTGAGCGGCGAATAGCAGCGGGTGGTGCATCGAATTCCGCCGGAGGACATTTTTTCCGTAATGCAAACAAGCCATATTTCCTCTATACAAAGAGAGAAAGATTTAATGGCTAAAACTTGAATCTGAATAAAGGCTAAAAAGTGCGAGTAGAAGTGGAGGTAGCGGAATCAGTGTCAGCGGCGGCGGCGGTGGCGACGGCGAGGGCAAGGGCTTAAACCTTTACTTCGGCTTAGCATCTGGGTTTTTCACTATCATGAATAAATCGCGTTTGCGAGTTAGCCATTGCTTAAACGCGCTAAACAAGTCATTTTATTCATCCATATTTCTTTGTTTCTCACAATTAAATTTATATTTGAATAAATATGTTTGGATATAATCTATAACAATACATGAAAAATGGTGTCATGTGGAAAATATTTTTGAAGCATTTTACTACGCTTGTCATTCATAAATATAAATTTAGATGCTATTTATAAAAAAAAATTAAAATATTACTATTTATGCACACATATAAAATGTTATCTTATCTATCATGTACAAATTAACATACACTTTGACAATACATTATACATTTATTGTGTTGTGATTGTAGTGATTTAAATTGACCGTATGAACCTCTAACATATCAATCATTGGTATATGTATTGTGCTCCTATGTCCATCATGATTGATGAATAATTTGGTTTGACCAAAACTCGAATGTTTAAATGAGATTATTTTCATAATTTGTGAAAATTTATAAGTAGTTTTAAATTAGTATTCTATAACTAGTAGTTATCATATAATCTTTTTGTGATTCTCAATGGAGCTAATAAGCTAACTCAATAATTTTGATATATTAATATATCAAGTTATTTTTACGGGATGATTCTTTGGTTTCATCTACATCCTACACTAATACAGTCAAATGTTAATGTAATAAAAATAAGTCTTAATAATACTTACAAATAGTTACCTGAATTTATTATATTATTAAGTCAAATACTTCAAAATAACTTCCAAAAGAATTATCTTTGTTTCTTTACAGATTATTTTCAATCTAGATCCTTGAAATTACTAATTAGAAATTCTTATGCATAAGAAAATGGGCTCAACATATCTCTTCGGGTACAGCCCAGCAGAAAACGAGCCCATGACAGGAAATCCATAGCGGCCCAATAAGATTAATGGTGGTGGTAAGCTAAATAGACACAGCAGGAAATCTAAGCCGTTAATTCAGTTAGAGGTTACTCTCTCTCTCACTTCCCCCCTATCGTCCTTCACCAAACCTCAACCAATCAAAATATCCTCCAACTTTTAAACATCAATAAGTTATCTGTTTCGATTCTTGCCACCCTTTTGATTCTTCAGCAATCAAAATGGCCCTATGCAGCCCACAGCTTCAGAAATTTCTGCTGAACAAGATCTGCTGCAACTATGGCTGTAATAAAACCTCCAAGAAGAACATCATAGTAAAGGGTGGACAAGGAAGAAGAGTATGCTCGGCCATAGCCATAGACTCGCCGGCTTCACTGGCGAGCGTGTCAGGCATCAGATGGGGGTCGGTTAAGCTGAAGGGGGCCCGCGAAGAGATGGAGGATGATGTTGTGATCATTCAATCAGATGGGCTTGATGGATTTTCTTATGCTGCTGTTTTTGATGGCCATGCTGGATTCTCTTCTGTTAAGTTCCTCAGGTTTGTTCTTGAATAATCATTGATTAACATTAATTAGTGTGAGTGATGTGGAGTGGTTGAATTGAATGGTTGTGTGTTGTGCAGGGAAGAGCTGTACAAAGAATGTGTTGGTGCTTTGCAAGGTGGGAAGCTGTTGAGTGGGAAGGATTTGAAGGCGATCAAGAAGGCGTTGCAAGAAGCTTTTCAAAGTGCTGATGCTAAGCTCTTGAAACGGTGAAAGAATTGTGGAATTATGTGTATCAATCTAGTGAAACATGTACATAGTCTGAATATGAGTATGCATGCTATGTGATTGTATTGAAGGTTTTATTTTGTAAAGGCTTGAGGAGAGCAGTGAAGAAGACGAGTCGGGTTCGACAGCTACTGCTATTTTCGTGCGTGATGATATGCTCTTTGTTTCTCATGTTGGTGACTCATGTGTGGTATACTATGCTTCTCATGATTGCCTTTTTCTCATTAAAGAGAAACTCTATCAATTCTTGATTTGGTCTCCAATTTACTTCTCTTGAATTTAGGCTCTTTCGCGCTCTGAGAAAGCTGAGGTAGTGACTGATTCTCACCGGCCCTATGGAAACAAAAAGGCTTCTCTAGACGAAATCAGACGAATCAGAGAGGCTGGTGGTTGGGTATGTTAATGTTCTATAACTAGCCATCCAATATCCACATGTTTGTATTTCATATTGTACTTGTATAGTGGCATTGAGTCATAGTTTCTTATATGCAGATTACAAATGGAAGAATCTGTGGAGACATCTCTGTATCGCGTGCTTTTGGGGACATACGGTTTAAGACCAAGAAAAATGAGTAAGCTATATATTTTGTCTTTCAGAATGTAATGAAAATTCTACTATCTGTTAACCTGGTCCATTTGTATGGAAGGATGCTGAAGAAAGGAGTTAAGGAAGGCAGATGGACAGAAAAATTTGCTTCTCGGTAAGACAAGGAAGTAACCTTAAAAATCTCCTAGGTTTGCACCTGTATTCATCGTTTAAATGTAATGTTAGAATCTTGTTGTTTTTGTCAGCATAAAACTCACTGGAGACTTGGTTACTGCATATCCTGATGTTTTTCACGTGGCTCTTGGCCCGGATGCTGAGTTCGTAATATTAGCATCAGATGGCTTGTGGGATTACGTAAACTGGTAAAACATTCGTGCTTTAAGTTTAAAGCATCATTGCATTTTAATCAATAATCTTGATAACAATTTTTTTTTCAACATTTCAGCTCAGATGCTATTAATTTCATCAGGAATCATCTCAGACAGCATGGCGATGTTCAGGTGAGCAATAGTTAGTTAATGGGATTCTCTGATCCTGAATAAGGAGAAATAAATGACTTGTTTTTTTTGTTTTGGACAGATGGCTTCTGAAGCTCTTGCTCAGATGGCTCTGGTAATGAATCGTAGAAACTTCATATCTGTAAGATGAAGACATTATTGAGTCGTTTGTTTAACAACAAATTTTGTGTTGCAGAACCGACGTTCAGAAGATAACATCAGCATTATCATTGCTGATCTTGGGTACATTTCCTTGTTCATAAGCATTTCTATGATCATATTTCTTTGAATGCTCTAAAAGATCCCATTTTGAAGCTAAGTATTATGTGTATATGCACAGGCGAACGGACTGGCAAAAGTTACCTGTTCAACGTCAGAATATAGTGCTAGAATTTGGGCAAGCTCTGGCTACAATCAGCTTAGTGTCGCTTGGAATATGGGTGACGATTTTACTCTCATCGTGAACAAGAAAGGGTTCGAGCTAGGTGTACATAGATACTATTACAAGACAATGTTCATCACTTGTTTACCTGTGTGTAGCTATTACATCTCAGAACAATCAAGAAACTGATTGATTAAATATTTTACAGTGTTTTCCCATGGCATTAATCAAGATCTCTTACAATCTGCATATAACAACCACTTATTCATTCCCATCTTGATCTCATTTCATTGAAGGATTAAGTCTATTGCATTCAATACTGATAGCATGGATATAGTAAATTGGTGACACACACAGAAAACTCATAGTAAGCACTACAATATAAAATATTCCTCGAGCCATAATCTAGAAGCTAAATGAATAGAGTCAGGGGTTTTTGCTGCCACCACCTCCTTTCTTCCCTCTTGGTTCGTGCTTTATATTATGGCCAGCATAGTCGTAATCTAGCACCTCGTTGAATCCCAGAAGCTTTCTTGTATTTTCTGGGATCAATCCCTTCAAAAAAAAAGGAACCAAAACATTAACAGATTTGCCCACTTTGTTTACAATGTTAGCACAAAAACATGCATCAGAAAGCTAGGCCTTAAACTACATATATTTCAGCTTTCTTGCAGTGTTATAATGTGATTCTATAATCGAGAAGCAAATTTGTACCTTGTAAGAGGAGTGAAGAGGGTTGGTACCAATGCCAGAGCACTCAATTGTGCCTGCCAAACCAAGAACTAAGATGAGAAATTTAATTTTATTATCCCAAAAAATGTAGATATATATCAAAAGTACTACTTTATGATGAGATCAGCTTATTCACCTGCAAATAAGAACATAAATAGCAGAATTAAACTTAGAAGAGAACACCTTATCCTTGTATCCATAACTCTTTTCATCTTACTCAATCTTTCTTCAACTAAAATGCTACGATTTTCAAAATTATGATGGGCCGGTTTTATAAGCAGAAGTGGAGATGCGAGATGAGACTCACCCACCACACAATAGCTGATACAATGATAACGAGATGCATTAACAACATGTAAGTCAACTCCACAATATGCATTCTACGTCAAATTTAGAAGAAACAGTAAATATATATGCTAATGTACACTAAAGAAACTCTGTTCAAGACCCCCCTTGCATGGCTCAAGCACTTGCTATTTTCCAGTTTTCTGCTTATCTTTTGTTTTATTACAAGACAATCTGCTTTTTGTGGCAAATAGCTCATGTTAAATACCATAAAGTAGTGCTATAGCATATTTAGTGAATGGCAATCAACTCTACTTATGCTTTATAGTGAACATGTGAATACTATCCATAAGTCTACTCTGACTTGTCCATCTTCTCTTCTCTTTAAATTTCAATCGTAGAGTTATAGTTGGACGTCACTTCAATATATCTCACGTGTCTTAAGTTGTGTTCGTCAACATGAACTCTTCTCCCTATCTTGATTTTCACCATTTGTCTTTACATGAAACAGGCTACCAAGAACCCATTAATGTGTAATATGGAGAGATGTTAAATGTGTTCAAGAATTGCTCTACAATTTGAAAAGTTAAATGTTAAAACTCAAGTGCACCAAAATTTGGAACTCATTTAGAATCTAATCTAATATTGAACTTAAGTGCACTTTTAAGTTCTAAAAGTAGATTGAAAGTTATAAATTAAATTTACTTAATAGTTTCTAAGCTACATGCGTCCCTTAGATAATTTGCTTATAAGTTAAATATTTGAATCGTGTGACTTTTACAAAAATGATAAAATGCCACCGTATGCAACTCTTAATATGTCAATCGATGATGTGCAATGGTCTCATTCTCTCATTATATGAAAAGTGAAATTAATAGGTATACTAGATTTTTGACACATATTAACGATCCATGATGGGTAGGGTAACATGACTAATGACTTTTATTATGTAACGTCTAAAAATTTGAATTATATGTGTTTTGATTAAAGTTTAGATTTAAATAAGTATTCTAAGTTGGTTAAAGTTCAATAACGACTCATTTGATTTGAATATCTAAGTTGGTTAACATTAGATAAAGCTATGATTTTTCAAGCCTTTGAAACTATTAATGGAAATTTACTTTTCTGTAGTACCAAACTCCACCTTCGGGCCAATTGTGCCTCTCATCCTCATAATTATTCTCTAAAAATCTTTGATAGGGAGAGCGAAATAGAAAGTGGCCTGCCAATCACAACAATCTAAAGTTGTGTTTGAATTGAAATCTTTGAGAAATGATTGAAATAAACATAGATTGAAATGGAAGATCTGAGAAATTATTTGAAATTTACAATAGCAAATCCATGAATGATGTTTGGATTATTATGGATTCAAAATTCCATCATTCTCATTTTGAACATAATAAACAATTCATTCTAAATCACACAATCCAACTTATTTTCCTCTGTTGTTTTCTTTCAAATCTTTGACACTGATAACTTTCATTATTAATCCACCAACTGCTGGGAGACACAAATCAACGTACGAATCAAAATTCGCTTAACATTTGCTGCGGTAATTACAAGGCTAGAAAACATACTTTTTTTTTCCCATTTCTGCTAGAAGACTTGAATAAACCATATGAGACTAGCAGGCAAAGAGTGAATGAGACTGGATTTGACCCGAACCCAATGCAATAATTTACGGTTTGGAACAATGCAAGACACAGCGACATTTTCTTTGAAAAAAAGAAAAAGAAAACAGTATAATGAAACACTAATTTCAAATATTTAGCCAAACCTAAAATCGATGCCAGGGTGGGGTGGCTGCAGTGGGTGATTGCATTACCAGGATGATATCAGGGGTTGTTCTCAAGTAGAGGTGGAAGGAACAAGCTTGCTTGAACTGTTCCTTGACAAAATCAACCACCACTTTTCCTTCCTATCAAAAATGAAGCATCCCAGACTCGTCTATCTCCAAGGGTATGCATGATTACGCATGCAGGCTAACTACTCAAACTGATATAGCACGAGCAATTGCCAACCTCGCCCACTCTGCTGATTCTTTTATCATGTCGTCTTCTGAAGACAAGCATTCATTTAAAAACTCTTTGCTTGTGCGAGATTGCTGAATTAGAGATCCACCATTGCTTCCCAGTGTATCCGCTACATCTCCAAGTAAACCAATTGCGGTTTTCATCACAACATCATCCCTGTCACCACATTCAACAAATTAATCATTACTTGAGAACTTAGAATAATAACAAATTTGCATTCATAAGACTGGACTAGACTAGACTATACTCACATGTCTTTCTCCATGTACATGCTATCCATGAATTGCAGGATGTGTGGTGCATATGGAATTAGGAGCTGCGTTTTCGGAGAGTTCTTGAATCCCTGAAATATTCCAGAATATGCCTCCAATATACCATTCCTCAGAAGATTAGTGTACTCTACCATTTCATCATCACCCCCTGCTGTGCGAGCAGACATCTCTGCAGCACTCTGAAGCATTGGCATCGCATACATCAAATACTTCTCAAACTTCTCTCCAATGGCTAGCGCTATGTCACCAAAGCATGAAAATATTGGAGGTTTCACAGACCGATGGAGCTGGTTGCTCGACAAGTCTTTCAGAAGAAGGGTCATTATTCCATCGCAGTAGGGTAGAATCTTATCCTCCAATGCCCTGCAGATATCCCCTACAACACCAACAGTGACGGCACAAACTTGGTATTCCTCGAAATTCTGAAGCCCCATCTCCAAATACTTGTAAAAATCCGGTATATATTTTGCAAAGTTAGGACCCATTGCATAGGCTAGAGCACCAATTGCAAGCATTGCTTCCTCATGGACAGTGGCACTTCTGCATGCGAAAACCCGTAGAAAAAGAGTCATAATCTGATCTGCATACTGCATGAAGGCTTGTTTTGTGGGCTCTGATGAACCCAATTTCTGGATGATGACCTGTAAACAACCACAGAGCAGGCCTTGTAATTCGTTCTGCTTCTCTCTCTCATCAGATGAAACTTTCTGTGTCTCAAGAGTATTGTGAAGCTCGGTCATAATGACTTGAACAAGTTCCATCACTAAGCGGGCGGTTTCATCATTAGAGCACCTGACTAACTCATTTAGTGTCTCATAGGCAGCCGTCCTAAGTCTTGACTCCCCTGCATCCTCTCTATGAGTGACATTAAGAAGGGACTGAACAATTTCTTGGAAATAAGGTGTCAAGGTTGATGTTGAGCCCACGTCCTCATATCCTTGGGCTAGAAAATATAGAGCACCGCAAGCTTTCTCGGCCACATTTGGAGCATCTTTCATGCTGTGGAGGAGAACCGTAATAATCTGTTGGCAGTTTGCAGGTGTAATAATGGGTTGCGTCTCCACCATTGATCCGTGAAGAAATTCGAATATCCTCCCAAGGGTCCAAGCAGTTGTGTCCTTTACGTGGCTGCTTGGATCTTTAGTCAAAGCAGCGAGCATGAAATTTAGAGCAACATTGACAATAGGGGCTAATTTTTCAGGCGAAGGACCTTCCAATATTGAACCAAATGCATAAGTGGCAGCTTCTCTTTGCCTCCAATCAGCTTTTGTTATATTTTCTTCAATGAATGGCATTACAAGTGGTACAATGTCATCCCCAACTGTTCGGGCAACCAAACCAAGGCAAGTTCCACCCGCCATTGCAAGATTCCAAGCACCCTCATCCTGATCCTGATCTTCTTCTTGCTTAAGGAGTGTCTCCAATAGCATTGGAACAAGGGCAGGGAGTGCCTGCTTGATGAAATAATAGCAAGGAACACCAGAATCTGCTGTTGAATCACCTCCGTACTCCTCCAAGATATCAATCTCCTCATCACAAATAGAGCTCCAAAATTCAATTGCCTGAAGAGCCACTGGCTCCTCATCTTCTCGAACAGCTTTAGAAGTGATGTTGAATATATCTTGAATGTATGGCGCTAGTTTCTCATAATACGTCGACCCAATTGAGACCAAACACTCAAATGCAGCCTGCCGAATTATAACCTCTGGTGAGAGTGTGGCCTCACAAACAACTCTCATAATGTAATCACGTTCCATATCATTGGAAAAGTTTGCCTGGGCAAACCCAAGAGCATTATACAAAGCTCGCGTGGCGGCAAGCCGGACTTCTGTATTACCTTCATTAGCATTCATGCCTTGAACCACAGCTGTAAGAATCTTATTCACTTGATCTTGATCAATAACATCCGGAGCAACTTCTTCACACATGTACCCCAATGTTTCAAGGGTAGCTTGTTTAACATGAGGCGCAACCTGATAAACATTAGACAAGAGGGAACCTATGAGCTCAGGCCACTGTTTGTGAGGCATTTCAATGCCTGCAACTTTCGCAATGACTTGTGACACAGTTGACCTAGCATCAGGCACTGGAGATGAGAGAGTCTGTAACAAACACGTCTTGATCTGGCTCTTCACAGCCACATCCAATGATAACCATCTTTGAACGAGCTCATACTTTCTGTGCTGCTCCTTGGCATCCAACGCGTTTTTTAGAATCAAGCCTGCTAGTTTACGGCTTTCAACAGGCTTCTCTTCACTGGCAAGCTCTCCAGAAAGTGACAACAAGAAACCAGGAGGATTTTGCTCCTGAAACTGGTTCAAAGTTTCTTCTGCATGTTTCCTTACTGTTGAATCAACAGCTTGTGCACTTAGAAGAACCTGGGTGACTTCCATAGCCATATCTCTCTGCCTGCCAATACCAACATTTAGGTCAAATTGAAATAATAACTAGGCACACACAGCAAGTATTGGAATTGGATCAGTTCACATGCCATATAATAAAGTAAAGGACTTTTTTTTTTTAAGAAGTCACCTCTGTTCAAATAAAATATTGGCCATGGCAGTAAACTAATAGGACAAACAATATTTCCTATCACAGCGCTTAGATAAGTTGGAAACATTTTCATTCTTATACAAGAAAATAGCACAAGAATGTAAAGTTCAACTGAAACAAATGAAACTGAAAGTATGCATCTCTGGCTACTTTTGATAAGACAAAGCTATTATTTCGTGACAGATGAAAACGTATCATTAAATTAACTTCAAACAAGTCTGGAGGAGTTGCAACGGCACATTGGTTACCAAAGCAGCACTCAAAACTAAGCAATAAATAGAACCAAAAGTCAATCTTCCAAATCGAAGAGAACCTTCACCTTTGAGACTTTAACCATCAAACTAAAGACCTAACTGGTCGTAGCAGTTCACCCAATGTGAAAGGGCAAAGGATTATAGCGCTGCAAAATATTATCAATCAACCTAACCCAATTCAACCAAACAGAGATATAAAATCAGTTGAATAATGCACAAGCCAATCCTCCAGGCACTGTAACATCAACTGCTAAAGAACATAAACACACCAAAAAAGATCTTCACAAAGTAAATCAATCTCCAATCATGCAACGAGAAAGTTCCAAAAGTTACATTTTGCTTAGCAACATAAACGATCATTAATTTTTTAGCTTCAAAATACCAGATAATTAATCAGATCAATCAAATAAGTAGATCCAGTAATCCTCCGGTTACTGTAAGCTTCACTTAATCGCAACTCAAAATAAATTAAAAAATATATACAAACGCAAACAATAGGAGAGGGAAAAATTTAATACAAATTTCTAGCGTCGAAAAGCAATTACCTGGAGAAAACAGAATTAGAATAAGTGAAGTTGAGTGGTAAGGAATTCACTCCGGGATCAAAAAAATTCAAAAGCGGCGCCTGTAAAAACCCTAACCGGAGAGTTTTTAGACAGAGAAGATGCAAGCTGTGCGCGTTTCTCTAGAGAGAGAGTGAGAGAAGAGCGGATATAGAGCTAGAATTGAAATTTGAATTTGTGTATACGAATCTCATATATCTGCAATAATAATTGGGTGGGACTAAATGACACCCATCTTATTCTAAGCCCATCCTAATTAAAAATAATAAAAAATTCAAAATATCAATTTTACTTTGAAAAAAAAACCCTAGTTTTCTTCTTTTTTCTTTACTTCTCTTTTTTCATATTTCCTACTTTTTTTTATGTTCAATCTTTTGAAGAATGTAATGTCAATATAATGGCGAACATTCCACACATCTATTAAATGTGTGAAAATCGTAGAAAAAAACGTAAAAAAAACAATCGACTCCGAACAGTTTCGTTCGACCCTGAGTGGCCGAACACAACCTTGACCGAATACGGAGAAGTACGTTCAGCCATAATGGCCGAACATAACTAGTAGATCAAAACCTAATGATAAAATTGGTATTGTTTATTTAAAAAAATATATATTATTATTGAAAAGTGTATGAATTGGGATGGGGTGCCTTTAGTCCCACCCATATCTATATTGTTGTTCAAATGGGACGTAATATATATTATATCTTACCTCAAACATTTTCATCATCATTAAGTGAACGTGGCAACGATTGTTGAGAATGATAAGAAAAGCAATTATCCATCTCTTTTACTTATCAATGTTCAACCCCAATCACAATAATATTTGATTAGGGAATTCAGAAAATGTTGCATATAAAAAAAAAAAAAAAATCCGTCTTAAAATTATTCTCTAAAAATTTCAATACAAATCTCACTCTCAACCCCCTTCCAAAATAAATGAGATAGGACATTTATCATCACACCCTACAAGCAAAGATATTATGACATACACAGTAAATGACAACATTAACACTATATAATATGATCACTAGATGTGTCACACAAGGACAACTACGATACCAACTACATTAATATAAAAAAGCTAAATTCTATACTATATATAAAATGAAAGAAGTTGGCAAAATTTACTAATTTGTCATTTTCCCTCCTAAAAATGTCACATCAAATTGATGATTGTATAAATATTTTCTTTTTGATTTTTTTTATAGGCTCTAAAAACAATATTTTATATATAATCATGCATTTGTTTTTTTGTCATTTACAAGAAAATGTTATGATAATAATATTTAAAAATTCAATTGTGAGCTATATTCCAATAGAATTCATTTCCTTACATCCTAATTTTGAATTTACTCAATACATTTTTTAGGAAATAAAAAAGAGTAAGAAAAGTACTAAACAAGATTTGTCCACATTTATAAATTGTGGAGAAGTTTAGCACCATACACCAACATAATTTCATACATATTCACTTTGGTAATCATATACTTTAACGATATGATTATATTTTAATGATGTGATTAAAATTTGAAAATAATGATATTTAAACATTATGTCAAAAATTAAAAATTTGGAAAATTAGTTTAAAATTTTAATATATAAATGTGGAAAATAGTTTTAAAATCGAAAATTAATTTTACGAGGTGTTATAAAATGTATAAAAGTTTGAAAATAAATTAAAATAGTAATAAAATTTAAAATTAATAATAATAATAAGGTTCAACAATTTAAAATCAACAAATAAAATTTTAAAATTAATTCAAATGTATATGTAATATTAATTTTGAAAGATATAAATATCAATAATTTGAATAAAAAATAGCTTAATAAAAATATTTGGTAATTTATTCGAAATTATTTCAAATAAAAAGATATAACTAATCTAAAAGTTGTTTTAAAAAACTAGAATTTGTTCTAAAATAATTTGAAACATGGTTTCAAAAATCAAAAAATTATTATTTTAAAATGTAAAAATAATTTGGAAGCTAAATATTTTAAATATAAACTAAATTTTGGAATAAATTTAAACTTTTTTGAACAAATCCATCTAACAAACAATGCAGGAAATTATTTACAAATTCTAAAAATAATTCTAAAATGTAAAGAACAAAAATATGAACAAAACATATTAGTAAGTATAATAAATCACTTCTTAATTATTCAGAAATTAAAACTAACAAACACAAAACTATTATTATTATTTTATATTGTGTTCAATTTTATTTTCAAATTTAATTATTGAATATTGATGTTCAATTTATTATTTTATTATTCAGATTTTACTATTTTATATTGTATTGTGTATATATTTATAAATTAATAATATTTGTTATTTCATTTAAATTTCATTTTTAATGCATGTTATATCAAATTCATATCTATTTTAAAATTCATAATTTATTATTTACATTGCATATATAATTATATCGAATTTAAAATGTTGAGTTTCAAAATTGTGTGCATTCAAAATTTCTAATTTTATCGAATACAATTATTTAAAATAACATAATTTTAAAGTTGAAATATTAACATTTTTATTAATATAGATATTTAAAGCAATATATAATTTACATTTAAATGATATATCATTATATTATGTCATCAATATTAAAGATTATTAGATTTTATATAACAATCCGCGCATCACGCGGGTGTATTGCTAGTAATGCACTAAACAAAAATACCAAATATACATAAGACCACTTGTTAGATAGTTAGAGCGCATCTTATACGATGATGCATCCAATTAAATGAATAAATAATATAATCTTTTGAACATTTTTAACGAAAAAAAAAAATTCACAATATCATTATAACATATGACCTCAAACAAAACACTGACCTTAAATACCATACATACAAATATTAAATAAGGAAGCAGTTTTTTTTTTTTTTTTTTTTTTTAATGGTCGTGGTATGATATGACCGACCTTAAGTACCATTAACTGAATCAACTCAAACTAATTAGGTGAAGACATGTTAATTCTACACACTAACATTTTGCATTTGGAAGATATACATATCAACACTGTTAAGAAATCTAAAGTTACCCCTAATTACTACATATGTTTACAATTCAAACTAATTCTTGTTTGGCATTATTATATGGATAAATATTCACATGACTTATTATTTTTAATCAATTTAATAATGCACTTAGATGATTGCTTTCAACATGTACAATGCAAATGTACAATAACTCAACAAACTTAACTAACCATATCAATATTGGTGGGTTGTAAATCAACCAAGTAATTTGTTAACTATTTGGAGTTTGATTTGATAAAAGTTTGTTCGAAAATATTTTGTGTGAGTCGTTAAAATAAACAAACGAACTCAAACTTAAGGCTATTTAAATCGTTAGCTTGGAAGCTAGCTCGTTAGAAGACTCATTCGTAAAATATAATACTAATGTTTGATAATTTGATGTATAGTTTTTATATTTATATTTATGATACACATATAAGTACCTAATTATATATATATATATATATATTTACAATTAAATTATAAAATTTAGATAGTATATTATATTTTTTCAGAATATATAATCTATTTTGTTAATAAATTATTATATAAGATAATTTATTATTAATATTTATTTAAGTTTGTTTGAACTCGATTAACCTTGAATAAGCTTATCAATCGTGAAGATAATCGGTAAATTAAATCAAGTTCGTTTGATAAGTAAATACATTTAATAATACGGTACAGACTTGATTTAATTACATGCCAAATGCTGGTGGTGTAAATTGATAACTACACTATAGCATGAAGTCATAAAAACAAGACCTTGAGATTGAAATAATTTTCCTTAAATATATTTTGTAAGGAAAATCGTAAAGCTTCATGAACTTTCAAAAGAAAGCCACGTGTAAATAGTTAAGCGCATTCTATTGCTTTTAATTAACCAAGAAAGGAAAAAAAACGCTTTGTGCATTTCGGTTCGGGAACCAACGCGAAAGCATTCAGCCAAGAAAAAAAAAAAAAAAATGCCCGCATGGGCATAGCTTAGTCGGTTCCTGGGTGGTAGATTGCTACAAGGACGTAAATTTGGGGGATAGCTCCTTGTGGGCACCAGACACTGGTCCTCCCACCTAATGGGCCGCTAAGTCACCATGATTTACATCCTCCACCAATCCCTGTCGGGTCGGGGGTGGGGGCCCTGGGGGCGAGGGTTTCGCCTTTTGCTACAAGAAAGAAAAAAAAAGCTTTGTGCATTTCGGTTCGGGAACCAACGCGAATGCTACGCGAAAGAACCCGCTCTTTCTCCTATTGGTCCACGTCATAAATGTTGACACTAATACCCTGTCTATTGGACCACGTAAGCATCGGTGACACGATATCTACAATTGTAAGCTCCGATTCAGGTTTGACATCCATGGCTAGTGCCTATAAAACCCCAGTCACCACCTTCCTTTAGTATTAGAGACAACAAATTAAATATGGTGGAGGAGACACACAACATTGCAACAGACACGGCGGCGGAGGCGGCCGGAACTGTTGAAAATGAAAGCAATGTGAAGGAACGGAAAGTGTCCTGGGCCCGACTCCGACGTGTTGACTCACTCAATTTGGAGGCCGGGAAACTTTCTTTCAACCCCACCCATCATGCCTCGCCTCAGGTCTCTTCTTCTTTATATATTTCTCTCGCATTTTCGTTATACTAGATGTTTAATTTGTTGATACACGCTTACATCAACTCATTCCATTGAAATCGGTTACGTACATCTCTCAGGTCTGGCTTTTGATTATAATATTAGAATTCCATATGCAAGTAGAGACGGATCCATACATCCCAGGGTGGGGGCACGTGCCCCCACATAATTTTTTCTGTTATCATTTTTGTCTTCGTTTTTCTAAACCGTGTAAAGCTTTTTTCAACTAAAGTTGCTGTCAACTTAGGGCACCCACATTGATTCATTTGTGGGTGTTTTTAATTAAAACAAAAGGTGTGTTAATTAATGTAGTGTGTTTTTAAGTGTGTGTTTTTATATAATTAGTGTGTGTGTTAATAGGGCACAAATACCAATTCATTTTGAGGTGTTATTAATTAAAACATGTGTGGTGTTAACTAATGTGGGGATGTTTTTAAGTGTGTGTTTTTGTGTAAGTATGGGTGTGTTAAGATGTAAGAATAGCATTCTTGTCCTCTTTGTAATTATTAGCTAATGATTGGAAAGAGTGTGTATTTTAGTGGATAAAAATAATAGAATAAAAATTAGTGGATAATGAGACCCACATGTAATGATTGCATTTGTGTTAAATTGATGTAAATTTGTGACAAATTGATGTTGATGTGTGTTTTTAAAAAGTAGATGTTTTTAATTAGTGTGTTGTCATGTGGGCCCCACACAAAAATGGTGTGCTAAAAATCCATTAATGTTGTGTGATTTTGCATTCTCTCTCTTTGTGTTAAATTGATGTAGGGGTGTGTTTTTAAAAAGTAGATGTTTTTAATTAGTGTGTTGGCATGTGAGATCCACACTAAAATGGTGTGCTAAAAACATATTGATGCGGATGCCCTTAGAGAAAAGGGAATTTTGGTTTAGAATTTTCAATAAAAACACAAGGTATGGGGCCTGAAATTAGTTTTTTTTTTTACTATGTTATTTATCAATTATTAGTCAATTCCAGGAAAAAAAGAAAAATTTTTTTGGATCAGCACCTTGTGTTTGCCACTATTTTGCTTTGTTTTAAATCGTTTTTTTAAAATATAATATTATGTAGTTTTATTGTTGATATTTTATAATTTAATAGAGAATGGTCTGTGGGTATGGTCTAATACAATATATAAATATACAATCTATTATTAAAACAAATCACTTTCCAAAAGAGGTTTTTGATAGTGTTGATAATGAGTTAATAATGCAAATATTTCAGTCAATAAAAACTCGTAGGTTTCAATTGTAATAGACTTGGATTGTTATGTGTTAAAAAAAAATTCAAGTATTTTATATTTTAGTTATTTTGTGCTCCCAATTAAAAAAGTCTGGATCCATCCATGCATGCAAGTAGATTGAATTTAAAAAATGATGAAATGCAGGGTAGTTGGGTGAGGACAGTGAGCTTGGCGTTTCAAAGCATAGGGTGATATATGGAGACATAGGAACGTCACTGTTGTACGTGTACGACAGCTGTTTTCCAGACGGGATCATCCAACACAAACATGATATTCTGGGCGTCCTCTCCCTCATCATTTACACCATTATTTTGGTCCCTATGATCAAATACTTCTTTCTTGTTTTGTGGGCTAATGACAATGGCGATGGTATTTATTTTGTCTTATTCTCCACTTTTCAACTACTGTTTTAGCAAAAAAAACATGAATTGTGTGCAGGAGGGACATTCGTACTATATTCCCTGATATGCCGTTATGCAAATGTGGGCCTCATTCCAAAAGACCAACCTGAGGATAGACAACTTTCCAACTATAGACTGGACACACCATCAAACCAGCTTCGACGTGCTGAGAAGATCAAACGTAAACTGGAGACGAGCAAAACTGCTAAGATTCTCCTCTTTCTTACCACCATCCTCGGAACTTCTATGGTCATTGGTGATGGTGTTCTCACTCCATCCATCTCAGTTCTTTCTGCTGTGAGTGGAATCAAGCCTCTGAACAAAGGTACGTAAATTGAAGCACGTGACAATTATGATATTTATTTGCATGTTATAATGAATGTGTTGTTGATTGGTTTTGCAGACGCAGTAGTGTATATTTCAATAGCCATATTGATCGTTATCTTTAGTGTGCAACGTTTTGGCACAGATAAAGTGGGCTATTCCTTTGCTCCAGCCATCTGCTTATGGTTTCTATTCATAAGTGGGATTGGTTTGTACCACTTATTCCAACATGATGTCACTGTTTTAGGTGCCTTCAATCCCAAATACATTTTTGATTACTTTAAAAGAAACAGCAAGAAAGGATGGGTGTCTCTAGGAGGCGTGGTTCTCTGCATCACAGGAACTGAAGCCATGTTTGCTGATTTAGGCCACTTTAGCGTACGAGCAGTCCAAGTAAGTTTAAGCTATTAATGCTCTACCTTAATTACTAATTAATTATCTTAACATATTCATGAATAAATGCAGATAAGTTTCTCCGGAATAGTATTTCCTTCTCTTCTATTTGCATATATTGGACAAGCTGCATATCTTACCAAGTTCCCAGATCATATAGGCAATACTTTCTACGACTCTGTACCAGGTAATTAAGTCTCTATTACATATCCTCCAATCAAAACCCTACAAATCGTCTAAAAGCTTGCATCATGAGCAGATTCTTTGTATTGGCCTACGTTCGTAGTGGCCAACGCGGCAACCATTATCGCGAGCCAAGCAATGATCTCCGGAGCATTTGCCATAGTCTCTCAGTCTTTGAGTATATCCTGTTTTCCACGTGTCAAAGTCGTCCACACTTCTACCAAGTACGAGGGCCAAGTCTACATCCCAGAAGTGAACTACCTTCTCATGATCGCTTGCGTGTTAGTAACATTCAGGTTCAAGTCCACAGAGAACATAGGTCACGCTTATGGTATCGCTGTCGTTGCTGTCATGGTCATCACCACGTGTCTGGTCACCCTCATCATGCTCATGATCTGAAAGACCAACATCTGGTGGATCTCCTTGTTCTTCGTTGTTTTCATGTCCATAGAGCTCCTCTACTTCACATCAGTTCTCTACAAGTTTATCCAAGGCGGCTATCTCCCATTGGCCTTCTCTTTCGTCCTCACTATGATGATGGCAATCTGGCACTATGCCCAGCAGCAACGATACATGTTTGAGCTGGAAAACAAGGTCTCGAGCGACTACATTACGGACCTGGTAAGAAACCCCAACATTAGCAGAATCCCTGGAATTGGGCTTCTTTATTCAGAGCTTGTGCAGGGGATTCCTCCAATTTTTCCTCATTTCATCTCCAATGTTCCTTCCTTACATTCCCTCGTCATATTCGTGTCCATAAAGTCTATCCCAATCAGCAAAGTGGTCCCACATGAGAGGTTTCTTTTCAGACAGGTGGAATACAGAGTGTTTCGTTGCGTTGTTAGGTATGGATACAAGGATGTAATCGAAGAGCCAATGGAGTTCGAACGCCAGCTGGTTGAGAACCTGAATGAGTTCATGAGGCACGAGCATTTCGTGCTGGAGAGCGATGAAATTACGTCTGATCAAGGTGTTGTTCCACAATCTGGTTTGTTGGGGGATGGAATTAAGGCAAGGAAGTCGAGTTCTTCGGTCGTGCACGTTGAAGAGGCTCTGCCTTCATCGGGCTCGATCCAGTCGTTTAATGGTGTAAGAATATCGGGAAATTTAAGAGGAGTGGAAGAGGAGATGCAAGGAGTGGAGAAAGCGATGGATCAAGGTGTTTTTTATCTCATCGGAGAAGCAGATGTGGTGGCCAAGAAGGAATCGTCGTTGATAAAGAAGGTTGTCATCAACTATGCTTATAGTTTTCTGAGGAAGAATTTCAGACAAGGGGAGAAGATGTTGGCTATTCCCAGGAACAAGCTTCTTAGGGTTGGAATGACATATGAGGTGTGATATATATATATAGGGTGGGACTATCCATACCCCACCATTTTCTAAACATACCCCATAATTAGTAAATGAAAATTAAATATAATTATAAAGACTAAAATGTCCTTATATTTAAAAAGAAAAATTATTCACCCTCTATTCCCATATTTTTTTATCCTTTTGAAACCCTAGCAATGGAATCATCCTATCAATCCAATTTAATAAAGAAAAATCGTGATGAAATGCTAAATACTTTATCAAAAAACATTGTTCATCCAAAAAATCCACCTTTCCGATTTATCCGAACTGAAATTATACCCGACAATCCCGTTCGATCATGGTTGTTCAAACAAAAAGAAGTGTGTTCAATCACCAGGATTGAACATCTTATATTATGTTTGTGTCACGAACACAAGCAGAGTGATATGTGTGGCGTGCGTGAGAAGAAAAATAGAGAGAAGATTTGCAGAGAATTGGTTATTTCTTGTTATTCTCATAGAATGTGCATGTGTATATACATATACTCTATCGCACATGTAAGCAACGTGGAGGATCGAATGACACCGTTTCTAGAGTTTAAGCTAAACAACGTCGTTGCTCTAATACGCGTATGCACAACTCACGCATTTACAAGTAGAAATGCAACTCTCTCAACCTAACTAACATAAAAGAAAGCAAAAGGAAATCAACAGCAGCTCCATGACATTAACCCCCTGCATTAGTCTTGTCCTCAAGACAATAACTTTGGATATTTAGCCTGGACATCCTCCATTACTTCCAATTCAAGTGTATCATCAGCTTGTTCCTCATCTCATTCCACCAGAATTAGATACAATTTCTTACACTTGTGACCAATGTGGAATATCTCATCACAATTGAAGCAAAGACTCTTGTCTCTCCTAGCTTTCATCTCCTCTGGTGTGAGTCTCTTGATAGGTGGAATTTTAGGATTCATCACTCCATTCTTAACGTCATCATTTCCACTAGGAATAGTTTGAAGAGGTCTAGTGAACACTTTTTGGTTCTTAGTGAGTATGTGAACTAGATCCTCACTCTGAAGAACCAATTAAGTAGCAGTCAACAGAGTAGCAGGCTTTTGAATATTCATAAGTTTACCAACCTCCTCCTTCAATCATCCAATAAAGTTTTCCATGAAATACTCCTCAGTTAAATTCTTGTTACTTTCTCTCAGAAATGCTCTCACTTTTTCAAATTCATTAATATAGGATTGCACATTTCTTGTTTGTCTCAAGCGATTGAACTGGGCTACTAAACTACCTCCAGTTGGATTCATAAACCGATCCATCACAAGCTTAGTAAACTCACTCCATGAGATATTACCTCTCTCTTCCACATAATCCACAAACCAATGATCTGCAATCCCCTCTAAATTCATAGCAACTAGGCTTAGCTTATCATAATCTGTCATGTCATAGTATGAGAAGTATCTATAACATTTACGAAGCCACATCCTCAGATTATCCCCATTGAACTTAGGAAATTCCAGTTTAGGAAATTTTCCACCATTAAAACCTTGATTTCCACTCATCATATTCATCGGTACAGTAGACAATATTCCAGCCTCATTTCTCTCCTGATTCATATTGTTTCTACAGCCCGATCCCGATCCAATTGTCATAGATGAATTAGAAGAGTGAGTAGGTTCCTTACCTTTGCTCATCGACTGATTTTGCTGCTCCTTCATAATATTCAGTATTTGAGTCTTCAACATCTCGCCCAAACTATCCAGCTTCGATTCGAGTCGCGATTCCACCTGAGACTGAGCTTGTAACACCGCAGCTTGCCCAGCCAGCAATTCATTCACTTGTGACTCAAGTGCATCGATGCGTTGGTCGTGAGTCTTAACCGTCATGGATACAAAGTTTGCGCAGCTTGGCTCTGATACCAATTGTCACGAACACAAGCAGGGTGATGTGTGTGACGTGTGGGAGAAGAAAGATAGAGAGAAGATTTGCAGAGAATTGGTTATTTCTTGTTATTCTCATAGAATGTGCATGTGTGTATACATATACTCTATCTCACAAGTAAGCAACGTGGAGGATCGAACGACACCGTTTCTAGAGTTTAAACTAAACGACGTCGTTGCTCTAATACGCCTATGCACAACACACGTCTTTACAAGTAGAAATGCGACTCTCTCAACCTAACTAACATAAAAGAAAAAAAAAACTAACATAAAAGAAAGCAAAAGGAAATCAAACAAGGAAATCAACAGCAACTCCATGACAGTTCGATATCTCTAAATCGAACCTATCACTGTATGTTCGATCTTGATTGTCAAACACAAAAAAGTATGTTCAACCAATCAGGTCAAACACAGTTTTGCAAAAAAAAAAAAAGAAATTTTTATCATGTTTTCATAGATTTCGCTGCGGTGATGAGTTCTTCTTCAAGAATTAAAAGAGAAAAAAGAAGAAAAAACTCTTTTACGTTGCTAAAATGGAATTGAAAATAAAGAAAAAAAGAGAGAAAGTTGGAGAAGGGGAGAGAATGAGAGACGAGGAGAGAGAGTGGTTGGGGTGGCAGCTTGAGGGAGAGATAGAGTTGTGTTTTCTTTTCTTCCACTTAAGGGTAATAATGGAATTAACTGGGGTGTGTTTAGAACTTTTGTAAGTTATAATTATTTCTTTTCTTCCACTAAAGGGTAATAATTAATTTTGTGTTATAATATACATTTATTATTTCAACTTTGCCGATATCTTGTTTTCCAGATATATGGTTTTTATTTAGTGAAATGTATATATGTTTATTAAACTAGTATAAGTCCCGTGCGATGCACGGACATATAAATTTTACAATTTATATGTTTAGATAAGAAAATGTAGAACACTTAAAATAATACATTTTTTTTTAGAGAATTCAGATCTAATTTAATACTGATGTACGACCATTAAATTGAAATATTTCGATTTGATGTGAAAACTTTAATTTATGAAACAAAATCAAGTTCTCGATCATATTTCAATCTCATTTTTTATTCATGTGATGCATGGACAAATATATTTGAAGTGTCAATAAATTTTTGGTATAAAAATGTTAATTATGAAAAACAATATACTTCTTCAAAGTTATTTTAATTTAATCTACTACTCATATAAATTATAAATTTTAAGTATTTCTTATTTTCATCATACATTATTTTATTATTTTATTACTAATTGTTTTTGTCACAATTAATTTGGAAAAAACTTATGAAAATATATGCTAACAACTTATTTATTATAATGAGTGTAAAAACTCAAAAAAATTCAAAAGCAGCGCCCGTTTTTAGACAGAGAAGATGCAAGCTGTGCGCGTTTCTCTAGAGAGAGAGTGAGAGAAGAGCGGATATAGAGCTAGAATTGAAATTTGAATTTGTGTATACGAATCTCATATATCTGCAATAATAATTGGGTGGGACTAAATGACACCCATCTTATTCTAAGCCCATCCTAATTAAAAATAATAAAAAATTCAAAATATCAATTTTACTTTGAAAAAAAAACCCTAGTTTTCTTCTTTTTTCTTTACTTCTCTTTTTTCATATTTCCTACTTTTTTTTATGTTCAATCTTCTGAAGAATGTAATGTCAATATAATGGCGAACATTCCACACATCTATTAAATGTGTGAAAATCGTAGGAAAAAACGTAAAAAAAACAATCGACTCCGAACAGTTTCGTTCGGCCCTGGGTGGCCGAACACAACCTTGACCGAATATGGAGAAGTACGTTCAGCCATAATGGCCGAACATAACTAGTAGATCAAAGTCTAAGGGTAAAATTGATATTGTTTATTTAAAAAAAAAATTGAAAAGTGTATGAATTGGGGTGGGATGCCTTTAGAAATGAGACGTAATAGAAAATATTATATTTTACCTCAAACATTTTCATCGTCATTAAATAACCGTGATGACAATGATTGTTGAGACTGATAAGAAAATCAGTTATCCATCTCTTTTACTTATCAATGTTCAACCCAATCACAATAATATTTGATTAAGGAATTCAGAAAATGTTACATATAAAAAAAACAAAATCAGTCTTAAAATTATTCTCTAAAATTTTTCAATACAAATCTCACTCTCAATCCCCTTCCAAAATAAATATGATAGGACATTTATCATCACACCCTACAAGCAAAGATATTATGACATACAAAGTAAATGACAACATTAACAATTGACAACATTAACACTATATAATATGATCACACAAGGACAACTACGATACCAACTACATTAATATAAAAAAGCTAAAATAATGCACTAAATAAAAATACCAAATATACATAAGACCACTTGTTAGATAGTTAGAGCGCTGATATACGATGATGCATCCAATTAAATGAATAAATAATATAATCGTTTGAACATTTTCAACGAAAAAAAATCATTCACAATATCATTATAACATATGACCTCAAACAAAACACTGACCTTAAATACCATAAATACAAATATTAAATAAGGAAGCAGTTTATTTTTTATTTTTTTAATGGTCGTGGTATGATATGACCGACCTTAAATACCATTAACTGAATCAACTCAAACTAATTAGGTGAAGACATGTTAATTCTACACACTAACATTTTGCATTTGGAAGATATACATATATTAACACTGTTAAGAAATCTAAAGTTGCCCCTAATTACTACATATGTTTACAATTCAAACCAATTCTTGTTTGGCATTATTATATGGATAAATATTCACATGACTTATTATTTTTAATCAATTTAATAATGAAGTAGATGAATGCTTTTAACATGTACAATGCAAATTTACAATAAGTCAACAAACTTAACTAACCATATCAATATTGGTAGGTTGTAAATGAACCAAGTCATTTGTTAACTATTTGAAGTTTGATTTGATAAAAGTTTGTTCGAAAATATTTTGTGTGAGTCGTTAAAATAAACAAACGAACTCAAAGTTAAGGCTATTTAACTCGTTAGCTTGGAGGCTAGCTCGTTACAAGACTCGTGAACTCGTTCGTAAAATATAATACTAATGTTTGATAATTTGATATATATATATAGTTTTTATATTTATGATACACATATAAGTACCTAATTATAGATATTTTTACAATTAGATTATAAATTTTAGATAGTAAATTATATTTTTCTAGAATACATAATCTATTTTGTTAATAAATTATTATATAAAATAAATTATTATTAATATTTATTTAAATTTGTTTGAACTCGATTAACCTTGAATAAAAACTTATCGATCGTGAAGGTAATCGGTAAATTAAATCAAGTTCGTTTGATAACCAAACTCAAATATTTAATAATACGGTACAGACTTGATTTAATTACATCCCAAATGCTGGTGGTGTGAATTGATAACTACACTACAGCACGGTCATAAAAACAAGACCTTGAGATTGAAATAATTTTCCTTAAATATATTTTGTAAGGAAAATCGTATAAGCTTCATGAACTTTCAAAAGAAAGCCACGTGTAAATAGTTAAGCGCATTCAGCTATTGCTTTTAACTAACCAATAAAGGGAAAAAAAAACGCTTTGTGCATTTCAGTTCAGGAACCAACGCGAAAGAACGATTTTTCCACGTGCCAAAAGAACCCCCCTTGGCCACCACGTTCCCCTCTTTCTCCTATTGGTCCACGTCATCAATGTTGACACTAATACCCTATCTATTGGACCACGTAAGCATCGGTGACACGATATCTACAATTGTAAGCTCCGATTCAGGAGGGAAAGGCTTAATTCTTAGTCGATAGATCATTGGTCCACGTCATCGTCGATGACGGGTTCACTTTGCCCCAGATTGGTATATAAGGGACCCCACCTTTGCCTGGTTTATTCCAGATTCAGAACTCAAAACTCAGAAGTAGAGGAAAAGATAGGATAATAATTAAATAACAAAATAAAGAAAGAAAACTACATAGAGGAGAAGGGCAAAACTAGATTTCACGCTTTGCAGCTATGGCTGGTGCGTTCAGGAGACGCGCATCGTTGATTGTATTCGCGATCGTTTTGCTAGGTGAGCGTCTCTATCTCTCTCTTTCTCTCTTGTTTATGTAGAGAATTATTCGTTTTTAGCTGAGATTTCAGCATTTCCATGTATATACATGTTCGATTTGTTTTGTCACACTGTCTTTTGTAAGCTATATTTTTTGGTAAGATTGAACGATATGTTTTAGGAAAAATATTGACGAAACTTTTTAGCATTATTATGTACTCACAGACCACAGTGATCCCTTTCTACGTTTTTTAAGTTCGTATGAATGTGGTTTTGTGTCAGATCTAATATAATCTAGGTATGAGTTTGACAAAATCAATGTTTTTCCTTTTGTTCTGATTAAATACAATAATGTGATTTTCAAATTTATTAAACGAGCACACCGACTGTTTATATTCTTTTATTTGATCACATCATTTATGGTCATTGGTTTATGGCTGTCTTTTATTCAGGGTTTAACCTTCCAAATCGGACAGTGTTCATATAATCTTTTTTTTTTCCTTTAATAAATGAATACTATTGAAAAAGATTTTTTTTTTTTTTAAATTTTGTGAATTAACTTCTCTTTGTACCTCTTGATTAACAGATAGAGTAATTACGGATTGAATATCATAATGTGAATGAATATTTTAAATTATAAGAGTATATAAAAGTTACTGAACTGGAAATAGATCTATTATTTTTGAAAATTTTTGGATTCTTACAGCTTTGTTATATTATCCGATCCATTAAGAAGCTGCATTAAGAAAAACATAATGCATGTGACTAGTATGGTACATAATGTGACTCATGGTATTAACATTTACAATCATCTGGAATTTGTACTAATGTGGTTCTTGATCTTTGGAGCAGGAAGTTTATTTGCATTTTCCATAGCCAAGGAGGAAGCTGTAAAAATTGGAACAGTTATTGGCATTGATCTTGGTACTACTTATTCATGTGTTGGTGTTTACAAGAATGGACATGTAGAGATTATAGCAAACGATCAAGGTAACCGCATCACCCCTTCGTGGGTTGGTTTCACCGACAGTGAGAGGTTGATTGGTGAAGCCGCAAAGAATCAGGCAGCTGTTAATCCCGAGAGAACTATCTTTGACGTCAAGAGACTTATTGGCAGAAAGTAATTCTTCTTTTCACTTTTATACTGGAGATATTTTATTGAGTATCAGTATCACGGCTCTAACTAATGCTACTGTGCAGGTTTGATGATAAAGAAGTACAAAAGGACATGAAACTTGTTCCATACAAGATTGTGAACAAGGATGGAAAACCCTACATTCAGGTCAAGATTAAGGATGGTGAGACCAAGGTATTCAGCCCTGAAGAGATTAGCGCCATGATCTTGACAAAAATGAAGGAGACAGCTGAGGCTTACCTTGGAAAGAAAATTAAGGATGCTGTTGTCACTGTTCCCGGTAAAGTTTTATAGCTGAATTCTTCTTCAATTTGATTGAAAAACATCATGCTGTTACTGATTTCGTTTGCTTCTCCTCTGCAGCTTACTTCAATGATGCTCAGAGGCAGGCCACTAAAGATGCTGGAGTAATTGCTGGTTTGAATGTTGTAAGGATTATCAACGAACCAACTGCTGCAGCAATTGCTTATGGTTTAGATAAGAAAGGCGGTGAAAAGAACATTCTTGTATTTGATCTTGGTGGTGGAACTTTTGATGTCAGTATCTTGACCATTGATAATGGTGTTTTTGAGGTCCTTGCGACAAATGGAGACACTCATTTGGGAGGTAAGCTGCTTTATTAAACATTTTCATGAATTTAATGTATCATTTAAGCATAAACATTGGAATATGATTCTTTCAAGGTAAATTTGAACCTTATGCAGCATGCATGCAGCTCATGATGCTGACACAATAGTAATATCTAGATTTTTTCTGATAATTTCATATCCAAGTCTTTCTGCATAGCTATCTACTTCTTCCACTTTTTTTTTTGCATGTTCAATCACCTTTAAACGTTACAAATACAAAGTAACTTGTCCATAGTCTTAGTGGATATGAGATATAAAATGTGAAATAATATCCTTTTTTTATTTCTATTAAATTAATCTGAACTGGTTTGACGACTGAACATGCTTTAAAAGGCTACATTGACTTTTCTAATGCTAGAGTTGTCTCCATTTTAACCACCAGAAATTTATAACCTGAGAATCTTATGAGCTAGCTGCTCTGGCTTCTGTGGGATGTAAACTTCTGCATTCTAGTTATTTTCAAGTGTCTAGGAGAAATTTTAAGTCCTTTTGTGGACATTATCTTATGATCAAAATTTTGATTCTCTCATCAGGTGAGGATTTTGATCAGAGGATCATGGAATACTTCATCAAGTTGATCAAGAAGAAGTATGGGAAGGACATCAGCAAGGATAACAAAGCCCTTGGCAAATTAAGGAGGGAATGTGAACGTGCTAAGAGATCTTTGAGTAGTCAACACCAGATCCGTGTGGAGATTGAGTCTCTCTTTGATGGCGTCGATTTCTCTGAACCTCTTACTAGAGCTCGTTTTGAAGAGCTGAACAATGATTTGTTCAGAAAGACAATGGGTCCTGTTAAGAAGGCCATGGAAGATGCAGGTTTGGAAAAGCGCCAAATTGATGAAATTGTTCTTGTTGGTGGAAGCACTAGGATTCCCAAGATTCAACAGCTTCTCAAGGACTATTTTGATGGTAAGGAACCTAGTAAGGGTGTTAACCCGGATGAGGCAGTTGCTTACGGTGCTGCTGTCCAAGGAGGAATTTTGAGTGGAGAAGGAGGTGATGAAACCAAAGGTACTGCCTATCTTCATACCATTCTACTGATAATCATTATTGCTTATTGTTAGTAAAATTATTCTATGAGTTGAGCATCAGTTACTAATTATCTGTTCTTGCATCAGATATTCTTCTTTTGGATGTGGCGCCGCTCACTCTTGGTATTGAAACTGTTGGTGGAGTGATGACCAAATTGATTCCTAGGAACACCGTTATTCCAACGAAAAAATCCCAAGTTTTCACTACCTATCAGGACCAACAAACCACTGTCACAATCCAGGTATGAATTTGATTACTGAAATTTCAAAGGATTGAGGCTTGCCGCACTTTTCTGCATAATAATAACATAAAAATTTGTTCATTGTGAAGGTCTTTGAGGGTGAACGGAGCCTTACAAAGGACTGTAGGTTGCTCGGGAAATTCGATCTAACAGGAATAGCCCCAGCCCCAAGGTTCATACCCCTCTAATATTTTATTGTAATTGAAAGATTTCAACTGTATTTCAAAACCTTGTCCTGACTCTCTCTGTTTGAACAGAGGAACCCCTCAAATTGAAGTTACCTTTGAGGTTGATGCAAACGGTATTCTGAATGTCAAGGCTGAAGACAAGGCCTCTGGAAAATCTGAGAAGATCACAATCACCAACGACAAAGGTCGTTTGAGCCAAGAAGAGATTGAACGGATGGTCAAGGAAGCCGAAGAGTTTGCTGAGGAAGATAAGAAGGTCAAAGAAAGAATTGATGCAAGAAACAGCTTGGAGACTTACGTTTACAACATGAGGAACCAGATAAACGACAAAGATAAACTAGCTGACAAATTGGAGTCAGATGAGAAGGAGAAGATCGAGACAGCGACCAAGGAGGCTTTGGAATGGATGGATGACAACCAGAATGCGGAGAAGGAGGATTATGAGGAGAAGCTGAAAGAGGTAGAAGCAGTGTGCAACCCAATTATCTCAGCTGTTTATCAGAGATCTGGTGGGGCCCCTGATGGCAAAACCGAGGATGAAGATGATGGCCACGACGAGCTGTAAACGATTTGTTTTCAGTAACGAGAGATGTTAGTCATAGAAACTTTGATGCATTTATTTTTTTAGTTTGCAAAAAAGTTTTGATGAGGATGCAGTATCTGGCACGATAGTTTTTGATGTATTTGGCAGGGAATGAAAGACTATGAGATGTTTGCATGTCCCTTGCTTTTGGATATTGATTATCTGAATTTAAAGGCAGCATAAGTATGTCATCTGTAATTGCAGTTTCATGTTTATGTTTCAACATTCGCTTGGTCTGCAAAATCATGTTTTTGTTACAAATTCATATGTGTTTCTTGAGAATATTACAAGTTGAAATGAAGACATTCTTTACAAATAAATATTACTAGCCAAGATAGATAAGGAGACATGGATGGAGTCCAACAACAGATACTTGAAGAACATAATCAATTAGTGAGGTGCAGGCTGTGTCCACCTATAATCAACATAATCCCTATATATATCTGCACCATTCTTGAATACAACATAAAAATTTCCACCTACCTTGGCATTAACATCTTAGCATAGCACACGGCATGTCAACAACAATGGTTAGCAAATATAACAAAACTCGAAACTTGCAGGGATATAACCCAGTAACAACGTCGATGACCCCCACTTTCTTCCATGCTTGCCTACAATACAAATCTTTTATCTCTCAACTTCAATGCTCAGCAAACAAATCTATGCATAATGGCAACATATATTTTGAGCAACTACTGAATCTGATGCTCCAAACAACAAGTAAACTTAATCTTGTATAATCAATAGAGCTGCAACTGCACCTCATTTGACACCTTTTGAGCCGCCATTGCAGCTACAAATGTTTCGTCCAACTCAGTGCTCTCTACGCCCTCCCACTCATCGTCACTATCACTCGCCTCAGTTTCTTCCAAAACCCTAACTGAGGAACTAAGGGCTTTTTCATCAAGTACGGGTTTTGATCTGAGAAGGAGAAGAGCTTCGCGAGAAGGAATCCCACTTTCTTCCATGCTTGCCTACAATACAAATCTTTTATCTCTCAACTTCAATGCTCAGCAAACAAATCTATGCATAATGGCAACATATATTTTGAGCAACTACTGAATCTGATGCTCCAAACAACAAGTAAACTTAATCTTGTATAATCAATAGAGCTGCAACTGCACCTCATTTGACACCTTTTGAGCCGCCATTGCAGCTACAAATGTTTCGTCCAACTCAGTGCTCTCTACGCCCTCCCACTCATCGTCACTATCACTCGCCTCAGTTTCTTCCAAAACCCTAACTGAGGAACTAAGGGCTTTTTCATCAAGTACGGGTTTTGATCTGAGAAGGAGAAGAGCTTCGCGAGAAGGAATGAGAAAACGGCGCCGAAAATCACCGATTGAAAATTCGTTGGAATATCGGCGATATATCGACGATATATCGGCGATATTTGAATATCGGGAAGGCTGTGTACAAATTTGTCATTTTATCACAATATATCGGCGATATATCGACAATTTATCGGCGATATATCGGTCAGTTTCTCATTTTCTATATTTTTTTAAATTTTTTTACATGTTTTACATATTATTTGGTTGTTATATAAATATTTAAATAGTAGCTTGTTTTCTTGGAAATTCAGGTTCTGGGAATTTGAGGTTCGAATCTCAACCATTGCATTTATTTAATTTTTATTCTACATTTTAGTTGTCTTGATAAAATTTTAATCCTACATTTCATTTTAGTTGTCTTGATAAAATTTTAATAGTCATATTCTACATTTTAGTTGTCTTGATAAAATTTTAATCCTACATTTCATTTTAGTTGTCTTGATAAAATTTTAATAGTCAATTCTTTATTTTTTGTGATAAAATTTTAATCCTACATTTCATTTTAGTTGTCTTGATAAAATTTTAATAGTCAATTCTTTATTTTTTGGTCCATATTATAAGTTCCAAACCATTATTATCCTACATTTCATTTTAGTTGTCTTGATAAAATTTTAATAGTCAATTCTTTATTTTTTTGTCCATATTATAAGTTCCAAACCATTATTCTTTATTTAGTTGATTAATTATTCTTATAATTTATTATGATAAATAATTTTTTTTCCATATCTTTAAAATTGAAGATGAATTCATTTAATTTTTTTAAAGTAATTAAATACTAGTTCTTGTTGTAATTTTTTTGAAGATTTTTTTTTAAAGTAATTCTTTAAAGTAATTCATTTAATTTTTTTTAAATTTTTTTAGATTATTTATTTAGTTTATCTCTAAATTTGTTGTAAACATATCTTTTTATTTGAAATTTAAGTTCAATATATGTATTAATGTTACTTATAATATTATATAAAGTACTAGATATTTTTTTCAATTTTTTTTATAAATTTTTCAAATTTTTTTGCATAAAAACCGATATATCCATCGATATCGATATATCCGTAAAATCAAGGTACCGATATATCCATCGATATCGATATTTTAGTCCTTGTTTCTACTTTACTTTTCAGGCGGTTGCGTTTGGTACAGTGCAACTGTCAAAAGTTGATAGGTGGCCTTCTTTGAAACTCAAGTGAAACGTGCATCCATTGGAGTAGAGACAGAGAGAGAAGACCCTGCTATTATTGGACCAAGCTTGGGTAGGGCCCAGGTACAACGATCAGATGGTACTTTACTTTTGTTTTGATGGAATGATTTTAAAAAAAATTGAAATTCATAGTAATAAATTTATTTATGATATTTGAATTGTCCATAGATTCTAAATCTATCTATTTCATTATGAACATAATGAGTTAATAATTTGGATGATTTTTGAATCCAATTTAATGAGGTGAATTTAAAATATATTTATTTCAAATTTTGTATTACAAATTACTCAATTAAAATATAATCGAAGAGAATTTCTTGACATATCATTCAATTCTCTTTATATCAAAATATCATTTTCTGTATATTCATATATACATACCTAAAAGATATAATTAATGAACAGTGAATATTAACTTAATATTCAATGTGTGTAGGTTTACAAAAATTAATAAACGTTTTAAAGAATTTATAATTGTACAAAGGTGCTGTAAACTCAATAATCAAACAATATTTCTCTCAAAAAAATCAAAGAACATTGTGCAGCTTCAGATTCTCTTGCTCCATGGCTTCAGTTTCTCTTCCATAACCTGAAAAAGATCCCAGAAGACAAAAAACCAAAATAAAAATCATTTTCCAAGCATTGAAAATCTCCAAAGTAGATTCCTTTAAAATATTTAGAAAGCACGTAGCACCCTCTATTTCAAATCATCACCTATCTCTATATTATCGACATTGGCACGGTTAGACAATTACATCAATAAATTCATTCAATCAAGAACATGCATAGCTTATCAAAAATGAAAGATAATTTGAAACGTACTTGGATCCACATTAATTGCACCAGTTTATGCGGAATCTCAATCAAATGCATTCGTCCCCATGATTTGACTTTGATGGTACTTGTTAACTGAACGGGCCCAAATCGTAATTGTCCAGGCTTCTTTGGGCCTGTAGCAAAATGTTGGCTGTATTCAGGCCCTCTACCCTGGAAGGCCCAAATATTGAACCAAAAAGCGCAGAAGAAAATGCAAGAAAAGAATGAAGAAACATGGATGAATGGTGTTTGAAGCATTAGCCAACACTGGCTTGAGAATTCCTACATCATAAACAGGCGTAAAGTCAGCATGAAACAATCCAAAGCTCCTCTCGCAAGTCGGGCCGGGCTTTAAATCCTCATTGAACAATGCAAAAATGTAGGTCTCAAAGGTCCTATTAGGCATAAGAGGTGTCCCAATGCCAGAATTCACATGTTGCAATAAATTCTTGTTGTATTCAGCTGCACTCTCTCTGTCAACCCCAGCTTGGCCTCTATCCCCTCTCCATGCCCACCCTGTTTCCCCTATAACAATCTCCATATCCTCAAAGCCTAGTCGTTTTATCGCAGAATAAACAGCATCCAGTTGCCCATCCAGCATGTTGCCATAGGTGAGGTTAGTGAGCTCATCTGAAACCCCACTATTAGGCCTGAAAAGGGCGTAGTCTAAGCTGTCCTGAGAGCATCCAAAGAAGGGATATGGGTTGATGATGAAAGGAGAATTAGTGGCCTTTAAGAAGGTGAGAAGAGGTTTGATGATATAGGTATCATAGCCTTGTCTGAACTTCCCACTTGAAGGAGGGTTCGAGCTTGAAAGTATGCCTAAAGAATGGGGTGTTGAGATCTTGATTCTATCGATCAACGATTCTGCAACTAGAGCAGTGTGGAGAGACTCCATTGCAGGGACAAGGTTGAGGATCAGGAGCTTGTTTGCAGTGGAGATCACTTCGTTTCCGACCAGGATTCGGACAATGTTGGTGGCGTGAATATATGGGACGATGTTGGATTTCAGCCATTGTTGGGCATAGTATGGTCTTGTGAGCAGTGGGATTTGGTCATTGGTAATGGTTACAGTGATGGCAATCCTAGTGTGTGCAAATGCAGTGAGCATTTCTGGGTCGGAGTCGAAGAATCTGACACGGGTGATAATGGTGGAGTTGACTAAGAATCCGGCGACTTGTGGTGGCGGAGGGAGGTTGTCCGCCACCGTGCCATAGTTAACTCCGATCAGCCCCTTCACACCTGCAACAAAAATATTGATCATAATTTTTTTTTAGGTAGATTATATATATGTGATCATGTGTCTGAATTTGTGATTTTTAAGGTTGTAAGAAAGCAAACAAATATATATACATACCTTGGATGTAAACAATTGAGACTAATAGTGGCAATAGTAATGATCTTGTGATATTTAAAACTAAAGAGATGATAAGTTTTGGGTCCATTATAGGTGGAAGAGTTAAGTGAATAGTGAATTGAAATTAGACATGGAAGATCAAGAAGATGAGTGAATATTTGAGATACTTTACTTCACTTTGTGTTAGAGAATAATAGTAGCTATTTGGAACAAACAGATAATTGAGTGTGGATTCATCAAAGTATATGAGCTTTAATGTATTTATTACCTTTGCCTTTTCTTTTTCTAATAAAAAATTAACTTTCTTGCACACAAGAAGAAGATCGAATTGTTATGCTATCAAACTGGATCATGAGTTGATTTTTCTTTAACATCAAGAGGCTTGTAGATCGAGTGAGTACAAGTCTTCTCACTGTAAAACAAGTAAATTAATAGATTCCACCATATTAATGGGACATGCAAATTAAATAAATCTGAGTGCAACATGAAATCATTGAATGCAAGCAAAGTTTTTCCCGAGAATATGTAATAATAAATGGTAAATCAAGAAACAAATATCATGCATTTCTAAGCAATTATAAAGAAAAAATGAAAGAGATACATGTAGCTAGAGAGAAGAAATTTAAAAAAAAAAAAAGTATGAGAAGGATGTAATGAAAAGAACACTCCAGTAATAAGATTGCTTGCCCAAATGAGCATCTCAGAAGGAGAAGCAATAGAAACAGCTCCCTTTGGAATACTCATTTGAGCAAGAAATGTTATATGGAGGATTCATGAACCTCACTTTCCATCAATATAATATGTTTATGTACCTATATATATAGAGAGATATCACTCAGTCTTGGACATATACAAAGTTTTGGTCATAGTATGTATAGCAGATAAATATGACAGTACAGAAAGTAGGGTGAACAACTGTCTTTTCGTTCTTTGATCAACCTTTCTTTTACTTCAGTCCAAAAAAAAAATGGAAAGAGAAGAATAGGAATAAAGCCAAGTTTACAAATTCTTTTGCTTGGAAGTCAAATCTAGTTTTTAAATTGAAATTTCTGTAATATTCATGTAACAAACCTTTTGCTTTAATAAAAATAAATATAGGGAATAAAATAAAAACTATACTTCTAACAACCAAACTGGCAAACTCTTTTCTAGAAATAGGAGTGATCAGTTATAATTTTATAACATGTGACTATAAATGTTCATGATTAGATTGTGCTTGAGCCTTGAGTGAATTATAGTTATTTTTATAGATAAAGAGAGATAAATCAAGAATAGTAGTTCATATATCAAAACACTAAATACTGATTTTACCATTAGTTTGGTGGATGATATTTTAAGAACCACTATTCTTGGCCATTGACTTGGAGGGTAATATTTGTACCATTATTCTTGAATTTTTTTTTTCTTTAAATCTGAAAAATTGGGACAATTGAGTGTGGTTGATAAAAGAGGTGGGAAGAAAGGAAAGTTGGTCAATGGAGCTAGCATTGAATTTAGAGTTCACATCAGAATGGCAGTTAAAAGTACATGAGCCAACTACCTAAATTTCCAACCTTTTTCTTTAGTTTAATTAATATTAGTTTGATGACCCACCTGTTTTTTTTTGTTTTTAATTAATATAACGTTATCTTCAATTCATGCTCCCAAGAGAGCACGAATTTCAACCGTTTATATTAATGCATACAAAGATCTGACGTTTGATACTCCTTGTCATTGAATTATTTTTTTGATCGCGTTTTATAATTTTGTCTCAAATCCTGACATTTTATTTAAAATTACAATCTTATTATTTTGGCCACCATTTCCCATGACCGACTGCTTCTTTAGTTTGTAAACATATAAGTTATAATATAATTTCAGTCTTGAATCTTGAAATGTGGATTCATATAGCATGTAAGAAGTCTATAAAAACCCCAAAGTGTGTTGTTACACATTTACTTGTAGCATTTCATTCTTATTTTTATACTCATTTATGTTTGGTAGGTTTAGTGAATTCTTTCATCTCAAGTTATCCATCCATAAGTAATTTATAACTTATGAAATCATTCTGAAGTCTGAATTCTTCTTACATCAAATGTGAGTCATATAACTATGACAAGCAACATAAAAAGTAAAAGCTAGATTAATATTTTACATACAGTAATTGAGAAAAGAAGTAAATATAAAATATAAAAAAGATCAAGAAAAAAATGGAAATGCGCATCCGGGGAATCGAACCCCGGTCAGTACCGTGGGAGGGTACTATGATACCACTACACCAGATGCGCTTCTTGAAATACCGTTGTAGATTAAACTTATTTTAATTAATATAAGTATGCAAATCCAAATGTTTCTTTTCCTTCGATGCAATGAGCAATTATAAAAACTTTGTTAATTCGAACCTATAACCATGGGCCTTTTCCCTTAATCTGGGTCTCTCAAATTTTATATTTTCAATTTGGGGCTAAGGAGTAAGGTCTTGCAAAAATTTAATGGGATTTACTCTTTTTTTTTTTTTTTTTAAATTTAAATCTCTATCCAAATATCATTTTTGTTTTAAAAAATGAAATGTTAAGCAAAAACTTGTGTAATACCGTGGCACGATTATGAGAGTAATGATATTTGACTTTAAGTACCAATACTTTTGTCATCCGAAGCATCATTTAAAGAAAAGAAAAAAACAAAAACAAACTCATTTTCTTAATTAGGCGATTATTTTATTTTATTTTATTTTTAATTTTGCCACCTAATTTTCTTTTAGTGATACTCTAATCATTCAAACGATCAAATTTCCTCCACTTGGCAATCTAAATCCCATATTGTTTCTTTACTAATTCTTCCAAATCAAATAAGGTTTTAAAAGATGAAACCAAATCAAAAAATACCAAAACCTTGACATATGAATATATATTTTCAACATGATATTACAATATCAGTAGCCACTACTGGAAAGTATAGTAGCACTCAATCTTCAGCAAATGTCACTACATCTTGCCCAAATGAAAATGTTGAATTTTGGGGGTAAGAAGAAAGAAAGAAAGTGTGAGCAAGAGAAGTTTATCTGCATCCCAAGCTAGCTCTTCCTTCTTCATTAATAGTCTTATTGACACAAAGTTTCTGGAGATCAATATAACCGATAATGGTATCCTCAAAGTCTGCATCTTGAAGTTGAGCATTGTTGAACGTGGACCCCGATAGGACAGTGTTCCTAAACACAACTCCCTGAAGATTTGCCTTCTCAAAATTCACACGGTCCAAAACAGCATTCGTGAAGTCCGTCCCTGCAAGAAATCACCCACTCATTGCTATAATCACTTAAACCAAGCATGCAATGTATAAAGATGATCATAAATTTCATATGTACAAGAATCAAGAAAACCATCCTCATTTTGCAAACATGGAAGTCAAAAATCTTGGTAGATCATCATTAAGAGGTAACAAGAGAAGTGAAGTAATTGATCCGTAGTCATCAAGATAGCAATTTCTTTGTTTCATTCTCGTATTTGATTGCAAGATCATAAACATGTAATGTCACACAAGAAAACTCATTTTCACCAAACCAATGACAGATTTCATATGCAACATATTTAGCAATAGAAAAGCAGAAACAGAAATTTATTATTACCCTTAAAACTAGCTCCCACAGCATAAGCCTTAGACATGACGACTTCAGTCATATCAGCACCATCAAACTTGGCATCGGACATAAGGGCTGCAGACAAGGTCTTGCCCTTGAGGTTGGATTTCTCGTTCGTGTAATCACAAAATCGAAGATCAAGTGGTTTATCATAAACCCCATTCGCTTGACCAATTGTATTACCAACAAATGCACGCTCACATCTATCTGGTTCAGTTGACAATGGTGGCAGCCTCTACACAACAAACCCCCAAATACAAATTGAACAATATTGGAGATAGATAATTAGTAGCACCAAAATGAACTCATCATCAAAATAGTGCTCTATTCTTTGCTCAATCATCAGAAATTACAACTGCTTTTGAGCATTTCGAAAATTAGACTAATCAACTATATGTAGAGAGTTAATCATATTACACTAAGTCATATTAGAAGAGATGAAACTTAATTGAAGAAAAAAGTAAAGAAAATTAACCTGGCTTGCAGCAATTACAGGTGAAACAGCAGATACAGCCCAAACAGCAAGAATCCCACAAGCGATATTCCTTATTTCCTTAAACTGGGAGAAATTTTCCACAGATTTGAAACCATCCTTTGTAGCTGTTCATTATTACCAAAAAACGAAAAAGGAAAAAACCCTTAGAAGATCAAAACAGAAAAAAAGTAGTAGAAGAATAATTAATGCATAACAACTTACAAGAACAAGTAATTAGAGTAGGCAAGTGAAGGTGTTGAAGAGTTGAAGGTGTATGGTTGGGCTTGGCACAAAAATTGGGGAAAGAGAAAGCCCTTTGATGGAGAGGAATTGAGAAAATCGCCATTGTTTTCAGTTATCAATCTGTTGTGGACTCATTGCTTACTTCTTATCCATCTCACTCCTCACTTTCGCTGACGTGGCACCACCAACAATCCCCCTTCACTAATATATCATTATCAATTGAATACCAAGATATTACTGTATTATAGTGGTTGTTTGACGGTTAAACAAAATTGAATAATATTCTTCTGATTTAACAGATTATGTCATATAGATATTATTTTAAAATTTTATAGAGGATAATAATCATAATAAATTTTAAAATATAGTTCAGAATATATGTAGATAGAAAATATATTACCAATATTGTATCTTCTAAATATTTAGAAAACTAAAAAAATTATTCAAATTTAATAATATATGAATTTTCCTGAGAAATATGAACTTCTCCATTTTTTTTAGAAAATATGAATTTCTAAGTATAAATATATCCTTATAATCCTGATTTTTTAAAATAAATTTTCAAAGTTTTGCAGGACTTATTAGAAAAACATATTCTGAATTTAATTGAAAAGGTCTAAAAAATATTATTTGATAGTCAATATTAATTTGATAGTTTCAAACGTAAATGATAATTTAATAATATTTATTGTACATATTTATGAAAATATAAAAAAAAAGGAAGAAATATATCCTGATTTTATTCAATCTTAGATGTAAATGGTGGAAAATAGTAAATATCCGGTCTACCCTAAAAAGAAGTTTAAAAGACCGGTCAACTAAATTGAGGGAAAAATGATATATTAGTTGGGGGGAAATCTATTTTTGGCAATTCGTCTCCCAAAACATCTATGAAGCCCATCTCCTTCCCTTTCTCTCTCTAGGAATTCTCCGTCAAAACTGTCAAAGAAACCTCCGAAACGAAAGCAAAGCCGAAGCGATGGAAGATACCAATGCAACGGTGTCGTGCTACGGCAAGGTGGACGGCTTCGCAAGGTGGTTTTGTACGAGTGTCGCCACGGCGTTTTTCGCCTCGCTTGAGCGGTGCTCATGCGTCAATGTCGACGCTGACGGAGAAGCCGATGAGGAGGCTCACGATCGTCCTCTCATGTTCGCTAATTTTCAGTCTTTCAACTCCGCTGCCTCCTCCTCCACCACCGCTAATCACATTGGTGGTGGTGTGAATAACTCTGCTCAGAATCTCCCCGTCTGATCGTGATCCTATACGGTTCGTTTTTGTTTTTTTGTGATCAGTGAAGATGAATCCTCTTCTCTTTTTTTGGTTGAATGTGAATGTAGTATGCATTTTTTTGTCCCGACCGATTGTCGATTCTGGAAATTTTGTGCTATTGAGGATTCGGTCTCAAAATTGGGGAATTTAGGGCTTTTTCTTTTAGAGTAATGTTGTATTACTGAGGCATTTGACAATAGTTTTGAGCAAGATTATCTGTTGTGTTAGTTGAACTCGGCCGATTCGTTAATAAAAACGAATATTTGTTTGATATTTTCCCCTTTGAATCGTGAATTTGGTTGTTTTCTGATCTAAAAATTTCAAGATTGGTTTGATTATTAATTATAAGTTCTGATTATTTGATTCAATCTTCTCCTTTTTCTGGTGGCTAAGAGACAGATGCTTATCACCATTTCAATCCTTATGGAAATGTTTCCATTGTTTATGTATCTTTAAACAAGTCATGCATTTGTTTCTTAATAAATCTGTGCACATTATATACACATGCACAATTCTCCGTAAGATAGAAAGGGGTCAAATGTAATATATCAGCTTCACAGAAAAAGAACTGTATTAGTTTCAAAGAAATAGAGGGTGAATGAAGTTTTGGAATACATCGTTTTACGATTTATTTCTTGTGCTGCTCATACTTGTATGGATCAAAGATCTGTGACTCATAGTCATGTCCCATTTGAGTTCTAGCTTTTGGATTTTGGTTTCTACTTTGTTAGTTGCTATGTTATTCTTCCAACTAATTTTACATAAGAAAATTTGACTTGTAAGATCTAAAGCAATTGAAAATTCCATCGTTACATAGCTAGAGGTATACGGCCGGTTCGGAACCAAATCAAAATTGCGAATCGTGGTTATATGGTTTAGTTTTCGTTTGTATTAATCGGGAACCAAAGGTTAAACTGACGGTTTATCTATTTTTTAAAATTTTTATATATTATTCTTTAATTTTAAGTTGTATTAATTTTTTTTTAATTTGTATTATAAGTTGTAATTTTTTTAGACTTATGGTTTGTATTTTGTTGTATTTAAATTATATTTTCTAGTTATTAAAATTGTAAGTTGTAATGTTATAACTTGTAAATATAATTTCTAATTTTTAATTTATATCAAATTATTAACTCTAACAAAATGACTATTTGTAATATATGAATAATTATAATATTAATATGTAAATTTAATTTAAAATATATATAAATATGTTGGAATTAAGTTTGAAAATAAAAATATAATTTGTTTTTCAAGTTTTATTGATACAGTCCAAAATCAAGCAATAATTAGCTCAGAAAGCTGGCGTAAAATCAAAATAATGTTTATTCTTTGTATTCAAGGCTTTATTGCCTTCTTTTCACAAGAAAAAAGCCCAAATGTGAACTCAGATTTTGTCGTATTTGTTAACAATTTTCCTTTATATCTCGAAAAAAGAAGTGTACAAAGTAGGAAAAAATATATACACTTAAAAGTTTAATAAAAAATTCTGTACAAAACTAATCAACTACCATATATATAAATATATGAAACAAAAATTGTATCTAGTCTTATAATCTCTACAACATTACCAACCCAGGTGGTGGAAGCAAATGCTAATGGATTTGTTATGTTGAGTTTGGCAAAGATTCAAAGCAGAAAGAAAACTCATCATAAAAGATGGAATTCCCTCCCAACCACTGCCTCGTCCCACGTCCACGAAACAAATGGACGCGATTTCATCAGGCCCCATCGATCTCAACAGGACCCGTTTTTTCCATTCGAGGCCAATGACTAAAAACAAACTTCCACAAATAAATCATGATATAATTAAGTAGCCCCATTGATGGTAGAGGCCTACCTCAGCAATTGTTGATGATGGGCAGGGCAGGGCAGGGGCCTCCCTTACAATTTCCGCACATTTTCGACTATGCTGCCAACTGTCAGTGCCCATAACCTGAGTACATGTCCAGAATTTGAAGGGACCAAATGGATCGCCATCCTTGAATGCTCTTCCAGCATATACTAGTAATTGGGGTCCTTCCAACAGTTGTGATACTGCCAAACATGGCCTTATATGCCAGCCTAGCGTGCAATGAATTTGCATCACATATATCACGCACCCCACCACTCCATCACTATCAAAAATCCGCCTTTGGAATGAGATGATATCCCGTTTTCTCGTTGACTTGGTTGCTCGGTCTTAAAGGGACACGGGTAAACCATAGTTGTGGAATGATCTAATCCGTCCATCCCATCCTGAGGTCACGATTACTAGACCCCAGGCATGTGTACTTGAGGCACTCTGACAAGAATTCTTGAAAAGTTTGTACTGAGATTTGCCAATCGGAGATGTTGAAGCTTGGGGACTAGAGACGGGGAGTTTCTCCTCTGGCCAGGTCGCAGAGCCCTTGGAGCTTGAGTCGAAGAAATACTCTTGGTCTAAAGAGAGGAAGGTAGAGGACGAGAAAGGTAATGAATTTGTTGAATTGTGGTCTGAGTTCCCGGATTTCAGACCAGGCCATGGTATGGCAACAGATGCATCGGAGGAGAAACACTCGAATGACCTAATGGCTTTTGATTGCGACAAGGAAGTCTCTCCTCGAGCATTGTAGTTCCAAATGTAAACATTCGAATCATCAGACGCTGAGACAATATGGTTTCCATCAGAAGTAAATAACGCGGGGCTCTGGTTCCCACCATTTCGAGGGCCTGAAACAGATTTTTGAAGAAAAACAGAATGTTAAGAGGGATATCTTTAAACAAAATTCAAACAAAGTTAAGAACTTAAGGGCAGTTTTAAATCATAAAACAAGTTTTCGGAGAATCAAGCAAAAGCATAAAAAATGCACCTTTGTACTTTCCAATCACGTTCACCCCATCAATGATTCTGACATGTGAATCAGCAGAAGTAACCAATACTTTGCTTGGGTCTTGTGGTAAAAACTGCATCCACATAAGAAAAAAGTAAGGAAAATAGTTCATCAAAATAGAAAGTTAATTATAGCTTAAGCAAACAAGCAATGTCATGAATGCATTTGGCAGTAACCTGAAAGCCAGTTATCCTTTTGCAGGGTGACTTCTTCTTACTGGTTAAGCACATCAGAGCACCCAACTGGAAGCGATCATCTGATACGAGCAACACACACATCCAATTAAGATTAATAATTCCCAAGTGAATTTGAGTTGCATGGCACATGTGATTTTCCCCTAATAAATGTAACATACAATGTTTGAACAAAGAGAAAATAAAAGATTTTTCAGGAATTCAATATACCTGGTAAGTGAAAAGTGTGACAGGTGCCTGCAATAGAACCAATCATACCACCCTGTATTACAAGCAAAGGAATAACTAATTGATATGCCTTAAATTCTCAAGTTGTAATGATAAATTGCAATGGAAAGTATCCACACACCTGACCATCAGGACGATATGAAACAGCGGTGATAATGTCCCTCGTTTCCGCCCAGTCAACAACTTTACAGCCACCAATTGTCCATATTCGAACCTTCCCATCTATTGAACCACTGATGAAGTGATCGTCATTCACAGGGTTAAATTGGATGCATGTCACTGCATAACATAACGTCTGTTTTTAGCAAAGGAAGCCAATAGCACTAAACAAACTTACTTCTAGCTATCATGTTTTCACTACTTCGAAAACACGGAGTTATGCAGCTAGGTGTGTACCATAATCACTATGCTGGAAAACCTTGAGACAGTGATCAACCCCAACTCGCCACAAACGAACAGTTTTATCAACTGATGATGATAGCAGACACTGCAAAGAAACAAGTAAAAAATACTTTAGTTCAGTGTAAAATTTCAAAATATCTCACAATAATTTTGCACATTCTAAACATACATTATCCTTTGACCATGAAAGATCCAAGATCTCCCCATCGTGTCCTTCGAACACGTGCAATGGCTCTTCAAGAATTCGAAAGACCTTTGAAGGGAAGACAATACATGCCGAGTCTTGTGTTTTCCTCAGGCTCTTGGATATGTTGAACTTATCCTTTTCTACCATCAAAGGTCCCAATTCAGATTGATGATTGACTGAGAAATACACACATGATGGATCTGCATCTGGTATGTCTGTTGTATCTAATCTCTCATCTTCCACCACCTGCCACACTCTGACAATCTTATCTTCTCCACCACTAGCTAAGAACCGTCCATCAAGACTGAATTTCATTGCTATGATGGACCCCTCATGCGCTTGAATATCCTGTCCCGTGAAAAGGGCCGAGAGTTCCTTCAACCTTCTCCGACAATGGCGAACTCTAACCCTCCGTGTCCTTGTCCCTTCAACTTGGCCGAAACCACTTGATCCCAAATAATCTTCTTTTACCTTCCTACTCATCATACAAGTAATGGACCGTAACTTACTCAACCACCTCCTTTTCAATTTATTCATTGTTCTTGGTGTATTTACATTGCCCTCAATTTCCTTATCCACAAACTGCTGAACTGTGGGAGAGAAGTGAGAAACACTCTCCAATTCTCGAGTATTTCCTAGCCTCTCATTTCCCACCATCTCATCCACACAAAATCCACCATCAAATGATAAATCCCCGTTTCTACAATCACACGAATCACCTCTCTGATATAACTCCAAATCTTCAGTATTCCAACTTGAAACAGAGGAGCGGCTAGAAGAAAATTCAGCTTCAATACAACAACTTCTAAGCACGGCCCCACTATCCTCCCTAATTCTATGAATGTCTCCCATGGATATATCACCTTCACTATCATCACAACTATCTGAAGCAACTCCTCCTTCGAGCTCACCTATCCATCTGATGAACTTCCTACGACGCTCTCCAACGCTTTGAGGAGCATTAATCCACACATCATACTCCCAATTTCTCACACACTGGCAATCACTATCAGAAACAATTTCAGATTCTTGAGCAATGTGCTCCAGTGCATCGAAAAATTGGGATTCTTCGGTGTGGTTGGTGAGGCTATCCATGATCCCTTGAGTTCAACCCATGAAAAAACTGAACCCAAACTGCAAGAGACCAACTTTTTAATCCCTAGGCAATGTGCTTATCCCCTTCCACTATAAAACCTTTAAAAACAACAAAAAGACACAATTAAAAATAAATAAAAATAACTAGTAAACAAAGGAGGAGCACCGCAACCAAGGCTTCTTCTGCAATTCCACAAATAAACAAATAAAAGTTCCAACACAGCTAGAACATAAAACAAGCACAACCACTGATAATAATAATCACAATAAAATAACAATAGATCCAGCATGGATCCCAATCCACACACATTGAACCTGATGTCCCACATCTATATCTTCTTACAACAAAGAAGCAAGCTTACGTCTTTCTATATGTCATCAAACCCCAGAAATAAACTTCACACCAAAATTGCAAAAATCATTACAAATATTGAGTGTATAAAACTCTAGACAAGAGAAAGAAATCAACAAAAACACATAAAAGAAATTGAGCAAAGTTACCTTTCATGTGTATAGGGAAAAATCTGAAAAGAAAAGGATGAAGAGATTTAAAGATAGGAAGATTGCTCACATGGGCAGTTTAATAAAACAGAATTGGAGAGAGAGAGAGAGAGAGGGAGTGGCACAAGGGAAGCGAAGCAATGAAGAGGCAGTGACCATTAAAAAAAAAAAGGAAAAGAGGGAGAAAAGGAATTAATGGAAAATTCATGGGTTGAATTGTGCAAAAATGAAAGTTGAGATGGAAATAGAAAGAAAGCATAAATTCTTGATATCCGTGAATGGGAATTGGCCCGAGATACGAGATTTTTTCCTCTCTCTCTCTCTATTTTGTGTGTGCACTAAATAGGCCAACTACCATTGCAACATTTTACTTTTCTTTTTCTTTTTATTTTTCTTTTTTCATAGAATTTGGTATAGTTTGTTATATTTAGTACTCCTCCGTCCCACCTCAACTTGCCTACTTGTCATTTTGGTTTGTCCCAACTCAACTTGTCAATGCATAAATGGCAAAAAAAAATTTACCTTAATTTGATTTGATTTAACATTATTACAACAATGTCATCAAAAAGTGCATATCCACTTGATTTGATGTGCATATTATTATAAAAATGTTATCAAAAAATGCATATCCACTTGAGTCAACTGCATTTTCTTAATCTCCGTGTCCGGTCAACATAGACAAGTTGAGCCGGGACGGAGGTAGTACTAGTTTTAGATGATGTATGTTATATGTAAAATCAATTCAAACTAATTAAAGAAATATACAAACATTTTATACATAATATTTTTATATTAAAATTCTGATTATAATAGGATTCTATATAAGATTTTGAATTAGGATTCTAATATAAAATTATTTAAATATGAAAACCCTAAATTACTATTATAATCTTAAATAATAATCTTTGATAAAGATATATTCGATAATTTATAGTTTGTAAGAAATATCCACACTCTTATATAAGTAAATTGATAAAGTTCATTTAGATAGAGTAGGAATGGAAACAAATGGATTTGAAATCTACCTAAGTTGAAGTGGATTTGAAATCCATCAATTTTGCTCAAAAAATAGTTTAATATGAAAGTTATGGTTTCAAACTCACATCTATCCAAATATTATTGATTTTTTTAATGTAGAGAATTTCAAATCTTTCAAATCCTTCACCCAAATGGAGCTTAAATTTCTTTGGTCTGAATTTTATTCACAAGCACAGACACCTATTTATATGGTATCTTAAATCTAATTTTGTGAAATGAGCAAATCATCCTATAATTTATAAAAAAAAATTATTCTGTTAATAAAATGAACTCTTATAAATTTTGTGCAAATTTATATACTTTTCAAGAGCATTGTAGTTTCATGTTTCTTATAAATAAAACATTATTTATTAAACTAAGAGATATTTCTATTGATACATTTTATGAATTAAAAAAAAAATTGTGATGTTCCCCAAATATTTTGAAGTGCACTCTTCTACCTTTCTCTCACCTTTACTTTCTATTTGAGAAAAAAAAAATTCTATAGAAAAAAATATCTACTAACATCTCATAATTAAGATAGTTATAAAACAGTCAAGGAGACAAATCAAGATTTTGATACCAAATTATATATTTGAAGTCATCCATAATTCTAATCACCTATAAAAGAATTATTAAATAACAAAAATAAAATTTTAAATGCAATCTCTTCTAAAGTCGAAGAGATATTCTCCCTCTTTCCGAATAAGAAAAGAAGGCAGAACAAATTACTCATACTATTTGTGGAGAATCAAAAGAAATATAAAGTCGATTTTGAATGTTAGAAATTTTCAAAATTAATGGCACGAACTTAATTGCGCGTATTCAAGGAGAGCCACCAATTCCATTAATTTCTTGAAGATGACACACCAGGATAATAAAAAAAATTTCATCATGGGAGATTAAATAGACAAAATAAAGTACTCTATTTTTCTCATCCTTTGATGGGGCTGTAATTTTGATTTTTGAGTGTTAGAGATACAAAATAAAACTTACTTTAGAAGATAATTATGCATGTACATAAAGCTTTAATTATTGGAAGAAAATGGCTGCATCTTTTTGGCTCTGTGTAGTTTGAGTTTTATGGAAAAGTAGGAATGCTTTGATTTTTGGGGGAGAAGAATTTTTGATAGAAAAAATTGTTAATGAGATGAAAGCTAGATTTTGGAGTTGGATTTATGTAAAAGATGTAGATTGTACTAGATTTTCATTTAGCGATTGGTCTAATAATTCGAGACTAATCATAGGATGTTAGCTTGTTGTATTTCTTATATCATTCATGTGACTCTAATAAAAAAAAATTCTATTTAACCGATAAAAAAAAAATTATTGAATCGAACAAGTGAAGAATAATTAATGGCCCAAGTGGCAATAGTTTATTAATTTCTATATTTTTGTCTTGGGTCCAAATCAAAGGCAACCCTAGAATATTAAGACATGCATACTGAATTGTTGTCCAAGCACTACTTAGTTTCAATACCCGTGTGTTTAATTTGGCATTATTTTGAGAAAAAAACATCATTGCTTAATTACCGTAGCATTAGGAAATTCAACAAAACTTACACAAATATCGTTGCAATTTTTTTTAAACGGTTAGATGAGTTTAGTACACACAAAGTACTATTGATTGCATGATACTAATTAACTTGCTTAGACCGTTTTGAACTCTCTCAAAGTTATTATATTTGAAATTTATAAGAACATCTTTACTTTGTGTATAAGGAAATATTGAAGATATTCTTTGTCTTTTTCAAACAAAAAATAAATAAGAAGATATAATTTTTCTATTATTCTAACTTAAAACTGTGAAGTTTCATCTATTACCAATATCAACGCATTTATCTTTTAATTAATCGACACACTTTTATAAATAAAATATTAAGGATATGTTACATATGTAATGTATCAGACCTCGGCCTAAACATAAAGGATTATCTATTTTTTTTAAAAGAGAAAAAAAAGAGGAAATAAATGATGGTTAAAATTGTGAAAGTAGCATAATATGGTGGCTAATAACTTACCTGGCATATGGAATGGGCTTTTGTAATGAAATAGGTAGACAAGCCGACAAGTTTGGAATAAAATTCCAAAAATACCCAGAATATGTTGAGGGGAGCTCTAAAGTTCTCTGACATAATCCTCATTTTAGAGGGTATGGGTTGTCATTGCTTCCCGCCCTTCAATCATTTTTCTCTTCCCAACACCTTCCCACACTCTATAACTATCCTTTATTTACTTTTTTAACCCACGTTCTCTTTATTATTATTATTTCATTCGTTATAAATTATAGGGTTTTTCCCATAATTAAAAAACATAAAAATTGGACAAATATATCATTAACTAATCAAAAAATTTAGAATTCAAAGTTGAAAGAGAATAATTAATTTCATAAAAAATATCATATTAAATCTCTAAATTTTAACTAAGGAATATTAATAGGGATCATTTTAAAATAAAAATTGTATAAAAATCTAAAATGATATTTAATTTGAAACAAAATTTAAACTGTAGAACAACACTTAATTTTTAAGGAGAAAGTATATATTTAGAATTTATGGTAACAAATGAAGAGTAATAATGTGCGTGCCTAAATTAATTGTGGTGGCCAGGCTCAATTTATGTTCTATTCGATTATAATTCATTACGTCTCTACTTAATTTAATTTTCTTGAGAAAAAAACAAAGGATAAACTTTACATTAATTTATAGACAATACTACACGACATTTTTAATGATGTACTATTCCGCTAACATGATATGCTTAACAGAACAGTCTTTTCACTTATTTGTTAAATTGACCCAAGAAAAAAAAAATGTGTTAGACCGAAGTAATTAGTGAATTATGAATTATGTTTTAATAAGACGATTTTATAGGAATCATATCTCTTACAATTTAAGAGTAATATAATTATTGGTTAGAATTATATTATTAATTATTTGAGACATCATAAACTGAAGAGCAACTTTTTTGCGATGTGTTTTGAGTACATGTTTGGAAAAGTACGTGAAAAGAGGGGTGGATAAAGTTTGGTATTTATAAAGTGAAGAGTATGACAAACATTGTGTCCAAGTTAAAGTCGTGGTAATTTATTTTATTTTATTAAAAAAATAAAAAAAAAGGGTAACAAAGTCAAAAGTGATTACTGTGCTTGTTTCCATTTAATTAAACATCTTACTTTCATGCTTTTTTTTCACTAACTTATTCTACCAATTCTTTCATTTGGTAATCCCGACCAAATTATTACAGCTTTTAGTATTTAGTGAAATTAAAGTGCCAACAATTTAAACAGCAGGTAAAAAAAAGTAATGTTTTACGACCTTATTGGTGATTGTAACTTTGTCTTCTTTCTTAATTTTTTTTTTTTTTTAATTAATATTCCATTCTATCCCATTTTTTGCAACACTATTTAAACTAATGAAAATGAGACAAGTCTTACGGAATATAGAATATTCACAAAATTAACAGTGATGATAGCAGTATTTAAATTAATATCATTGTTAATTTTATTATGCATTTGTATCTGTCAATGGCAATAATGTATATTCAAATTCCATGGTACTGATTTACACGGATAACAATGATAAATAATTATTGCCATTATTAAATACAGAAAATATATCATTGTGATAACTAAAGAAATTATTTGACTATTATCCCAACTACCATTTACAGAAACTAAATATATAGAACATAACTATAAGTTGCTTAGGCATGTAGTTTGAAACATGGATCTGGAAATTGTAGATCCTCTTCATAATGTCGGCATCGAATTAATGCACTGGCAAGATTCTTCATAATACATCTAACTATATATCTAATTAATTAAATCATTCAATATATTATTTGCTCTTACCTCAAAAATACAAGTATTTTTTAATCACTTGTTCAACTAATAATTTGCCCTTGGAATGCGCATATTCTTATTTTATAGTAATATTTAATGTGCGATGATATTTTTGTATTTTAAAAAAAAAAAAAAAAAAAAAACCTCCATTATACGAATCAGAGAAATGCAGTGCCAACCGAACCTTTTTTTCCCCCTAAGATCTCATAATTAATATTTTCCATTGAATTTATTTTCAACTTTATTAAAAAGACTGTACAACAAAGCAATGAACCACTACAATTAATTCATAAAAATAAAACATAAGATGGTGGGTGAATTACATATTTACATCTATCATCCCGAGGTGTGGCCAAATTAAAAATTACTATCAAATCCTTAAGTTATAAGACTCATACAATGATTATAATTCACTCGTTTGTGTTCATGTATTCTATATTAACATAATTTTAAAGGGGTAAGTTGAGTCTAGTTGTAATTATCACAAACTTAGATGTCTGTTTAATTAGTAATAAATGCAACTAAGCCCTAATAAGATAATTAAATATTGCAAGATAGTTTAATGGTTTTGTTGAAGATAGGCATATATTGTGATGAAGATGCATGAAAGTGAAGGGTAAAAAGGGAATGTAGACGAAATATAATATTGATGGAGATGAAAGGTTGCCTTATTCTTAAGCAGCAAATCATTCTCTCACAAAACTAGATAGATATTCTCTCTTCTACAGTTCATGGAATACATGCTTTCTTTTTTTTCTTCTTAAACAGAACCAGATTCTTTTAACCAACTGTTGACTTTTCATAACATACTATAATTACATACACACATAAACAGAATGAGTGATTTTTCAACACCTACATTAAATTAATAGCAGATCACCAAATATATATCTATAAATTAATAGGGGTGGAGCGCTAGATTAATTTAAACATTAGGGGCCCATAAAATGATAACAATTAAATTTCATCTTGAGAGTATATACTTATATTTTAATGTATTATATTTGCGTGAATTTACCTTCTCAAATATAAAATATTGCATTCACCATTGACTATCAATTACGTCGATGAACAATTAGACAAACTTAAGTCATGAGATCAAGTCCAAAAAATACAATTAAAATTAAAAAACTAAGAAAATAATCCTAAAACGTGACAAACCTCTCTCTCTCTCTCTCTCTCTCTCTCTCTCTCTCTCTCTCTCTCTCTATATATATATATATATATATATAAAATTAAAATTAAGTTATATGTCATGAAATACCTTCTGATGTCCTAGGCTCAAGAGAAGGGCGATCGTCGGCAAGATTCGAAACAAACATAACTTTTGACTCCGGACTCGAATTTAATAATATAATACCTTTTCGGAAGCGAAACGACGAGATGGACAAGACACACATCTTTGCTTATTTTGTTTCCTATGGGACTTTTAATGTCTTTTCGAATTAGAATTTTCTTAAAATTTGATAGGAGTAGTCGTTTTGAGAACCAATTCAACATATTTGGATTTAATAAAATCTTATTTTATCTGTCATACGAGGAGTGTTTGTCTTCTACATTTTACGACCCTTGTCACCTTCTATAAGAGCATGACATATAAATTTTTATCTATGAAAAATAAATTCCTTTCAGACCTATTAAGACCCCTTAACTGATTCAATCAAGCCAATGTCTGTCAACAGTTTGTAACCCATACCTGGCCTTTTAAAGTTCATCGAGTTATTGACAAACAAATTGCTGCATTTTTTTTTCTTTTTTTGTGAGAATGTCTTTTTCAATCTTAAAGTGCATTGAATTAATTATTTGAATTCCGTCAATCTTGAAATATATATGTATTAAGGTCATGGCCTACAATCAGATTTCATGTCACCCCAATTAAGTTTATACTAACATTAGTAGATATATAGGTGACATATGTTAATTTGGAAAATAAAAATAAAAAAAGACTTAATAGTTGGGTCTTTATAATTTTAAAATTAACAAATATGACACATCCATGGACCAATATTAATACACAATCGATTGGATATTAGTTGCATTTGCATGCATGAATTACCCATACTGCTGGTTTACGTGTGGTTTCTTTCCAAAAGTCTCATCTCATCATGAAGTTGTTGCCGACTATGTATGTTGTTAATTAAACACTTGAACGACTTTCTTACGTTTGTGTTAATTAATAACGTGTCTGCATTCTAGTGGCCGACATGCTTAAATTAATTATGGTATTTATCAATAAACTCCCAACAACATTATAATCCACTTAACAACTTTATGAATCTCTTTTCCCTAGCTAGAATTAATTCTTCCTCGTGTTGGAGATATGATATACAGTAATATTGTTTATAAATTCAAGATAGAGCTAGTGGCATTGATGCATATGAGATTTTCATGGAAGATATTGTTTTATTTTCATATTTCATATTTTCTGTGTATATTAATGATATACATACTGAAATAGTACTTATAGTGATGAGTGAAATATCAATCATTCATGGTAGAAAAATTCAATGTGTTTGCTTAGACTTTACTAGTAATTAAGGGCACATATATATGATACACATTGCATATATTAAATGAATTAAAATATGATGGGAGACACTAATAGCTACAAAAATCTAATCCTAAGCTAGACCTTGTGATTCTTGTCCATTTGGACAAATCCTTTTGAAGTTATTAACTCAGCACATTTTTGTCAACTACAGTAACTGCAATTATTTTGATGAGAACATATTTCATAGACTATAAATTTGATGTAAAGGTTAAATTACACATCTTTTAAAAATAACTGATTTTGCACACGTACGCGTCTTTTAACTTTATAGTCATTTCATAATTTGACTAAAATTATGCTAATTTGTTTAAAACATGGTTATATACACTAACAAGAGTCACACTCATGTGCACAAAGTGTAACAATACTGTTATATTATATGAGTGATACTGTTATATTAATATAACAGTATCACTCATATAATATAACAATATTACTTCATATAATATAACAGTATCACTCATATAATATAATAGTATTACTTCATATCAAATAGTATCATTCATATAATATAACAGTATTGTTGTGCACAGATTTGGATCCGTGCACCTTGTGCACAAAAGTTTTTACCCACTAACAAATGTAAAGAAATCAGTCAATGAGTCACTCAAAATAGTCACAGATTGGGAATTTTAATACTATTAGGATTAATCAGAGAATTAAGTGTATATACACTACTTACATTTTCTTATTTTTCTTCTTTTTTTGGGGTTGTGTTTGGATTGTGACGTGTTTATCTGGACTTTGGATGGTCCAAGTCATTTTTGTTATAAGATTAATTACATAATCCTATAATTATATCCTCATTTTTCTACTTATATCTATTTACCTACAATTCCCAATAATAAAAATTAACTTTGAATTTCAAAAATAAAATAATATAATATCACCTACTTTTCTACAATTCTAAATTTGATAGTGACATTTTAACTATAATTCTATCTTATAAAATCCCTAAATAAACATAAGATTATAAACTATCAAAATAAACATAAAATAATCCACTTAATCTCAAATCCAAACTTGCAAAATTCATCTACACTCCAATTTAAACATTTATTTTTAGTGACTTAAATATAGGGTGGCTCAGTTATTTAATTCAAGAGAAGATAAATATTTTCACCTGCGTGATTCTTGATATAGCCGAGATGTGCAATAAACCGAGGTGGGTATCTCGATTAGGGAATTCAGAAAGCGACTATATTACTACGAAATATGTTGGTATTTTGGGGAAGTTGGCTCAAGCAATACATCTCGATATAAAGATTTCGGGAGAAAACTTGTCAAGATCTAGAGCTGCTTCTTGGGTCCTTAAATTGTTATGCTAAACTGCGAGATGGTCTAGTGGAGATACATTTATAAAGACCGAAAAGTGTATTTCGATATGAATATTACATCTCACTAAGAAAAAGGGCGAGATACTTTATGCTACTCAAACCCACGATCTAAAATATTGATAACTGCTCTGTGTTAGTGACTTCGTGATGCGATATTTTAGGAACGATTAAACTAATTCGAATTTAAGTATACATGTCATTTTCTTCATTTGAAAGAGGGGACATCTATATTAGAAAAAAAAATACGATTGAGAGAGAAAAAGCGATTTCAGAAGAGAACAATTCTCAAATTAAATAGAATGCAATCATATATCTACTTTGAGTAGACATCTACTAGTACAGAGTAATAAAAACAAAGAATTATAATATAATTAATTCATATGTGGAAAAGTGTAGTTCGTGCAAGACTGGTTGGCCCCTACTTTTAGATATATTTCCAACTTGTCGTGCACAATTTGTTAACTGTGGACTGTGCTTCCTGTCCTAGCTATTACAGAAACTTCCATATTTTTCTGGTCTTCTATTTTTAGGATAAATAGAAAATTTTGAAGATATTATTTGGAGGTGGGAATTTATTTGATTTTAGTCTGCATCAATATGTCTGTAATAATTAATCAAGTCACGTAGCATTTCTATAGACTATGCACTAATTGTATGGATTAGAAACTGGCCATATATATTTTTGCTGTGGATATGGATCAGGGTTACAGAATTTGAGAGCCAGAGGAAAAAAGTGGAAAAAAATGTCAAATTAAGTAACTATTAGGAATTTCACATGATAGGAAACCAACCTTTGAACTCCAACCACAAGAATTGGACTTGTCTATTTTCAACTAAAATCAATATGCTTTTATTCTGGAATTATCTATGCCTAATTCTTTTCACCATCTATCAATTTCAATTTCCACGAAATTGACATTTTCCTTTTCTCTATACTTAGTCCGTCCATACGGATTTTTCTCGAATTTTTTAGAACTTAGAAAAAGAGTTATTCTCAAAAACTAAAGTAATATGTATAATCTTGTATTTGAATTGTTTATGAACAAATACAGATGTCCCAATGTATGGTTTAATTTTATACGATTAGAATTTATTTGAGGGAGAGAGCGTGTGTGTGTGTGTTATTATTATTTTCGAAATATATTAGATGAATTGAAGCAGCACTTTCCTTTCTCTAAGTTCTAATGTAATATATAAATTGGGGTTGAAGGGATTCAGCAGATGCATTGAATATCAAACTTGACTTCTTCTCAGTTTCCGACATAGATATGACTCATATTCATATTCACATGACATGATGCACTAATTTAGCTCGGATGCATATTTTTATTCTGAGTCATATTTATCTCAACAATAATAATATTTTAATCATGTAATACTTTTTTGACAAGTATACGAGTCATATTATGTAATATTTTTGTTTGTATCAAGTAATACTTATATGCATGTCATGTAATATTTTTATATGTATCATGTTTTACATGTTAAGGGGTATAATTTGAGATTTATTATAATTCATGATAATAATAAATATAACAGTATATTTTTTTTCCCTAGAAAAATATTAGCCTATAAAATTATATTTACGTGTTAGAGGGGTATACATACCTCACCAGTGATCAGTGAGGCGTAGGCGTTAATTTGATACGAATCTAAACAGTCTAAAGTGTCCCATGCTGGATATCTAATTCAAAGCCAAGAACAAAATGGATATCTAATTTAAACCACTTATTGGAGGATAATATGCCAAGAAACTTAGGAATTACAATCTAAGTCATCAAATTAATAAAGTCACATAATTAACAATAAATATTAGGGATAAATAATAATAATTATTATTATTATTATTGTTATTATTAATAATATTGTATGTAGTTATAGGCGATTAAATAGTGAAAAAGTAATCATAATCTGCAAATTCAATGGTAACGCGGCTAAATTTTGACAAACAATGGACTCAAATGACACTTTTGGAATTATATGAAACTAAAATAAAAAATGTTGACTTACAATATCAATCCTAAATTAAATTTAGCCAAACAATGGACTGAAATGACACTTTTGGAATTATATGAAACTAAAATTAAAAATGTTGAAATACAATATCAATCCTAAATTACATAACTACTATTGAACTTTTTCCTGTAACAGAAAAATATAAATTTTAATTAATAAACAACTTTAACGCCAAAACTACATTTAATAAATCATCATCAAATTAATTTGGCATCGAAATAGAGAACTAATACTTTGTTTTAACTATATATTAAATTGACACAAAAACCCATATGAAATAGTTTTTTATATACAATTTTATGAGATGAAGCTCCACTAACCAAACCAATTTTTTAAAATCTATATATTGATTATATATTAAGATTTATGAATGAACTCATTTCATGAAATTAAAGCTGTGAGGATAAAATAGAGGGGCACGGGTGGATAGGTACATATATAATCTTGGAAATGTTGTTGGTGCAAAAAGGTGGTGGCAAAATAGAGACAGAGAGACACAATCACAGAAGGTGGTGGAGTCTGTGTGGGGCCCTTTGATTGTGCCATTATACCCACTAACCTCTTTCTCCTTTTTGAAATTTCTTCTACCTTTTCCTTTCTAATTATTCTACACTAATAATCCCCCTCAAATTTCTTCATTTTTCTTATTGTAATATTTCACAAAATAATAATAATAATAATAAAGATTCTCAATAGCTATGCATTTACTGATGTGGAAAGAAGTATTAAGGTTCAAAGGTTTAATTTACAAAATTATAAAGACTGATATTCCATGACACAGCTTTAAGTTAATAAAGAATTACCATTTTAAGTATTTAAAAATCTAAAGAGAGTAATATTGAGTTTCATGCTTGTCTCAAAACACTAACTATTAAACCCTAGAAAAAGGGTATAAGCCCATAAAGATCCATTAAGGGTAGGCTATAAATACCCTAGGATCATTTATATCCTAGCTGTGATGTATTATTGTTGAGTTAAGAGGATGTTTTTTTATATTAATAATCTTGTAAGCTTTTATGTTTGGTAACTCCTTTTTAGAACTTACAAAACATACCATCTTATCAGATCTAAAAATAAGTTGTTAGTGCTTAAAATAAAATCACCCAACCAATTTAAGATATTAGTTAGCATAATTTTCTATTAGGAAAAGATCAATTAAACTTTGATGAATTTGTTAAAATAAGATTTTCTTTCAAAAGAGTTTCAATTTCCTTTTTCTGTAAATAGTAAATAAGCTCCCAACATCTAAGTCTGAGTTTAAGTACAACATTATTTTAAATATCATTTAATTTAGCAAAAACATCTTCTTCTTTTTTTAATGAGCTTGGGGTAAAATGGATGGAGATAGTAAAAACTAGAAAATTTGCGTGATTTAGGTTCTAACCATAGCAGTCACAATATGCACCTTTATAAAAATGAGATACTACTTGAACTAAAAGGCTTGTGGTAGCAAAAACATCATCTAAGCATTTTGTTCTTCCTTTTTTTTTTTCCTGACGGAAACTTTACTTGAGCCATAGTTAAGTGAACCCGATTGCCCTAACATTCTTGTGTGTTGCACACTTTTCTGTGTGACACATGCAATGATATAGTGTAGCCTTTAATTAATTTTTATTAGGGAGAGATTAATAGAACTCTCTTGTCTGATCGTACTTTCAAACATTCTTGTGTGTTGCACACTTTTCTGTGTGACACATGCAATGATATAGCGTAGCCTTTAATTAATTTTTATTAGGGAGAGAAGAATAAAACTCTCTTGTCTGATCGTACTTTCTCAATCGAATGGAATGTAAATTGAAAATTCGAGATAGAGTAATTATATCTCAGACCTCTTTTCTAATAGAGAAGTTTAAACAAAATCTCTTCTAATGATATTTGATTGAGCACCAATAACTAGCCTCTGTTTGTTTTGGACGGTGTAGAATTGGAGAAATTTGATATTAAAATTCTTGATTATTTTGAAATAAAGATGAATAGTTAAAAATTTATGGTTGTTTGAGAATTTTATAGGATATAACTAGTAGTCATATAAATGTCAAATATATATGGAAAAAACGTGTAAAAATAATATTATATTGTCAGTTGATAGTAATGGTAATGATTGAATGGTTTTAATAGTATAAATTTAGCACAAAAACTTGCGTGAGACGGTCTCACGGATAGTTTTCATGAGACGGATTCTTTTTACCTACAAAATCAAAACAATTTTCACAAATTTATATGAGAATTGAGAAGTAGTAAATTTGATGGTTAAGAGATAATCACTAAGGTTGAGAGGAATTTAAAATTATGAGTTAGTTCCAGAAAAGTGCTATATTCCATCTTCTTCCCACTTTCGAACTTACACGATTTATTAAAATTTGATGGTTAAGAGATAATCACTAAGGTTGAGTTCTAAATTTTTTTGGTATATATATATATATATATATATATATATATATATATATATATATATAAATGATAAAATGTCCAACATGGGACAATTCTTAATATGCTCACCGATAACATGTAACAATCTCATTCACTCGTTATATGGAAAATAAAATTAATATGCATATTAGATTTTTGACTCATCAGCTGTGGGCATTAATATATATATATATATATATATATATATATATATATATATATATAAAAGTATAATGAAATTGGTAAAAATGTTTGATGTATCTCCTACAGAAAAAATAAATATGTTTCTTGTATCACTGACTTAGAGCACCTTCAATAGTGTTACCCATTGGGGGAAGATGTTGACATGGCATAGGAAGAAGAAGGAGAAGATGGTTGGGGAGGTGAGGTAGAGGGAGAGGAAGAAGAGAGGGGGAGAGCTTTCTCTACCCAGGAACAAGAGGAAAGAAAAGGGGAAGAAGTGGACCCCACCACTATTAAAACTCTTTTTTTTAATTTCCCAGTTACTGTAGCTAATTATTACCCCCTCCGTCCCATAAAGATAGGTCTAGTTCTATTTTTACACAGATTAAGAAATTTTTTGAAGTTCCAATTTTACCCTTATCATACATTAATTATTCAAAAAATTAATTATACTCCAATTTTAAAGTTTCATTCATTGAAACAAAAATTATTTTCACACTTGTAATATTATATTAATAATATTGTTTGTCTCAAGATACATTTTTCTACTTTTGAGGAAGAGAGGCAATTTAATCATTAATGAAAATTTGGAAATACGAAATGATTATGGGAATTTGTCAAAAATGAATAAATGAAGACCACACATTCAATGCAACTTTTTTTTCCTAAAAAATAAATAAGGGCATATATGGAATTACAATTTAAAAACTACACTAATATAGTAACATGCCTATCTTTGTGGGACGGAAGAAAATAGTATACAGGCCTATCTTTGTGGGACGGAGGGAGTATTTTTAATTGCACTCGAAATTACTGTAGCAAAGTATCCGTTATTTATTTATTTATTATTTTGTTATTTTGTAATTTTTATAAATGTATTGTTTTTTTATTGTATTATTTCATGTATTTGTTTTCAATAAATTTAATAAAATATTATCCAATTTTATTTCATATTTTATTAAATTAAATTTCTTAATTAAAATTTGAAAATTAATTACATCAATTGAAATATTATGAGTTTTTATTTATTATAAAATAAAATAATAAATAGAGATGATAAATTAATAAAGATGTACAAAATTGATGTGTGGTTTGATAGTGGAACAATGAATAGTTACTTTTGAGTATAATGATTAGTGAAGTAGTAGATATTTTTGTACTTTTAAGTTGGCGATGACGTAGCATAACAAAAACCCAAATGTTAGGTAGCACCATTGGTGGTGCTCTTAAATAAGAACAATTTAAGCCAAAGACCCATTCAATTATTAAGATCCCTAAAATAAAAATATCATTTGTATTTTTTGCTTACAGAATATTCCGTTGGGAGATTAAATAATATTTTTTTACAACAACTTAGAACAAAACGATATCATTTGTACAGTTTTGCTTACAGAATATTCCGTTGGGAGATTATCGGCGGACTTCCGTCGAAAAATTATTATTACCGAAAATACCGACGTCTTTTGACCAGTAAATCGTTGAAAATTTCCGTCGGTATATCCCACATTTTTGTAGTGCTAAATAAGTATTTTTTATAATTTATTAAATAATTAATTATTTATATTGAAACATATCTAAATCGATCTTAAATTTTAGAGATGAATTAGAGAAAAATATTTCAATTAAATTTTCTCAAATTACGTAATTTTACTACACAATTTATTAGTTTTAAAGTAAATTGTTTGGATTTTGGAATAAGATCATATAAAATTATTTTTTCATTTCTATGCTATTTAAAACTGAATTTTTATTATTTTTTGGAAAAAAATTGTTATTTGTTTGTTAATTTTAAATTTAAAGAAATGTTATTCACATTTGTTTCATTAATTAAGTTTTATAATAAAATGTAGTCTATTTGATTAACTCCTCCTCCTCTTCTTCTTAAATTTAAAATAGATTAAGAATATTTCAACACAATAATTAATTATGTCACATAATATCATATATTTATTTGATGCACTTACCTAAGTATAGAATGTAATACACCCAAACAGCCTTTATACATTTTAGCTCATTAATTAATGCGTTTTTAGGAGAGGAGGCTTGTGATCACAAATTTCGTAGCTCCAACTTTTAAAGAAATAAACTATACACCTAACCCAAAAATAAATAAATTCAAACATAGAATTTGACAGCAACTAAACCAAACACTTATTTCTATATGAAGATGGAAAGTGAAACCTGTGTGGTAATGAATGCTGAAGTTGAAGATGGCTAAAATTTCCAACCAATTATTTAATTATATAAATTACTTCTACTTTTCCTCTGTAGCAAACTTGGTTAGGTTGCATTTGAATCAAATATTTTGGAAGGTGAACCACAATCTCCTATTCATTGTGACACATGTTCAAGTGTCTCGTCGATCTTGGTACTAATTAAATAAATAAGAAAATTAATTTTGTTACTTTATATGTTTTGGTCGGCATATTAAGTACTCATATATATTATAAGGTTAAATTTATATATATAATAAAATAATCAAATAATGTTTTCCCAAAATAGTAAAATCCGTCAAAAATCAATTCTTGGTTTTTTTAATTAATAAATAAAATTGACAAAAAAAAAGTAATTCAAGTATATTGAGAAATTCAAATTTGCAAATATAATTTCATTTATTTCCATTAATCTAAATTAATTAGGAAAATTAAATTACTTATTCAATATACAATTTTACACTCATTATTAATATGTTATTGAACATATGACTGAATAATTTTTTATAGATCAATTATGACAAATACAATTAATAAAGTAGTTAAATAACATATGATGAATTTATGAAATATTTGAAATTCATAAATTATAAGGCATTATATTAAAATTGAATAACTCTGAAGAAATTTATTGTTTCTCATTGTCAACATTTTCATATCAAAAAATTACAGCACTTGAAGTTTATATGTTCCTTCATCAAACGAATGTCAAATAAAACTTGGATATTCTTGAAAACTATTTTTTTTTTCATAACTTAACATTTTTACATCAAATTCGAAATATTGAAAATTAATGAACATGCATCACACGGGCAACAAATAAATCAAAAGTACTCTCAATAATTTATTATTTTTATGTTCAATATTTTCATATATAAATAATAAATAGTAAAATTTATATACCTTTGCATCGCACAAGACCTATACTAGTTTTGTTTTCAAATGAAGTGTTATTTTAGACTTTAAATATAATAAGACTTCATTTAAAAATGATCAATTTTCATATTTCACGAATATTTTCTAATTCTCAGCCACTAACACATTCAATTTTGGCTAAAATTTAGCTAGCCATGTATTTGATTGAAATCCGTTTTTTTATTCAATTTGATTCTCTTATATTTTTTGGATTCATTCTTTGAACTATTTAAGGATATACTAGTTTTATTTTTAGGGTAAGTCTCTTGTGAGACCGTTTCACGGAATTTTAATTCATTGTGTGAAATGGATCAACACACAATCCAATTACCCACCACCCAAACCCTACAATTCACATGTTATTTGTAGGTGATGGGCTCCGTCTCACGTGAGTTTTTGTGTTATTTTTATATTTCTTAATATTTAAGGAAAACTCTCAATTCCAACACTTGTTTAGGATTGAATAGAGTAATGTTAGTGATTATGGTGGATCTACAGTCTATTTTGCATAAATTCTTCGAAACAATTTACTCAAAATCCTCCTCTCAAACCAAATTCTTGAAGACAACCATACACACATATTATTCGGTAGATTTGACAACAAGAAATTGCCAACAATATATTATTTATCAGTAAAATGGAAGAATTTGGAAGTGTTGGAAAAAAGTGGTTTAAGTGTGGTCATATTTATTTTGGGTTTTGAAGAAATTGTTGATCATACCTGTTTAGCCAATTATTTGAGGGTCTAAAATTAAGGCATTAAAAAATTAAAAGGCATATGATTATGTTCCTTATAAATAATTGTATTTTTTTTACCGTTCAAAATCGATTTTTGGTGAATATGAATGATTTTTAGTTTTTTTTTATTGTTACCTTGTTTTTATGGCAAACTCTCCTGTGCACCAGGTGCACGGATCTTAGATCCGTGCAATTCGGGTCAATCCGACCCGACACGGTCATCCACTCGCCGGAACAGTCATTCACGCGCCGAGAATGAGGCGCAACACACTTAGTTTATTTTCTGCATTTTTCTGGAAAATATGTATACCTTTTAGTTATAACTTTCATACCTTTATGTTATGATTTTCATACCTTTATGTACACACATCCGTACCTTTATGTCTGTAACTTAGAAAAAAAAATGAAGATTTTCAACACAATTTGTATTGTATACCTTTATGTGATATCAATGTGACATTTATGTTATATTATGTCACATTTATGTACAAATATTCTGACTTTTATGTAATATATAAAAGTGCATAAAGGTCAGAATATTTGTACATAAAGGTGACGTGATATAATATAAAGGTCATATTGATATCACATAAAGGTATGCAGTTCAAATTATGTTGAAAATCTTCATTTTTTTCTAAGTTATAGTACATAAAGGTCATGATAGTTGTACATAAAGGTCACACATTTATAACATAAAGGTCACATTAATACAACATAAAGGTAACAACCTGAAACCAAAAAAAAAAAAAGGAAAATCAAAAACTCGTGGATCCGGGTCAAAATTGGGTCGACCCGGATTGCATGTACACCAAGTGCACACAAGACCAACTCTGTTTTTATTAGTGCATTCCAAAACTGATGTGGACCAAGGTTTGAACCACACAAGCGTGCCTAGCTAGCTTGACCAGAATTGACAATTGTTTGCAATCGAACGTGTTGCTGTAGAATCAGACTTAGGGTTGCTCCTGAGGTGCTTCCGGTATCTTTCGGGAAGGCAATCATGTGGTGGAGCTCGTCGCCAGATATTATTAGACGAGCTCTGTGCATCGATACTTTAGGACAAGTGTTTTTTCATTTTCGTTCATGTTGCTATTTTTTTCCTCTCTTCTTTTGATGTTTTTTTTGTAAACCATGTCCTCGTAGCTACCAATCCAATGATTTTTTAAACTTTGAAAATCATCTTACGAAGTTGTTCAAGTTAATTTTATATAATTATTTGTTTTTACTACTTTCAAGTTGTAATTTGCATTGTTTGGTGATTTATAAACAATAGAAAGTAGCTCTCTTTTTCCCCCAAAATGAAAAACACAAAATTGAAGAGTTGCTAATGGTGACCAAACTAATGGATTGGAGTGGAGGGAAAAAAAAATGGATGCATCTGTAAATTTACATATTCTGTCATTTAATTCAATATCAATCTAAAATGTAAGTGTTGTGAAAGTATATTTACAAACTGTAACGAGCAAATTTAGAATCACACCAACATAAATGGGAGTTTATAATCACTCAAAATGATTTATGTACATATGATCAATCATTTATTGATTTAATTTGTGTTTTCATATCTAAATGGACTTTGTAGGAAAAATGTAAATTAAATCGATCAAAGTACTCTGATCAAATCATGTAAAAGATGTCTCAACATCAACCGTTTGAATAACACAATCATGTTTTGAGACGAATTTATGTTTTACTTAAATATCTCATACTTTCATTACAAACTTAACTTAAGTTTATTATCCACATTTTTAATCCTTTTATACTATTTATAGACTAAAATTATGATTATATCAAATAAACTCCCAACTTTTTTACGATATTCATAAAATGCACATAATAAGCCCATTGCAAGTGGTTTTTTCATAATTGTTTTAAGGATGTTCTCCCTAACATTTATTACATAATAGAAAAGGAAAGGCGTAATTGGCTTCTAATAAACGGGTTGGATTGTTGTGATGTATTAAGGTATGACATGTGCAATTAATATTTAACACACAAAAACTTCCTATTAATACACATGCATATGGAAAAAATGTCTCTAGAATGAAATAAGACAATAAAAAAAAAAAAAAAAGGATTAGATATGAAAGAATGTGGAGTAGAATTGTAGGTTGGGATATGGCAAATGTTGGAATGGGTGGTAAATAGGACCACCCTAAATGAAATGTATATAGTTGGAAAGGGGCTGTGAAGATAGGGTGGTCCTTTTCTTTACTTGGATCACTAACTTCATTTTTTAAACTCTTCTTAATATTATTATTATTATTTCCACTACTGCCACTTTCAGCCCTACACCTTCTGGGTCTCACCTACATTTTCTACAATTTGTTACGATTTTGGACTGCTTTTATTTATTGCTTTTACTACTCTAAATTATGACAAACAAATTCTGTTGAAAGATATAATAATGAAGGCTGAAAAAAGAAGATTTTTAGTATGGGCTGAAATGTTGAATCAAATTGGATTTTAGATCGAAAAACAAGTTCAAGAATAGTTAAGGCTATTTAAGTCACTAGGCCCAATAAGCCCAAACAGCATTATAAACCAGACTCGGGTTATCATTATTATTATTTTTGGTTTTTGGGTAATTAAATAAAAGTTAACTTGGATCCTTTTTTTGAAATTTTATGGACTCGTCCCTGTATTTCACTGGTCATACTGAGTTTTTATACTAGCAGTTTTGTTAAATTAAAATTTTGTACATTTTTAATAGTATAAAGTAATTTGTGTATTTTTTTTTTTTCATTTGTGTTAATATTTGATCCTTGGTGAGATTTAAAAAAAAAAATGAAAGTATGATGACTCAATTTAAAAAAAAAAAAAGGAATTATGAAAAACCTAGTTATGTTTATTTAATTATGTAATTATATGTAATTATGATCGAGAATATTGATATCAATTAAAAATGTCATAAATGAAGCAAAATAAAAGTACTTCAGCGATACATGATCGACAAAAAATATGCACATCACTTTCCCCACAAAATATCTAAACAAAAATCTTCACACATTTTTATAACCGCATGTTTCTCTAGTTTTACATCCGAGACATATTATCCAAACATGATTTCCAGAATACCAAGGACTTTCCTAAATATTTCCTGAAAATTTTGTTTTAAATATTTCCGTCTAAAAAATGTTTTACGTATTTGGTCGATATTACCCTTTTTTTTTTGATTGATTTTTTGTTTTTACCTTAACTACAGTCTTTTTTTTCCCCTCTAAAAAAGGTAAAGAAAATAAAATGTCATTGTTTAGGGAGTAGGTCTCCTATGTCCCGGGGATACGGATCTAATCTGTAACCCCAACCTGCGGGTCCCACATAAATTTAAAAAAAAAATTCCCTGTTTTTTTTTTTTTTTTATGTATATATTGAAGGTATCCATGGAATATCTTGAAGGTATCCATGGCATGGGGACGCGCGGCGTGGGTGTATGGGCGCGCGCGGCTTGGTGACCAATGTGCGAGCAGGTATCATATGGATATCTTCAAGGTATCACATGTATACCTTCAAGGTATCCATAGCTGGATACATGAAGGTATCCAATCTGAATACCTTTAAGGTATACATGAGATACTTTCAAGATATACATGGAATACCTTAAAGTTCCATGGATACCTTCAAGTATACATGTAGATACCATCAATTATACATGTGAATACCTTGTCTATTGATATTATCAAGATATCCATGGGATACCTATCAAATATCCCATGGATACCTATCAGGTGCGCGCATGGAGGGGCTCGGCAGGAGCCGATGCGCGCGTGGACGCGCGTGGGGAGCGCGTTGGGCGCGGGTTGGGTTGGGGACACGGATCTAAGATCTGTCCCGAGGACACACAAGTTTTTGCCTTGTTTAGGAGATGGTTAACTAAAAAAACTTGCATGAGACGAAAAAACCTTTTAACCCATAAAATAAACTTATTTTCACTAATTTACATGTGAATTGTGATGAATGAGTTGTAATTTGACCCTTCTCATGTAACATAATTCGAGAGACGGTCTCCCATTTAGCTCACCACGCGAGACAATCACTAACATACCCATAGATTTGTGAGATTCTATATGAGAGAATTTTAGTCTTTTTCAAAGTTGAATTGTATGTGTCAAATATATATATATATATATATATATATATATATATATATATATATTCTATTATTATTATTAGAGAAGCTCTCTTGTGCCCCTGGGGCTATGATCCATGTCCTCAACCCGTTTCATCAGACATATATATATATATATATATATATATATATATAAATTTTGCCCTAATTTCTCCATTTCCATCGTCTCCTTCATCTCCAGTTCTTCTTCTCTTCTTTCTGCATTATTGCTCCTTCTCTGCTCTTCTCCACCTCATCTTTTTTTTTCTTCCTCTATCTTTACTTTTCCTTCTCCGCATCTTCTTCTTCTTCTTTTTTTTCCTATTTCGTCATTCTCTATTTTTCCTTCTCCACTTCTTCTTATCTTTTTTTTGTTCTCCATTTTTTGTTTTTTTTCTCATCTTTTCTTTTTCGTCTAATATATTTATCTATTGTTGTTAAGAAGTTGAATTTCATCATTCAACAATTAAGATATAATTTGATTTTTTGTTTTGGTTACTGATGGATGATGATGATTGGTGTTCATGGAATATTCAGTTTACACTATATCCATTCATGAATGATTGGTATTCATGGATGATGTTGCTGGTTTTTCCTCAATAGAGGATCCATATCCCAATTTACATTACTCCTTATTTGACTCATGATTTCATTTGATAATGATTTTAAAATATTGAAAATCAATTATTGTAATAATTTGATATTTGCAGAAATTTTGGGGAAGAAGATGATGAAAATCGTATATTTGAAGTTTTCAAATTTTAAATTACACTATACAGTACACTGATACCTAAAGAGTATTTAAGTGATATCTTTCATTGAATGAACAACTAATACCTTAAGAGTTAATATGTAATACAGTATACTATAAACATTATACCTAAAGAGTATACAAGTGATACCTAAAGAGTATTTAAGTGATATATTTCATTAAACGAGCAACTAATACCTTAAAAGTTAATATGTAATACATTATACTATAAACATTATATCTAAAGATTATACAAGTGATACCTAAAGAGTATTTAAGTGATATCTTTCATTGAATGAGCAACTAATATCTTAAGAGTTAATATGTAATACATTATACTATAAACATTAATACCTTAAAAGGTAAATATGTAATACCTTAAAGATACATATGTAATACCTTATACTATAAGCATTAATACCTTAAAGGTAAATATATAATACCTTAAAGGTATACAAGTGATACCTAAAGAGTATATAAGTGATATCTTTCATTCAATGAACAACTAATATCTTAAAAGTAAATATATAATATCTTTTGCTATAAACATTAATACCTTAAAGGTAAATATGTAATATCTTAAATGTGCATATGTAATACCTTATACTATAAACATTAATATCTTAAAAGTAAAAAGGTGCATATGTAATACTTTATACTATAAACATTAATATCTTAAAGATAAATATGTAATACCTTAAATGTGCACATATGTAATACCTTATACTATAAGTATTAATACCTTAAAAGTAAAAAAGTGATACCTTAAAGATTCATATGTAATACCTTGTACTATAAGTATTAATACTTTAAAGGTAAATATGTAATATCTTAAGAGTATACAACAAATACCTTGAGAGTAAATAATTGATACAACTAATACCTTCACTGGAAATCTTAAGATTTCAAATGTTTCGTCATCTTCTTCCTCAAAATTTATGCAAATCATGATTTCATCATATTTTTCGTTAAATTTTCTGCAAATCATGATTTCATATTATTTGAAATAATTTATTTTCAATGTTTCAAAATAATTCATACATAAAAAAGGGAAAAAAACCTCATAAATGACATCATGACAATTTGAAGAAGAATAAAAATAAGAAGATAGACAAAAAGAATAAGAAGAAGAATGTACAAAACAAATAAGAAGAATAACAAATCGATAAGAAAAGAGATTAAGAAGAAGAAGGAAAAAAAAAACAACATTGTTTCCGTTTCTACATACTTTAAGGGTAAATGTGTGATACATGGAGAATAAATGTGTACCTTCACTATATACAATCAGATTTGTGCGCGGCACACACCAACTATAGCGTGGGGTACGTGGACGCGCGTGTGAACGGCTCATAAGCCGGGTTGGGCCACATAAGTTTTTGCCTTATTATTATTGCCACTACTAATTTTTTGAGATGGTGTGAATCTCAACACATCAAGTTTTCGGAAAATTGATTTGTACAAGTTATGAATTTCCTTTTTTGTCTTTTCACCAAATACGAATATTTGTAATTTTATGGAAAAAATGATTTCGTCTAAATTCTCTAAACTATTTAAACCAAACTCTTCAAGTGCATTGGGTATGAGTCGTAGGTGTAGATATAAACTATCTAAATCTCTATTTAACCATAACCAAAACGGCCAAGGAATCTCTTGAATCGATGATTGATCAACCTCAATGCCTATAAATACTTATTTATATTAAATTTCCTCAAAAGGATCTCCAATTCTTAGTTTTTCCTACGTTATTATTAGAGGTCATGAGAAATCCGTTCAGCTTGTCCTTGTAATGGAAAAAGTTATGGAAATTATTCCACTCATAATGGAACACATTATTTATTTCCCACTATGCCACTCAATTTTATAAGTTGATAATCTACATTTCATGGATTTGGACATCAACAACTATTATAATAATAATAATAATAATAATAATAATAATAATAATAATAATAATTATTATTATTATTATTATTATTATTATTATTTAAGACGGTACAGTAATCAGAGAGTCTCTTTATACTATAATATTACATTAAACACTATATCTTCAAGAATTTGATTTGGCAAATTTGTGATAAAATCGATCATTCCTACTTCAATTTCTCTTTAAAAAAATTTAGGAGAATGAAAGGGAGGAGAACAATAAAAATTGAAAAACTTACCTGATAGAGATTCCAATCCTAATTATCACAATCTGCACTTTTATAAACGTGAGATACTATATAAACTACAGGGCTTTGTATCATTCCAACTTCAATTTGGATTTTCATGACTTAAGTGCCATAGCTTCTCATCTTCGCGAATGGAACTTTTGAATTGCTTAAAATCTAGCTACTTTGAATATTTTTGGCTGAAAGCCATGAAAGGGATATCGTCTTGAACTTCTTCTCAACTTCTTGATTTCTTCAATCATTTTGGTGGTGGTGTTTTTTTTACTTTGGCATGACTCAATTTATAACTGCATAATAGATAATCTTAATAGATTCTTTAGCGAATGACATGATTTAATTTCATATTTAAAAGACATTAATCGGGTTGTAGTTGATGAGTGGATTGTTTGGTTATTTGAGTTGGGTCGTTTGGGTTGATCTTCGTTGTGCTCTCAGTACAGACGATGTTTGGATTGAACTTGGTTCATTCGAATTTTGGATGGGTCGAGTCCACTCTATGTTTGGACTAGGATTTGTATAATTCTACAATTCTACTCTATTTTTTCTACTTTTTTCTAAAATTCTCAATAAAAACATCTATTTTTTCCAATTTTTTTACAAATCCCAACAAACAAATCTATTTTTTCTATAATTCTCAATAGAAACATCTATTTTTTCCAATTTTTTTACAAATCCCAACAAACAAATCTATTTTTTTCTATAATTCTCAATATGAATATGACATATTAACTATAATATTATTCTACAAAATCCCTAAACAAACACAAGATTTTCAATATCCATACTCACTAAATTCTCCCAAATCCCAAATTCACATTTACGCAAGTCACTTTAAGTTTAGAACAAATATAGCTTGATTGAATGGATCTTGAAGCCAAATATTCGGTATTTGGACCGAAACACAATTAAATTAAAACAAATAAGATGTCAAGCATCGCTTTATTTTTATGAGTTTTTTTTTTTATGAAATTTATATTATATGGCTTTTGGTAACATAAAATAATGTTAATATATTAAATTTTTAATAAGCATTTTTAGTTTTAATTTTTGTATTGAATATTTCTAATAATTTTTCTTTAGCCCTAAAAATTCATAAATAAATTAATCTCATTCTTGTAAAATTTTGATAGAGCCATTTTTTTTAAAATCTTTATTTATACATTTCAAAGTCTTCAATATTTAATCCTTCACACATATAAATTTTCAATTTACCTCATTATGTGGACAGATGAGGAAGAGCGGTCAACTTCTTCTTGTATACTGATTTCTCATTATTTTATAATCTAACCTTTTTTCTTAATGACATGACGGACACATGTATAGCAGGATGAAAATGCTCCAAAAATTATATATATGTGACTCCTATTGTGCGATGAATTCCTTATATTAGATTTTTTCAATTCAGATGTGCGGTAAATGATGACACTAAATTGAGACTGTGATAAATAATCACGCTAAACTACTTCAATTGTTAATATTATGTTGCATCTAATCAGGTCGAAAAATAGTGTAGAATGCTAGAGATGAGTGATAGTTATTATATTAAAATAGTGTAAAAATGCATTTTTTTTTTATGCATGATTAGAGATTACCCGAGTTTAATCTTACATTTTTTTTAAGAAAAACTTTCAATTTGTATCCTGTAATTTAGGTTTTTATCCATTTTTTACCATCAATTTTAGGTTTTCCAATTTTGGTTTTCTAACCATCACTTGTTTTCAATTTTGTAATGATTTTGTTTCGAATTGTCAAATTTTGCCTAGGTAAATGTCAAATTTGGAAAGAGCATGTCAGCAATTCCAATATCCTTGAAAATCGAACCAAAATAAAAAAAATGAAGGATCAAAATGAAAATATGGACAATGTCCAAGTTAATTAGAGCAGGAAAATTATAATTTATTATAAATAGATAGATTAGTGGTTAAGAAAAGAAAAGTTATGGTCTTGACACATGTTCAAATGAATTGTATAGAAAAACCTTCCAAAAATGAAAATCCCAGTTGGTTTAGAAAAAGTAGAAATAAAAAAAATAAGGTTGGTCTAAATAACATAAAATAAAATTAAAAGGGGCAAGTGGAGAAAAAGGCTTAATGGAGGGGTGGGATGCTTTTCCCCCACCAGCAGCGGGCACATAGTGATAGTGTGGAGCAAACCAACATATGGAACCGCCAAACACAACCTTCTCTCTCAAGTACCTTTCTTGCTTTAACACCTTCTTCTCTTCTAAAGTGCTTTTCTCTCTCTCTCTCTCTCTCTCTATCTTCCTCTTTTTTCTGCCTCTTTCTTGTGCTATGGATGCTTCTCAGTGGCCACAGGTAAAAATAAAGCTCTTTCAATGATATCATGACTACTTCCTTCTAGGTTTGGGTTTTTCTAGCCTAGGTTTTTAGCTCCTTCTTTTGCTTTGGGTTTGGTGGAAGTTTTTGCTTTTCTTCAAGATCATTCTAAAGCTGGCTACTTTTCCCAGTTGATGAGGTGATCAAATTCAAACCCCACTTTTTCTTTTGCTTTGAGGTTTTTTTGTTGTGTTGTTTGCTCATGTTTTCATCTTTACCTTTTTCTTTTTCTTTTTCCTTTACCTTTTCCTTTTCACCATCATCTGAAAAGGGGTTGATCAGACTAAAGAAAACCTCTTTTATCATTGCTTTTTTCTTCATGAAACCTCTTGTTTCTTCTTGTTTGTTTGCTAGCACTGCTTTAATCCCTTGAGCATATATTTCAGTGACAATTCTTTTTACTTCTTTTAATCACATCTTGCCCCCTTTTTTGTTTCCTTCAATTTATATTGATCAATTTGTGACCAGGGTAATATTGGAGGAGTTGTGAGACCAGTTGATCAAAGCTCAAGGGCTGTGGATAAGAAGCCAAGGCCACAACAAGGCATCAATTGCCCAAGGTGCAATTCCACCAACACAAAATTCTGTTATTACAACAATTATAGCCTCTCTCAGCCTAGGTACTTTTGTAAGAGCTGTAGAAGGTATTGGACTGAGGGTGGTACATTAAGAAGTGTCCCAGTTGGTGGAGGTTCAAGAAAGAAACACAGATCATCATCATCTTCTTCTTCTTCTGCAAAGAAATTAGAGCTCACAGATCTCAGCCCACCTCAAAACCCTAGGATCCATGATGGGCAAGACCTAAATTTAGCTTACAATCCACCCATCTACAATGGAATATCTGAACTTGTTGCTTTACCATTTGCCCTTGATCACCACACACAAAACCCTAATATCTCTTCTTCCACTTCCAATTCTTGCCATCTCCCATTCATGGAGCTTCTCAAGACAGCTGGCAATCTCAGTTCAAGTGGGCTGGGCACCTCTTGTCTTGACCCCATTTCTGCAAATCCAGTGTCTGATTCAAACTCCATGATTTTCCCATCCACTTATCCTATGCATGAGTACAAGCCAAGCTTGAGCTTTTCAGTGGATGGGCTTGAGAATGGGTATGGGAATATGCAATCCAATGTTCAAAGCTCATCAAGAATGGGTTTCCCATTTGAAGAAACCTCCAAGCCTGAGTTTGACCAAAATAGAGTTGACTCAAATGGATACTGGAATGGAATGCTCTCAGGGGGCTCTTGGTGAACACCATTAAATTAACTCTCTTCTATATTTATTTTATACACATGGTGTTTGTGGATACTGCAACTCTGTGAGATTATAATTAGAATTATGGCCGGAGAACAAGTGATTATTTTTCTTTATTATTTTGAGTTTTTTTCTGTTTCATTCTTCATTGATTGATTTGAAATGATCATATCATAAAGTAGTATCAAATGTAGGCTATTGCATGTGTTCTTCTCTTTGTTTTCTTTCTTTCTAGAAAAAATATTCCCACTTGCTTCTTTGTATTGCTTTCTTCCTGTTTTGCCAGATTTGCTTCTGTCATGTCAAACTGTAAATGCATCTGCTTTTCTATCAGTTTTAACTTTCTTAATTTCAATTGCAGCAAATGAGAGATGTCTAAATTTATTGCTTTTTTACATTTCCTTCTCTCTTACATGCATTCATTATCAGGTAGCTTGTAGTACATGCGAATATATTTATATATATATATATGGTCCCTATTTTTTTCCCAATTGTCATCATCACGTAATAAGGAGATGTTTCTCTACTCTTCTCACAATTCATACAAAAAAATAATAATAATCTATTTTGTTTTAATTAATTTTGTAGAAGGCCCTTTAGTTCTTGTGGCCGCTGGCTATTACTTATTGTATTAATTTTGATTTTATAACCAAAGTAAGTACACATTAAAGCTGTTTCGAAATCTTATATAGTTATTTTCTTTTTGCTTGATTCTTTCTGCAACAATTGAGAACTGTCGGATGTTAACATAAAAATCTGTGCTTTAAAGATTTTTGAGCAAATCAAAGTAGAATGAACCAGATAATTAGCTAGTTAGATAATATACACTCATGATACTTATATTTGTATATTAATTAGATTATTTATATATTGAAGTATCCAGATAATAGCCCATCATTCATAGCTTTACATCACATGGTAGAGCACTACTAATAACCATGGGATGTTTAATGAAGGTACCTGCATTACCGTATTAGAATCAATGAATTTGCCCTCTCATTTATCTTGAGACAAATATAACTATTTATGTGGTGGGATTCACATGCACTTCGGATTCTCCTTTATCATATATACATAATGTGAGTACACTTTTATATGACTATTTTATGCATCTCTTTTTTGTTAGATGAATCAACTTTTGAACCTATATATAACCTACAATCATATTTGAAGTTTACTCCAGTGCACTTGTAACTCTAGTACTCATTTTCAATTTTGGCCATTCGATCTTGAAATTCCTTTAATTTTCCACCATTAGATTAAAAAAAAAAAGTATGTATGCATAGCAAGTAAGTGAAATGTGAGAGGTGTAGTACCGGTGTCCCGGGTGCACTACAAAATTAATTACCTCATAATTTGTGAAAATGGTTTGGTTGCCTTTCATATTGAAGCTGCTTCTTACAAAATTATGATCCGTATGTGTGTGTATATATATATATATATATATGTTCATTTTTAATGTCATTAAAAATGGAATATGAGAATAAATTTCATTTCTAAGGGGAGATGCATATATGACACACAATGATGCACTCATGCACAAGGTGGCACCGATTATAATAATTATGATTATATTGCTTGATATCTGATGCTGCAATATAACTGACTATCTGAGACTTAAATCCAAAATTCATCTTGTAATAGTGATTCTTGATATGATTCTTTATGATAATAGTGAAATGCGTAAATGACTTTGCATGGGCTTTTTGCAAATCATATGCGCTTACATTTTGATTGTTAAAAATATATATTGTAATAGAGTATTAAAAACTGCTGTAAATCAGAAAAAATGTCAAAATTGTGTACTCGCAACAAGCTTTTATCAAGATGATGATTTTGAATCCACTAAGTTTGATGAATCGAATGTGATCACTTCATTCTTAGTTGAAATTAAAGCCATTTGGAAAAAAAAAAAAAAAGACAGAATATATGACCAGATATTAAACTAATTAATTCATTGGTTTGTCCAACTTAACTTCAATCGATGCAATATAAATTCTCGGTTTCAAATTAAAAGAAACCAAAAAACAAAAAACAAAAAGAATAGGTTAATTGCCTCTTCAACATTTTTTTTTTTTTAAAGTCAATTCTTTTGAGGTTATCAACTTAGAGCGATTTTGGCCAAGTTATTAGATGAGTACAAATTCCATTAATGATATATTTGATTTGATGGTTTTAATATGGTGCATTTGGAAAGAATCCAAAATTATTTTATATTTTTAACATATGTGTTGTCCATGTCACTACACATCACCTAATTTTACAGCATTTCACAAAGTGGCCCAAATTTCGTCCAATCATAAAACAATCAAAATAACAAAATCTGTCAAATGTTTGAATTATTTTCCCGAAAGTGTTAATATAAACTAATTAAAACATATTATTCCCTCAATGCCAAAACTAGAGTCTAGTTTTATAACTTTAAATAGTTACAAAAACAAAGTTTTCATTTTGAATAATTGGGTGTTTGTTTTTTATTTCAAACATACTATATCCATCTAATAAAGATAGACACGCAAGATACACTTCACATTTCACAAATTATGAAAACACAATTAACTTACTTGGAAAAATAATTTTACCCTATAAACTTCCTATTATGTCCTTATTTATACACATTGATAACTAAACAAAAAAACTATAAACATTTATATATTTTTAATTTCTTTTAAATGAATAATATCATATATAAGTGTACAACAATACAAGAGAAAAACAATGAAATGAAATGAGTTAGTTATTGGCCGACTGAACTCCATAAAATTTAGGCTTCATTAAAATCCAAATACAGTAAAATTTAATGGGAAAAAACTGTATTGGGAAAAAAAGTATCATGCATCAACGAAAAGAAAAAACGAACAACATCAACCATTATGCAATTTTCAATGAGAACATTTACCTTTTCAAAATAAATAATAGGACATCATCAACTATTTCTACAATTCTCAATGTGATAGTAACTTATTAACTATAACCATATCTTACAAAATGTCAAAACAAAAATAAGATTCTCATAATACACATTTTTCAAAATCTCAAATACAGATTCGTATAATCTACACACCCTAAATCCATATACATATGAGATTTTGTATTACAGTCGATATTACACCTTCTATTCTAAATTAAAACCATCACACAATATTTGTATCATATGACATCGTAAACTAACATGTAAATACTATAAAATATAACAGGTTAGAAGAATAAAAAACATAGCCCAGATAATAATGAGAGTTGGAGTAGGAAGAGTGAGATTGATTTAAAAGAAAGAAGTAGGAAAGGTAGGTGGCGTGATAGAGGTGGTGGCTATTTCATTATTTTTTGGTTTAGTGGGCCCACCAACATTCCCTCCGGCAAGCGTGCTCTACAAAATTCCTTCCCCACGCAACAAAATCCTCTCGATATCTGTCCACTTCCATTTTCTTTTTTCCATCCCTATAATATTTTATTTAATCTCTACTTGTCGGTGGAAGGAATTATTCTTGCTGTTCTATAATCAATGTCGTACGATTTGTGTGGGATTTTTTTTTTTTTACATTGTTTGCTTTTAATTTGTTGTTTCTGTTGAATTCTTACACAATCATGAGTTTAAACATTTGCCCCACATAAGCGCCGTTATTATTGAGATTCATCAAGGTAGTTATTCTTATGCAGATTGGAGTGTGATCGTCTTAAGAAATTTATGAGTTGTTCATATTTAGTTTTTGTCCATATTTTTATAAAATTTTTATAATGATTTTTTTTTTTGATAAAAAAAATTGTTTGATTTTACCGAGAAGAAGTGCTATGAAATTCGAAATTATGTTGTTTTTTTTTCCAAACTTTTTAAGATTATATCACTGATTTAACTATGTGAGACTATACAACCTAGTCAAAAACTTCTGTGCACCAGTTGTACCGTGCAATCCGCACATTTATGTTATAAATGTAACACATTTATGCATGTTCATTTTAAAAGGTACAAATATTTGTACATAAAGGTACTCCATTTATAACATAAAGGTCTTTCGTGCAACTCTGTGCATCAGTTGCACGGAAGTGTTACTCTACAACCTAACACTTGTAAGCAAATTTTTGTATGAGACGCTCTCACGGATCTTATTTCTTAAGATTAGGTCAGATTGACTTTTTCAATACCTCGATCAACCATATCAACATACGTTAGATAAAAATTAATGTGTGTATTAGGTAACAGTTTTGTATCGTATAATACGATGCAATACTTATAAGAAATTATAAATTGACAAGTAATACTCCGTAAAAATATACTTATCATATCAGTTGACTTTGGGTTTATAAGTTGTTCAATTATTGACCCACACTTACCTAACCTTTCTTACGAAATCAGATTCGTGATATGATCTCATATAATACTTACCCTAACTCATAAAAAAATTGACTCCTGAAATAAGTTTGAGGTTTGGATAGCAAGATTTGTCAATTAATTTGTAAGACAGAGAGTTATATAATATTCTTTTAATTAAGATATTCACAATGTAGAGTGACATACTACAATTCCATTGGCAGGCGTTAAGATATAATTAGATTTCAAGGGAGTTGATGGATGGGGCGCACTCCAGAATATATGCAGTGCACTTTTTTGAGGTGTCTCAAATTCAATTATTGATGGCTTTTTATATTGGATGATCGCCCTCCTAATAATCATACATTATAATAATGCAATTTTATATTATTATTATTATTATTTTAGTTTAGTATAGTATAGGTCACATACTCTAATCATAATTAATTTTAACTGTATATCGTTCCGAATGCGTACGACTAATCCAAAAACCCATTTGGAGCCCATTATGCAATTGTATTGTTCACTTTGAAATCACTCCATAGAATAATCCACTACTCAAGTAGATTCTAAAATCAAATCAAAATATATCCTACTTTGGTTGACATTCTTAATAAAAAACTCAATTCAGTTTGATTCAACAAACTACCGAACAAGCTTAAACTTTATTTTATGTTTAATAAAATAAAGAGTTGAATGTAAAAGGCAACCTAAATTATTTACTTTTTTTATTTTCCAACCAATTTTTTTTAATTAGATTGTAATTTGAACTATTAAAATTTATTAAATTGCAACTTTTGATCCATTTTCCGGTGGAAATGTGAATATTGGACCCGCACGCTGAAATCATAAGTGTTCACATTTTCATCGGAAAATGAGTCAGAAATTACAATTTGATAAATTTTAGTAATTTAGGTTGCAATTTGATTAAAAAAAAGATTAGAAAATGAAAAAAAAATTATTTTTTACATTTAACCCTAAAATAAAATTTAAAGTTCAATCGACATTTATACTCCATAAGTGAAAAAAGAAAATGTAAACAACATAAAGTTACTGAGTTTGACACATGTTTCCCTCGATTCGAGATCATTCAAACCGTGTTGATGATAAAATAAACTCAAAACAAAAATTTTGAAAGTTCAATAAAAGATTAAACTGTGGTGTGGTTCAACTGATTCCCTAGACTTACAAATTCAAACATTCAAGTGAAATCATCACTTTGGATAATAATCAAGCATTAACGTAGAGAATTCTATAATGAAATTATATGTCTATAATATGTATTTATTAATAATGCATATGGATCTAGATGAGGCTATAAAATAAGATGGACTTTCATAGAACCATATTATCTACTTAATAATGTTCAAATGGGCTGATAGGTTCAGACACATTAGAGCCCCTATTGCAAGAGTGAGTCTTATATGAGACTGTCTTACGGATCATGTTACGTAAGACGGGTCAACCAACAATCCTCCCTTCACAATTTACATGTAAATTAGTGAAAACGAGTTTAGTTTACACAAAAACTCATGTGGAACAGTCTCACGGATAGTTACCGTGAGACGGAACTCCATCACCTACAAACAACATATGAATTGTAGTGTTTGGGTTGTAGGTGATTGGATTGTGGGTCGACCCCATTAAAAATCCGTGAGACGGTCTCACAAGAGACTTACTCTTTAGTTTATGAGTAAAAAAAATTTGTTTTAAGGAAATTATCCATAAAACCAGACACACACAAGTTTTTATGTTATTTACAATACATACAGGTTATCCTAAATTCAACCAAACCTTTTCTCTATACAACCATTATCTTCAAATAAAACAAAATAGAATAAAACATAGAATTTCAATTTTGCCCCTACAATTTACAACCCCAAATTCCATTTTGTTATCCATTTTACAAATTTAGCATCAGCATTGCCCCTAAATGAATCTTTCTAGGATTGAGGATCTCAATCCACACTATTATTAGGAGGGTTGTAAGAACTACCTATGTCATTGAAAAGGTAAGAAATGATCCAAGTAAGTATGAAAGTTTTGTTTTGTAGATAAAAATTATATTCTTTTTTTCACAATCTCAAGTCCAAGTATTTTTCTTTGCGGCAAGAGAATTTTCAATTGAGATAGAAAAGAAGGGCAACAAAAATATACATGATAATCTCTAGTCCAGATTAGTAAATTTTTTAACCCAAATTAAATTTATGCAGATCATATATAACAATAATCACTTTCAAATATGTATTCACAAAAAAAGGGTATATATTACAGGCATTAAGTTCCAACATCACAACAACATAGAGCTTCAACCGGTAAACACGACATAATGACACATGAGTAAATGATAGATACACCCTTGAATACATATATGGTTGCACTTATTTTAATATTATCGAAGTGTATACGTATTAAGCAGACATCAATATTCTTTCAAAATCTTAGCCTTCTCGATTATATATCCCCCCTCCTTGAATTTCTGTCTTGCATCAAAAGCTCTAACGTAAGTCCACCCCATTTCCACACCACATTTGCTGCAGGATATGTTAGCAATTGTGTAATAACCAGTCATAAGTTGTTTGTCTTCCTTTGCTCCAACTACAATGTTCATTGCATGGCTAAACAAATATGCTTGACCACTTTTTGCCTAAGTTATCATGAGATGTGAAAAGGTGAAATTATTAATCACCATTAATCTAATTATTTCATTCAAAAAGGAATATAAGGAGGTCATTGTTAAGTCAATAAAAAAATAAAAAAAAAAAGGTCATTGTCGCATCTATTATACCATTAATTAGTTTATAAAAATAATGTGTTTGTAATTCCAGTTGCTGCAAAATTGAGATTATAATATTACTCTGTAGCCCCAGGGTCAGTCTCACCGAAAATATTTGCATTTATTACATTTTTTTTTTGTGAGAAAAGAGAAAGTGTCATTTATACCCTTCGATTAAAATACATAGAGAGAAAGTGTCATTTATACCCTTCGATTAGAATTGAGAGAGAGAGAGAGAGAGAGAGAGAGAGAGAGAACTTTGTAGTCTTTCTGGATACTTTGACAATTGATTGCCAGTTTGATCGAGGTTGATGAAGCTATAATTTGGATCTAAAAATTAAACTTATATTCTTGGAAATTAGTTTAAGTGCTAGAATAAATAAATCCATAAAGATATGTTGAGAAAGAATCACCTTGAAGGATTTGGAAAGCAGATCGGCGTGAAGTGCAATAGGATTCCTGCAACTTCTGCAGCTAAACAGCGGATGCCCTCCACTTTCTCCCATTCAATTCAAGTTTTTTACCATAAACCAAGAAAATGTTGTGTTTATAATTCTGAAAACTGAAGAGTGGGTATTATTGGAAGGAATAGATAAGCTTTGAACTTCACTTGTTGACTTTGAGAGCTAATGATCTTTTTTCTTCACTAACAAACGAAGATAAATTAAATTTGGATAAAGAATAATAAAATATCATATCGTGGTTGGTTTGGGAAATGTCAAGGAAGATTCTTATGAACCTTATTGTACAATAAACATAAAAACTCACGTGAGACAGAATTCAATCAGCCACAAACAACATGTGAATTGTAGGGTTTGAGTTGTGAATGATTGAATTGTGGGTTGACATGTCCTACATAATACAATAAAAATTTAAACTCATTTTAAAATAAATTGTGATATGCAATTTTTTTGGTATTCTTAGGAACCAAGTCTTCATCTTGATGTGATGGGGTTAGGTTATGACTTATGAAATATAAAATCCACAATAAAGAATTTTTAAGGTTGTTTGAATAAGTTAATTTTGCAATAGTTTTGTAATTTGTAATTCTCTGTTTAAACTATTCTTTTGAATGATTGATGGATATAAAGTTCATATAATCATAGTGGTTATACTATGCCACAATAAATGTTCTGAGTCTTTTAACCTAATTTCTGTTTTGGGATATAAAAAAAGGGGGGGGGGGGGGTTTTCTTGGATTTTGGGTGAAAAAAAAAAATTAAAAAGGGGTTTTCTTGGATTTTGGGTGGAGCAGCAACAAGATCTCATAGATAAAGAAGATGGTGATTAGAAGATTGGTAATCTTTCAATTTAATTTTTTTATGCAATTCGTTATATTTTATAATTTTTTAAAATAATATTTGGTAAATTTTTCTCAACTGGGTGATGATACTATTCTTTTCTTTTTCTTTAATTTATTCTTATTTTTCATTACAATTTCTTTATAATTATTTTTTAAACCATCAAGTATCTTGCGAGAGAAATGTTTTAAGTGAGATTTATGCTAGTTCTATATACTTTGTGGAAGACCGTGGACAAATTTGTTCAAATTATTTATGATTATCTTATTCAAGCTTCAAATTTAAAGTGTAAGAAAAAAAAAAACTAAAAGAGAGGAGTGATAAAGAGGTTTATTAGTAATTAGGGTGTTTTAGTAAGAGAGAAAAATTAAACATTTATCCCGTGCAAATGCACAGGCCAATCTCTAGTTGATATAAATAGCCATACAAGATAAATTAACAATAAGCGTATTGTAATCATTATCATTACTGCTAGTACTAAATGAAAATTTGAAATTAAATATATATATTTTTAAATTTGAAAATATATATTGAAAATTTAATTCCTCTATTTATTTAATTTTTGTTTGAGGAAAAAATTCTTCCATTTTTTTTGACTTGGTGAAAGTTTTCCTTACAAATTCAATGACAATGCATTAATTATTTCATCAAAATTCCAAATTGATGATACCTAGTCCTTAGATATGTCTCTACTTTGATCTATTATAGCATATAATGATGTGTTAGTTGTCGTAAACATTACCAACTTTCAAAAATCACAATTTTAACTCATAATTTGGTTATTAGTAAAAATAATACTTATGCTTGTTAATGTCTCGTGTATCCGTAATCAACAAGCATATATCAGACATTTTTTGAATGACAATAACTCATATTTTGGCAGCTCATATTCACTTTTGTTTTTGTTAATAATTGTTCATTTTGGCATTAATGTGTTGGAAAAAGTAATAGAAATAATACAATTATGTTATCAATAGTTAAAATATTATTTAAAATTTGTAAACTTTTTAAGGCGTAATTGTAAAAAAAAAAAAAAAATCACCATTTTTTCAAAAATCGTTGATTTATCCCCACTTTTCAATAATTGCAAAACAAATCACGACTTTTATTCGTTGTTGCAATTAGACCACATTTATATTTCCGACGATCGGAATCCACGTGTCCGACAAACATGCCACGTCACATGTCATGTCAAATGACATGTCATTCCCAACAAAAACAAATTTAAAAATCAAATTGCAAAATAAAATCACCACATTTCCAAAATTGCAATTTAATCCTAACTTTTTATATAATTAGCAAAAAAAAGCCACAATCTTCATTCATTGTTGCAATTCGAATTTATTTTTTGGTATTCAAGTTCATGTGTCCAAATAAATTTTCACTTGAGATGTCTCATAAGCCACATAATCTTAAAAAATAATTTATTTACATCAAAACAACGTTGTTTCAAGTATATCTTAATTCAAATATATTTCTTTAATTTACCGAAAAATAAATCATAAATTTTTAAAAAATTGTATCCTTTCTCTTTATTCAAGTATTCAATATTTAACCTCACATGAAAATTTATTTGAACACATGAACTTAGACACCAAATAATAAATTCGAATTGCAACAATAAATGAACGATGTGGCTTTTTTTGCTAATTACATAAAAGGGGTTTAATGCACCACACCCACTTGTGATATGGAAAATATGTGTCGCTCTCCCCTATGTTTTCGAAATGACAAGGTTTACACTTGGGTTAACAAAAAATCAGCACACGTCCCATTTTTTAGAATCAGACTCAACGGCGTTAAATTTTAGGGCAAACCTCCCATTATGCCCCTAACACTATTCATCTTCTCTCTCTTTTAAGTTAATTAAAAAAAATCAAAAAAATAATCAGCCTCTCTCATCTGCTATTTTCTTCTGCTTTACCCAGCAACAGCGCTGCTCCACCTTCCTCCGCCATCATCATCTCTTCATCTTCTCAGATCAACCACCATCTTCTCAGATCGAACATTATCTCTTATTCTTCTAAGATCGACCACCATCTTCTCAGATCGAATTTTGAAGAAGAGCGGAAAATTCATGAACGGAGGAGCGGAGGGGGAGGTGCTGATGATTGAGATGTTCGAGGAGGAGAAGGGGAGGGAGTGGTGGTGGAGGCGGCGAACGAAGGAGAAGGTCACCGCCGTGGTGGCGAACCCCGTCTAGCCGGAGGTGGTGTGGGAGCAGAGGGCGAAGGATGTGGAGGCACAGCAGCAGGTTCTCTACTGTTCTCTAAGTGTTTCTCAAGTTCTTGGCTTAAATCTCTACTGGGTTTGTGAAATATTTGTTGTTAAAGTGTTTTAATCGGCTGAAATCCCTCGATCAAGACCTCGATTTGTAGGATTTTCCCCTTTTCGCGAACTGGGAAAGAAGGCAACGTGAAAGATGGTGGTGGATCTGTGTTAGGGTTGCAAAAGTTTTTTTGAATTTTTTTTATTAATTGAATAAAAAAAATAAAAAAAGCTACAGAATAAATTGATTTAAAATTGATATATCATTAGGGTTATACTATATATCATTTCATTATATAATTTTATAATTATTTGACATATTTATTATTATATTTAAAAAAGAAAATTGATAAAAATATTTAAATAAATACTAAGATTAACTTTTAAATTATTTTCCAAATAAATTGAAATTATATTATACTTTATAATCATAAGATTTTTTAAAATTTGCAATTTAGTTAGAATTTTTTAGTTACATTAATAATAGATCAGACCCCCTGCACGAAGGTTGATTTAAATATTTTTATCAATTTATTAAAATTACTAAAAGGAGATTTTTTTTTTAAATTTGCAATTTAGTTAGAATTTTCCTCTAAATGCATATTTCCCATATCACATGGGAGCAAAAGGTAAGATAAGGGTATTATAGTATTTTTATACTGAAAAAATGATCAAAAAACAAGAAATTTTGCACAACAGGCGCGTGTAGCGCACTCTTGTTATGTTTAACGATATAGGGGAAAACGCGCAGATTTTTTGTTAACCCAAGTGTAAACCTTGCAATTTCGAAAACATAGGGGGGAGCGACGCATATTTTCCTAATCACAAGGGGGTTCCATGCATTTAACCCTACATAAAAGTTAGGATTAAATTGCAATTTTGGAAATGTGGTGATTTTATTTTGCAATTTGATTTTTAAATTTGTTTTTTTTTGGAATGACGTGACATTTGACATGACATGTTTACTAAACACGTAGACTCTAGTCGTTGGAAAATATAAATGTGGTCTAAATTACAACAATGAAGAAAAATAGTAAGTTTTTTTGCAATAATTGAAAAGTAAGGATAAATTTACAAATTTTGAAAAAATGATGATTTTTTTTTGCGGTAATTAAATAAACTAAAAGTTGGAAGTTTTTATAATTACATGATTAAATTAAAAAAAAAGGGTGGATGAAAGGCTAAAATTGAGATTCTGATAATTTGCACTGGCATTTTTATCTAATTTCTTTTTACACACGTGTTGAACTCAATTTTTGTATAGTAGAAATTAGATTGAATAAAAAAAAGAAGAAACTTAAACGAGGGCAAAGTTGGAACAGAGAAAAGCTCCTCCGTAGCGTACAAAAATTTCCTTTTGCTTAATTGTTTCCATTCCATATGAAAAAGGATTGTTTTATTCTTCGAAAATTCGGAATTCAAAACCCTACTCTGCATCAATTGCATAAATATTGATCCCCAATCTATTTCTACACTAATTTGCCGACAATAAATATGGCAGATGCTTATTGGAGGTACGGCGACGGTAGGCAGCAACCGCCTGCCCTTCCTCCTCAAGTGGTGAAACGACCTCGTACCGATTATGGTATTTTTCTATCTAATTATTTCTCTGTTTTTGAGTATAAGTATGACGCAATCGATATCTTTTTTGGGTGTGATCGGAGGGTTAGGGTTTGATTTTGTTATTGTAATATTTTTTGCTTTTTATGCCTTTGGGTGTCTGGAAAATTAGGTTTCGGAGTTTAGAATGACATATTGAAGAAGAATTGGTAAATTTTTAATATTTGTTTTTTGTTTAGATTAATTTATTTTGAATTGGGTGGCTGCAGTACAGTATTTACCGAAAATTTAGTTCTTTTATGAATGCAGATGTATGAATGATTAAATTGATTGATACAGTATAATGTCTTTGATTAGAATCTTGAATTTGATGCATTTAGCTGCTAATAGAAGTTGTGGTTTCTATTGATGATGTTGGATGCTTATGTAATTACCCATTTTTGCTTTATTTGTTTGTTCTTGATTTATCTTGGTTATGCAGAGATCCCTAGTGGCCATGATATGCCCAGCTACTATGCCCGTGATGAGGAGAGGGCGGGGTTGCGTGCCATTAGAGATACTGACTCCATTAACGCCTCATATGATCGTTACCTTCGCAGTGCGGTATTCACCTTATGACTCCACCCCTGCTCACTCCCAAATCTGAGGCTTTTTTTTTTTTTTTTTGGAATGTGGGAGGTTTAAAAAAATGTGGTGAAATGTGGGAGGTTTACTAAAATTGGCAAAAGTCACCACCGCTCATGGCCACTATATGTATGCTCATATTATTTTATTAATTTTTTTATAAGAAGTTACCACCATTCGTAGCAACTCTTTTTAATCACCCATTTTTCATTTCCACGTTTAGATGTGGGAGAAATTCATATAAACTTTTATCAATTTACACACTTTTTTTTAAATGATTAATTAACCTTTAATGTAAGATTATTAATTTATCTCTATCAATACATGTTTATCAATGTGCATTTTATTTGCTATTTTTTTGTCCCTAAATTTTTGTTTATATAAACTTTTGTGCTATGCACTCTATTTTCTACTATTTTGTGTTTTTGCATTTTTTTTTCCTATTAAGTTTTGCACCAGTGGTGGTGACTTCCTATTTAAAAAAACTAATGAAATAGTATGATCAAAGAGAAGTTTCCTACAGGGATGTGGTCTCTACGTACAGTCGCCATTATGGTGGAGACTATGTCTGATTATTTAACTCCCAAATTTCACCATAATTTGTCATTTTTTAACTGAAAAATGCCTCAAAAGTGTCAAAAAGACCGAATCTATACGGGCATATTTCTCGTTGTATCTAATGTTTAAACATTGTGTTTTCCCTGTACCAGCAAATGTCATCATATGCCAGTGACTCTGGAAGATCTGTGAGCAGTGGACTTAGTGGACATCATCAGGTTGATGATCCACGTATGGCGGCAATGGGAGCATCAGATCCAGTGGTGGCTGCAAAAAGTCGGCCTGTTGCACTTGGACTGCGGCCTGAAATTCCGCTTCCTCCTGACGCTAGCAGCACGTTGTTTGTGGAGGGTTTGCCTTCAAATTGTACTCGCAGGGAAGTTGCACGTATCCTTCCTGTTGTATGATTTGTTCTTGTCTTCTACAAACTAGTTTTTGTTTCTTTACTTTGCCAGCCTGGATTTGCTTCCTCCTGTTGCTAGTTTGTGGATAACATGCCTGCGACTTGCACTCGCAGGAAATTTCTCATGTCCTTTTTTGATGTATACTTGTTCTCATATTTTACAAAATAGTTCTGTTCCTTCACTTTAATTTGCAGATATATTTCGTCCATTTGTAGGGTATAAGGAAGTTAGGCTTGTAACAAAAGAATCAAGACACGTAAGAACTTTTTGATTATTTACTTGAACTTTGTAGGTATTTCCATTGTTGTGTTTTTCTAATCTGATAACCACTAAAAAAATTTAACCTTTGCAGTCTGGAGGGGACCCCTTGGTGCTTTGCTTCGTTGATTTTCAGAGTCCAGCTCATGCTGCCACAGCCATGGACGCTTTACAAGGTAACGTTGGTCCATGATTCAATTCTTTATTTTTTCTTATTTCTTCTTCTTTTCTTTTTTGTTTTTGTATTAAAGGATATTCCGATGATGTGTCTTAATGTTTTAAAATCATGAGTTTGAATTGACCCTTGATTTGGACTGGCAACTAGGAGTTGACATTTGGGCAAAAAAGGGAAGGACAATGAATAGACTGACAACTTATATTTAAATATAAAAGAAGTAATTTGCTTGGTGCAAACTAAGGGTTCATCTTATATGGCTTATAAAGTAACGCAAAATCTTGGAAAAGCCAGAGCATTTTTAAGTGGCAGTAGGTGTAGTTTCTTTCTAGGTAGCCATCATTGTTTCTTTGAATAATTAGTTTGGAATCATTTATGTAGTCCATGAAAGCAAAGGTCTTTAAAAGAGGGTGTGCTTGGTTTTGAATGTTTCTATTATGGGTTTGAGGGTTGTTGACCTATGATCATTCTATATAACAAGGAGATCTCTTTATCTTGTGGAGAATGGATGTGATAGGGATCAGGGGGATATCATATTTTGTTTGAACAACTCGGCAGATAGCCTATGTATATGTGCTATGTAAAGTTTTATACATAAGGCTGAAAGCACAGCCAAGTAAAAATTGGCTAAATAAATCTATCATTTGTTTGCTTTATTACACCTCTTTTGACACATTCGTCAAAGAATCTGATTTGTGGATTCTTGCCTAACTAAGAAGAGTGGAATTGTCACTCATGAAGCCAAAAACTTGCTGAGAAATGCCCCTCTACCACTTACTACATGATTTTTCTTAAGAACTAGACTAATAGAGTTTGATAGAGGTATTGGAAACTCTCACCACTTTCTGTGATTATTGTGTAAATCTCTTGTTTGGTTTTGAATTATTTTTGATTGTTCTATGTGCTTCTATTAGAGTGATTATGGTGAAAGCAAAAATGTAAATAGTTGACTGAGTTTAGAACTTGACTGGACTTCAAGGTCTGAACATACTACTTTTAATGAATCGGAGTTTCTATGTTGATATAGAAAGAAGAATCTTTGTCTGAAGTGTTTCATTCTAGTTCCTCTAGAAGTTAGCGAGGCTTCTATATTTCCCGGAACTAGATACTCCACATAGTTACCTAAACTATTTTTCCAAGTTGGGAGTATTTAGGAATACTTAACACGTATCACGATTTATGTCTTTGGTCGTCTCTTCCTCATATCTTTATATGATAAGAATACTGAGCACTCAATCATGGTATCCTGAGGAAACATATCTTGTTTTTGTTGAATCTAGATGTACGAATTGTGGATTGTATTTCCAACAACCCCTACAATGTGGGGAGTTGGTTGCACTTGGTTCTTGAAAATACCTTTTATTGGGAAAAATGTGTTGTGCTCTGCACATTCTGGAATCAGCTTGCTGTTACAATATAGGTTCAGCATTTGCCTTTATGGTGGTTTTGCTGTGGCTATTACACATTGATTTATGAAGGCCTGGTTAAGTATTTGGTTTTAAGCTTTCACATTGAGGATTTTTAATCATATGGCTCATTAATGTTTAAATATCAATGTCCTAGTTGGTTTGTTGATGTTTTCTTTGCAAAACAACTTTTTAGTCTTCTTAGAATTACAAAATACTACATAAATCAAAATTTCAAGTTACTAATGCTCTATGATCATTGAAATCTTGTGCTCTTTGATAAATAAGTTACTATTACAAATTTCAAGCTAAAACGTACTATTAGTTAAATTTTAAATGTGTAATTTTTTAAATTCATATGAATCTTTGTAAAATTATAGAAATTGGGGTTGTGCTTTCCTTTGTAGTTTCTTTGTATTTACATTGAAGATTTCTAATCCCTCTTTATTATTATTTTTTTCTTTTCTAATAATTGGATTTTTACATTAAAATTTCATATGAATTGCTTCAAAACTATTATTGACAATATCACAAATTAATGGCCATTCAAGCATTAACATATTTGCATGAATTATGATAAGAGCAACATATATGATTTATCAGTTAAATAAATTGGCACAATAGTGCCTCGTTATATTATATTACTAACAATTCGACTTAATAAAGTCGTTCAGATCTTATGAGGGATTGGGGTTTAGTTTTGTAAGGGTTTGGATTCTGGTACATATCGGTTTTGATGTGGTTGGATTTGGTTTTTGTCTTATCTTGCTGGTTTATCTGATTCTTGTACTACCCTTGAGAGACTTCTCATCCCTCCTGTTTCTTTGTGTTAATAAAATTACTGTTACTTAAAAAAATTCAAATTCACTGTACCTTTTGAGAAAAGGTGATACCATTCCAGACTTCCAGTACAGGTACTGAAGTCCGTTATTCGTTCTAAGAATTTTTTATTTGCTTAAATGGATATACTTGAAAAGTAAGATATGATAATGAAGCGATACCGGGAACCTGTGGCGCCATCTTTAATGTCCCTGGTTTTCCATTGTAATTCGAAGCGACGCTGGTTGGCACCATAAAATAGTCAAGCTACATCTTGCAGGTTATAAATTCGATGAGCATGATCGCGACTCAGCCCATTTAAGGCTCCAATTTGCTCGCTATCCTGGTGCAAGGTCGGGGGGCGGGCATCGTGGGAAACGATGAAATTGTGGTTTGACAGGTGAAAATTGCTATTTATACCGCTTGAGCGTTTATTGTTAATGGCCATCCAGGTTTTATTGAAAATCGAGCATGGTAAATAAATCGCTCTGAACGTGAAACATCGCTTCTGTGTAGGACCGTTGAGTGAGGAGATTTACGAGTTGCGGACGCTTTGCTTAGGATCGAGTGGGTTTACGTCAATTGGAGGGACATTTGCGTTTGAGGCTCAAATGCCTTCCCCTTTTTCTTTAGTTTTCTTTCTCCCATATTTATTAGAGTACAATGCTGTCACCATATTTAACTACTTTGTAATAACTGCTAGTTATTTGGAGTCTACCTCCTAGGAGAACTGCTGGTTTAATGATGTCCTTCAGTGTATGATAATCGAATTTGTTTGCACTACTGATACCTTGGTTTTCAAATGATGCTTGTTCTGACATCCGTTCTTGCCCGGCTTTAACTTTAGTAGGGAGACCTACCACGGGGTTTCCTACACTGTTTTTGTGGTTTCAGAAAATTTCTTGGACGTAGTTATATCGGTGTCTGTATTGAGTTCTTGACTAAACTATTTTAGGGATGCATTGATTAATTTGGATGCTGTTATGCTTTTGTAACTCCGTGTAAGGCTTCAGTATTATGTTTACAGAACCTGACATTTTAGGAACCTCTTATTTAATTCTTATTCAAAAAGTTATCTAACATATCCTCCCAGTTATGGCGTTTTGTGGAGCTTACATTTTCTTCCTTGTATCTCTTTATCTCAGAACTCAAGTAATCCCTAGATATATATACTAATGACTTGGTGGATTTGAATCTCTGTTATGGAAATGAGTTGGTGGGATACTTCTTCTGGTTAATTTTCTTCTACTTGTTCAATCGTCTTCTAATTGATGACCTCCTGAAGATGCTCTTTTTTTTTTGTAAAATAACACTCCCGAGGTTGTCTTTGATATGCCTACCCTCATTATGATTTTAGATGTTATCCTAGATATACACCCAACAGATCTATCTGTTTTGGTTTTCCATTATTTGTAATTCTGTCAGTTGTTAACCCTTCAGGATTAATAGATACTATTTCCATCCTATTGAACTTCTTAATTTCTTTAAAGGACACACCTCACATGGTTTCTTTTATCCTAGAACACGACTTTGCTTCTGTTTGACAGTTCCATTTCATATCTTAACTAAACAAGTGAATTGGATGTCTCTCAAAATTGCTTTATGTTTCCCATCAAAAGGTGTGGCCTTTTCTGTTTAAGTTTTCTGCTATATATAACCAAAAGCATTCAAAAGGAGGAAGAATTTGCACAGGAAACTTTTTGTTCATTGTTGCTGTGAGTTTATCATGACTCAGTGTAGTCATATGTCAAAGCCAGTGAGGCCCTGAACATTTCATCGTGCATGATAATAGCTCAAGGGTAACCCCTCTATCAGTGAATATCAGCTGCTATATTCCCACTTTTTAGGCTCGGTTCATCTCTAATGCGATACAACTGTTCTGTCTAAGCAGTCTTCTTTTTAGGCCGTGGCAATATTCAGATTTTATTGCCTCTTGTACTAATATGAAGCTTGAAAGGTGTTGTAATTATAGGGTGTTCACTGAAAAAGGAAAAACTTTTCAAGTTGATTTTCAAGGTAAGGGTAGAAATTGATACTTGCATCTGTAGTTTGCTTAAGCTTTCCACCATTCGATTACAGTTAAACCATGTTTCTTGATAATGGAATGAAACTTACCACAAATCTGAGGAGCCAATGATCATTCTAGGTGTACTTGATGCAGGCTTTAACTTTCAACAGTATTTACGTGCCCTTGAATGAAAATGACTGGTTGATCAGTGTGATGGTTCATCAATGACCTAGCTTGAAATAACTTTCTTATTCTTGTACAAGATGACCTGACTGGAAATAACTAGTAAACTTCTATTCCAAGCACAACTAGTCATACCAATTTGTGCATAATATATAGAGAGGTTCTACACAAATCTTTTGATTCGTTTCTTCCCTTGATGAAGTCGAGAACCAACTTAAATTTGTCATAATATTCTGGGTCTTTACTCGTCTGACTAAACCTCACAGGTTACGTTTGCTTATGGGTCATGGCCATTGTGCATGCTAAAGTTATCTTTTTCAACATCATAGGGGTTACTTGTTTCTCTTTTTGAGATTTATATTGTACATCCCAAGCAGAAAATTGAACCTAGTTATACTCATGGAGATGGGCTTTTTTGCTGGCTTTAATTTTCTTGTATCTATCTGCTATTGCTTTTGTATGTATGCTATTAATCGAAATTCGGTTTTCATTCCATTTGATGTTGAGAGTATCATTGACCTTATAATCAAGCTAGGCATTTGTGTTTGTAGGGCATCTTTGTTGGTTTCAAGTGTTGTAGGAAAATACTTGGTAGTGTAGAATGTTCCCAACGATTCATTTAGAGAATGAGTAGAGATGGTGAATTTCTTAATGGTTTCCATAGGACAAAGTATTACTAGGAAGGGTAGTGTATTTCAACCAGGGCAAACTGGTGATAAGCAGGTTGTGACATTTGAGAATATTGAATTGGCATCATCTGGGAATAATGCAACGAAACTTGCCCTGTTTGAACGATGAGGCCTTCGGTACGAAGTGAACGAAATTCTAAATCCCACTTTCAATCGCAATAACTGAATAACTGTCTTGAATAGCAAATTGGGATTGATGCCTGCTATTTTGAGTTGAATAACCATGTATGTTGTTTTTGTCTGATTTGGCTTTTGTTATTGTTTTAAACTTCAAATTGAATGAGTTAAGTCAGGGAAGGATTACACTATGTTCTCCCAGACGTGCAATATGAAGCTTCAGCAACTGCTTTGCCTCGGATTAATTTATTTATTTGCCTGTGTGAACATTTAATTTAAAGTGTCATTTCATTTCATTCTTAAATGCTTTGTATTTTGGTAATGCATGGTCATGGTAGTGGGAAAATGTATATTTGCTTCTACTATCATTTTTCCTTTTATTATTAGGTTCTTGTAAAATATAGGGGTCGTGATTTTATTTTTTGGTAATTATGGCTGTATTTCAAAATTTTAGTCATTGTATTTTCATTTGTATTAAAATCTAGTCATTGTATAAAATTACTGAAAGCATAGTCGTTTAACCCAATTCCCCTCCCCCCTCCCCTTTTTACGTATATTATAATTATAACTATTTGACTATTTGGTGGTTGGTGGTTAATAATTTAATATGTATCATTTTGAATTTGATGTGCGCGCGCAGTTTTTGGCCACATTTTCGAATTTTTCTGTACAGATAATTAAATATTGATCATGCCAAAAAAATAATAATAATAGTAGTAAAATAAAATAAAAACATGGTGGTGACTGGTAGGTGCCTAGTCGGTCTAGGCGCTTGGAAAACAGCCGACTAGCGATTTCCGACTTCTGCAACCCTACTGTTCATTTAAATTTTTTTTTTTGTTATGTTAATTGATTAATGAATAAATGTAATATAATCTACTCTAAATTCTAACATAGGCATTCATTGCCTTTTATTTATGTAATTTTATGCAATTTTTCTTATTTTTATTAGTATGTAAAATACCATTATTTTAAAATTACGGACGACAAATGTATGATCATGTTCTTAAAATTTGTGGTGCTAACATGAATTTTAATAATATCTTAACGGGTTGGGAATACGATATGCTATATCATGAAAAATAAAAATAAAATTAATTGTGCTTACAAGTGTTGACAAAATAAAGAACGAACATGATAACCTGAACGTCATTTGTCGTGCTGAAAATAATCTTCCATGCTGATTTAAAACTTATATACTACCACTTGCATTGATGCCATGTTCATGTCATGTTGAAAATAACCATCTATGTTAATTTAAAACTTTTATATTACCATGTCAAAAATTACAGGATGTTTTTGGTTTAAGATTATCATATTACCATTCGTCGAGAACTATCAGTGTTATTTAAATTGTCCTATACCCACGCTGAGAAATTCCAACCAGTCACCCAAAATTATCTCACCATATCAATTTTTTTTTTCTCGCATTTTTTTTAATAAGCTAAATGAGGTGGAAGGGAGGAAATAAAGATTTGAAAAATTGTGTAAATCAGGTTTGAACTTTGGTTTTACAGTCTGCATTTTTACAAGGGTGAGATACTCGTGATTTTTTCTCACGTTTAGTTGAATTAACTTTATAATTAATTTAGATTAATATAATTTATTACATATATTTTAAGGATTATTACATATATTTGCATAAATAAACTTTAATTAAGTTTTTGTAACTTACGAACAAATACTTCATTTATATATATTTTTTCCATTTTATTGCATTTTTATAGGGGTAGATATTTGTAAGAAAAAATCACTCCTTAATTTCGGTAAATTTCGGTAACTATCTGATAAGTTAATAGATTAAAGAATCATTTAAAATTATATTGAAAAATGTCAAATATATATGTAATGGTACATCATTTTAATAAAAATCTTTATGTATAATATTCTTACAAATAATTTGTTGATGTTAAATATCTACACACCAACATCATTCTTTTCTGCAATTCATCATACCAATATACGCATGTTTTACATATGTATATACATTAACAATACATTTACAAAGAAATGGATATGTTGTTGATTCAAAGACCAGTCCTTAAGGAGATCATAGTATCATCATCCCTCTTCAGCTGTATATATTCACACATTTCCATCAAAGAAAGATGACTGTTCATTCAGCACATTCAATTGAGCCAGTATTTTTGCAGCCAAAGATTTTGCATTGCTGCTTCCTCTCTGAATGATATCCACTAGAGACATCTGTGCTGATTTCCCGTATTTCATCTTCAAATCCACAAGTCTAAATATCCTTTGTAATGCTCCTAATGTTTTCTCTTGCAGACTAGTACAAGAAGAATTCAACATTCTGATGATTGGCAGTATTGCATCAGCTTCTTCAAGCACCTTGCAGCCACTTTGCAGATGTATGCCATCAATTAAGGTCAAGATTGCATCCAATGATGCTTCTGAGGCATTGGCATCGGCTTCTCTGAGTACCTCGACAAGTGGTCCTACAGCTTTAGCCTCCAAAAGACAGAATGATGACTTGATTCCACAAATGCCCTTGTGGATGGGACATGTGTTTGCTGATGAGGTGAAGCAGCTGAGAAGACGGCTTGTTTTCACTGGTATGCTTAAACTGCTCGAGCTTTGGGAGAACTGTTTTAGTGAAATGGCTATGTTATGTTTGGTTGAAGGGGTTCCAGAGGCTAGTTGCTTCACTAGAACTGGAATCATGTCGGCTTCAGCTACTGTCGTTTGCCATTCAAGATTTGATGGAACTGTGAAACGACAAAGGGCCTTTGCAGCGTTCTTGATCACCTCGTTTTCGTTTGGAGCGTGAATGTTTTTGAATTTGAGACAGTGAAAGATTACTTCAAGTGTACCAGAGTCTAGAAGGTGTTGAGACATTTGAGCAGTGTGTGGGAGGTGAGAGATTATGCCCATGGCAGCTGCTGTCTCGTCTTCATTCTTCGAGGTTTTGATGATTTTAACCAATGTAGTAAGGCATCTCTTGTTCACATGCTCTTCAAAGGTTGGATGGTCACCATCTTGTGTTAAGTAGAAGAACAATTTCACAGCATTTGCCCTCACAGAAAGTTCATCAAGTTCACATAACTGGATCAGGACTTTAACAGCACATATCTGGCAAATAAAAAGAAGATATATTGGGATTGGGATTAAACAAATATTTCTGGTTTGAAAAATTCGCAACTGAATCTGCACCTGTCTCAGTTCGTTCCTGATGTCAAAACCGAAAGGTGATTTGCACAGGGCGTGGAAGGTGAGAAGAAGTGTTGCCTGTGTATCAGGTCCAGTGTATGAGACAAGAGAAAATAGTTTGAAAATATCATCTCCAGTTTCGAGTAGCAAAATCTGCTCCTCAGAACAAGTTGTAGCCATCGCGAGATGCATGATAGTTTTGGCCACCTGTTCGCGCAATTTAGATGATGATAAACTGTGACAAAAGAGAAGTTCAAACAGTGGGATTTTGGCCCTTTCTTCGATCAATTGAAGGCCATTAGCTGCTACTCCTGAGAGATTCAGAAGAGCTCTTACAGCTACTGCTTTCACCTCCATATCACCATGATTGAGCATCTCAAGAAGTGGCTTCAAAGCTCCATCTCTTGAAAGACACATCTTGTTATTATCAGTTAGCTCAAGATCAGCCAATGTCTCTGCCATGACCATGTTCACGCCTTTCGGTCCTGCACAATTAACTCATTTTATTCATTCATCAGTTCGAATTCATGTTATTGTTTTATGGATTCGAGCAGGTAAGAAGAGAAGATTGAAGCTATACCTTCAGAAAGACGCTCCAATAGCGGTTTAAAGAACTTTACCCTTGCCATTTGTACAACGTTCTCATCAAGGAATGCAAGATTATCCAAAACCTCTCTGGAATATCTGTACGCTTGAGCATCGTCGCTGTTTGCTAAAGTGACAAGCAGAAGTATGCAGCCCTGTGCACTCCCAATGAGATTCCTGACACGTGTACTTCTTGATAGTTCCAGAAGCAACTGCAGCGCCAACATACTTTCTTCAACTTTACGTGCAAGTGAGCGAACAATGTAAGTGATGCTGTTGTTAACGTTAGCAATCCCCTCCTGTTGTCATGTAATTGAAATAAATCATTTTCTAACAATAAATCAACCATTGCAAGAGAGAGTTGGGAATAAACCTACCTTGTTAGCATCACTATCCTTTGCAAGGGAGTTGAGAACAGACAAAGCATGCACTCTTATCTGCCTATCTTTTGCTGTGAGAAGATTTGTTATGATTGGTATATAATCCTCCATAACTATCCATTCTCTATGCAACTCATTCCTTTCGGATAAATCACAAAGTTTCTTCAAAGAATGAACAACTTTTTCTTCATCACTCGACTGGATTTCAGATTTCATCGAAGCTATGGTGATCATTATGTTCCGGTTTTTCCACTCCTCAATAGATTGTCGAAGAGTTCTGTTTGGCCTTAGAGACAATCTGGTCAAGGGAGTCTTAGTCACTGGACAGCTATTCCCTTCTGCTAACCACTTCTCGATTGCTGCTCTCTCAAAGGTATGCCCCAATGGTGTTTCCACTGGATCCACCATGATATCGTTAGTTATCAGACAATAAAACGATTGCAGAGGTTCTAGAAGCTGTCTCCCCAGCATGTTACGTTTGCTAAAGTAGTTCATCTCCTTTTCTTTTGCAGTTGTTACTATATCTGCATTGCCAAGCAGTAGAATGATCTGTTCCATTCGCGATGCCTCTGTCTTCAACTCAATGCTCTTGATTTCATTCTTAAAATTCTCAAACTCTGTCTTTAGCTCAGACTGTTCAGTTGATATTCCGACACATTCAGCAATGAGAAGTAATAGGTTACTTGCATAAGATCGATTGGAGTTTCTATCTTCTATTCCTGATTTGATCTTGTGCAGTATTTCTTCCTCCATTGCAGAGACATGATACCGGGCATCTTCCTTGTTCTTGCAGAGCTTCATCAGCCACTCATCCGTGTCCGATGAAACATCCAAAGATCCCAAATCGAAGAGGCTCATAGACCTACTTATGTTCTTAGTACACTCGTCCAAGTTCTCCACAATCCTCTTGCAACTCAAGAGGAGATAGATTTTGTTTCCTTTGCAGCACTCTGAGGCCACTTGCTTAGCTGCTTTTATCTCCGGTTTAAGACACTCAAGAGCTCTATTGATGCTCTTAAGATTCTTCGCTTCATGTTTGGACAACTCTTGTAGGAAAAACGCTGATCTCTCCAAGAAAGCTGAGAATTTCTTGAAATTCTCTTTCTGAACGACGACTTCTCTGGCTATGTCTACTGCTTGAAACATGGATTGAGCTATATTGACAAGATTTGTGGAATCTTCCATAGCAGAAGATTCAATTTCTCAGTTGCTAACAAACTAGGCTATGTTCACTTAATACGCACATTCATGTATTCATATTTACTCAGAAAAGATCCAAGGAAAGATGAAATCTCTGTGATGTCAATCAGATTGACTAAGAAATAGACGCAGTACTTTATTTAACGTTGTAATTCGTAAACATGTCTTTGCTTGATCATCGGAAACTTTAAGGTTGCAGAAGCAATTAACACCAAGTCGACACTGTTGGAACCAATATAACAAACAGCTAAATAGAAGAAAAGCGATTAACAAAAAAACTACCTGTTTTTGGTTGAGAAATTGCATCTATCAACACTGACGCGGTTTCATCAGAGATTGTTTTCTTCGTTGCTAAAATTGTTTCAAAAGGCTAAGACTAATTTTAATTTGGAGTCAACGTTCGAGTAAACGCCGACTGTAAGTTTGACAATGTCAGAAATATAATTCATGAAATTGGTGAATTTATAATTTATACATACACTCCGATGTACTCGTGTGGACGGTTAAATTTTTTATTATATTTGATATTCATTTCATATTTCGAAACATTTAATAAATATCACATGTTAATTAATAATATCATTTGATGTATTGATTATTTTTGAATAATAAATGCACCATATGACATATATGGTAATAGAAAATTTCATGGGGTGGATTATGGGCCCATCTCTTAGATTTATATTGATAAAAGTATCACATATAAGTTTTGTATACTATTTAAATTGAGGCAAAACCCATCTTTTGTTCTATTTTACAACCTTCAACTTCTACTTTCTTCATTTTAAAATAATTGACATTTTACATAATAAAATTTGTTTAAATGTATTTGTCGTTTATTTATTATAAGAAAGAATTAATTTCTTCTTTCACTTTTACCTTCTTTTTTTTTTTTTAAATAATTAAAAACAATAGAGTTCCTTAGTTGTACCTTTAGATGTCATTTCAATAATTAATTTACTTTTGATGTATTTTAAATTCATAAAAACTCATATAAAACGATTTCATAATATAATTCAGTGAAATTTTTATTTTGGACAAGTGAAGTGAATATCTAATTTCATAACTCTAACTGGAAGCAAGCAATAGAAATATATTCAAAATGTAAATATATTATCTCGTCACAATTAAAATAATAACCAGAATGAAAAAAAAAAAACATCTTAAATGTATTCCACAATGGATTACACACATGCAGGGAGTGAAAAACACATATCAGATTGAATATTTCAAATTCAACTATCCTTCCATGCTATTGTAACTGCCGTCTGCTGGCCAGTCAAAAATGTGTTCATGTCAAAGAATTTAGAACAGGTCACCAAGAAATTAATATTAATGCAATTTCCATAATATATAACAAGAATTTGTACAATTAGTATGAATGGGATCCAAAACCTGGAGTGTGATATTACAAGTATCAAAATTAAGGAGCAATTGCAAGTCAAAACATATATGTGAAATTTATGCTTCCAAAACTGAATGTATTCACCAAATGAGAGAAATGATGCAACAACAATTGAAGACAACTACTTCACCGGAATCAAGAAGGATACGTTGAATTTCTTCAAAAAAACATAAATGGAAACTCAGTTTCAACCCATTTTTTCTTTCAGTTCTAAAATCAAAACAAACTCCAAAATGATTAAAATATTGCAGCCAACACTCATATCTAATACAAGTACTGTTAGCCCTCAAAGAGAAGAACAAGAAGCTGATAAAGTGAAGATATCAAAGAAAAAGGGCGAAGAAGAAGGTCAATCAATGCTCACCATATTGGAGAGAAGCATACAAGAGTGATATTGGTTCGGCTCAACACCAAAAACTGTCGATGCAGTTTATACAGCTGAGCCGAAGACAATACCACGCCATGTCTACTTCTCTGTATCACTTGTTAGTGGATAAGTGCTTCTATGAATCATGCAAAATTTGCTTCCTCAATTTATGCTCAAAACAGCAAACATGTGTAATAGTGTAAGCATATTGAATGGCGAATAATGTTATCAGGATTAAGAACAAAGAATCCTGGTATTATTCCACAAATCACTGCCAAGATTTTGTCAACAGATTAGTTGAATGATTAGGAAAGTATTCAGTATGAGAATCAAAGATAGAGATTTGAATATAGCGATGGTAGGCAAATTAGGTGGAGATAAAATTTATTAGGGTCTGACTTGTGTGGATTCTGAATGGTGAGAAAGTGTGATATAAAGATTCTTAAACCTGTCTTTATATACAAGATAGACAAAGATAGTTAAAAATCACCTAATTCCAGTATGTTCAAATATCTTTCAGACATGGACTCTAAGTTGAAACCAACCAATACAGACAAAACTAATGTGAAAAGCCATCGAGTAGGATTTCTTGAATATGTGAGAACGCAACATGTATTTGACATTATACGATAAATAAAAATTTATGAGAACTCAAGTTGAAGAGTATGATTATTGTCAGGGCTCAAAAGTATATATTCCAATTCAGAAAGTCAAATAAGAGGATTGCCTTTTGGAAATTGACATGTTTTTATTTTTGATTCTGCGAAAACAAGTGGTGATAAGAGAGAGAGAGAGAGAGAGAGATGCTAACAAAAACTTCAAACATTCAACCTTGTTAAAAGAATGCTGTTGCAATATTACATCTCTTACAGTAAGAATAAATAGTTAAAAAAAATGTGTATCAAATACAAAAGTGGGGGAGATATTTAAGGCTAACCCCAAATGCAGAGAACTTAAGACTATCATACAGCATGGCACCAATTTCTGCCACTTGCTTCTGTTGTTCAGTACTGCTTCAATCACTAAATTCACTGTAACTTTAGTGATAGTCAAAACTTATATTAACTGTATCCACAGCTTCACAAGATGATGCTGTCTTAGTTTATGGTAATAAATAGAAAGTATCAGCCACAACTCCAATAGACATCTTTTCTTTTAATTATTCGATCAAGCATCATCTAGTCCATCAGCCTCGGCATTTCTATCCTTCAACATGCTCCATTCTGCTGTCTCTGAGGAAAAGCCGGAAAATGAAAACACATCAGAATAATGTTTGAGGATGCCAAAATATGATTGAAATATGAGAACATTAGATGCTTAACAGTGGTACTTAGGAGATGATCACCTTAATATTACACCAAAAGGTTTCATTGCAGTAGACTTGTAAATAAAATTAATATAGGCAACATAATACTCACTTGGCTTATCTCCAATTGCTGATAGCCGTCTCTGAAGAATGGAGGCCACAAAGAGGAAGATCGAACACATGCCAAACATAACTGTGATGGGGAATGCATTAACCTATAACCATGAAAATTGTTAACATTGAGAAAACAGCCATTAGACGAAAATAGTAAACCGTTGAGCTTATATTGTCTACATCCAGAACAGGTATCATAAATTTAAATATATCATTCCTTCATGGTAAAAACTAAAATATAGCTGAGCACAAAGCCAAAATTCCGTCATCCAAAGAACTAGTTCAGGTGAATGCAAGATATGTCCGAAGCAATTCATGCAGAAAACAGACCATAATGACAAAACACATAATTGCCATATAAACTAAGGCCCAGCAGCAATTACACAAACCATTAGTAAACACAGAAACATCCATTGGACTTACATTGTAAAGCACAATACAAACAAAGATGTTTAGGGGTATGCGGAAGAAGTTCATAATGGTGCTTCGAGCTTCCTCAGGGATGTATTGGGATCTCATCTTCATAATAGATGGCCAGAAAAGTCCTACACAAGCTTCAAAAGTACAGAAGCCAAGAAGCTGGAGACATCCTGAAAATGAGATGCTGCCTCCTTTCACATTTGAAGGAGTTACCAAGAGCTGCCACATGCAGGATAAAGTCAGTTACACTTCATCAAGAATGAAATTCATGGGAAACAGAAAAGGAGGAACCAGGACATACACTTGTCAATATGGGAAGCAAAAGAGACACCGAAGATATGACAAATACAATCTGCATGTAGCTCTCCACTTTAACTGAGTTGCGGGCCAGTAAGCGAGCTGCGATTGAGCTTCCCAACATTGATGCCAACATGAAAGTAGCAAAAATAAAACCATGGGGAATATCTTCATCGTTTGGGCTCAAAGCAGGAGTCCAGAGGAACACAAATGTGTACATCGAACCTTCAAAAAGAGATTGTATAGCACCAAGCAATGCAATCTTCTCATCTGGCCATTAAAAATCAGTGAATGAAGTTTAATCACAAGGACTTTGGGGAGAAAAAGCTAGGTAGCAGAACAAATTAAATAAATAAAATGCACATAACCTATAACTGCAACTTTCTGTTTTAAATTTCTGTTGCAATGTTTGCATATGGACCTTAAGTCTGCAAATACTCTCAAGTCTGTAAAGTAATACCTGATGCAATTGCTACAGCTGCACCCTTGAATTGAGTGAGGAGGTCCTTGTTCTCGGAAGGATCCCCATAGTTCTCAGACCAAGAAGACATTATTATAGCCATTCCAATAGCTAGTATTATGGCAGCAGCATCAAAAGGTGAAACAGGTCCAAGATTCAAGCTATCAACCAGAAAATTTCCAAACAACCCAGCTAGAATAGCGACAAGGCCATTGCCAAGGAATATTGCCTTGGAGAAAGTTACCGAGAGCCATTGCTGTTCAAAGCCCCTCTGCAATCATAACTCAAATTCAAGATTTAAATTAATAACTTTCTATACATACCCATCCATAGTTTAAACATATAGTGAATCCAGAACTGATTTCAATCATCAATGAGCAAAATTTGAACATTGTGAACCAACATAACCTTTCCAAGCACAATCAAAAAATTGAAGGTCACGACAGGAAGGAAAAACAGTGTACTCAATACACAAGTTGTTCGTGTCCTATGCCAGTCTATAGAGAATAAGAGAACAACACAGAAAGACTATAATCCACAATATCATATAATTCCTGGAAGAAAACCTCAGCACAAAAACAGCTTTCAGAATATCATACATTGGGTGAAATTCCGCATGATGAAGTCACACATTTGGCAGTTATAAGCTCACATATATGCATACAAAATACCAAGTTTAGAAGTTAGCATATAGCACAAGCCAGATTATGCAAGGCCACCCACCTTGAAGTGTTCTGCCACAAGCCATGACTCAAATGCAGAAAACAAGAGAGATGTCGCAATACCACCCAAAACACGCCCAATCATCAGAACTTTGTACTGAGGAGAATGTTTGGTAATGCAGCTCAGTATATACGTGATGCAATAGGTGATACTGGCTCTCTTCCGCCCCCTACAAATTCATTATGGAACTCAAAACGGGAGAATTTCTTAAATGCAGATCAAATCCAAATTATCTAAGGAGGATATCTCACTGTTTATCTGCTAGAGATCCAACAATGGTTCCAAATAACATGGACGATCCAAATCCGGCAATGAAGAGCTGTCCGATTTCACCTTTTCCAAAACCATAAGTACTGTAAAGGTAGTAAACGTATGGCCCTTGCAACCAGTCACCAGCTGTTTGCCACATAGAAAGCAACCATCAGATAAAGCAGAAAATCGTTATTACAAGTATCACTCAGAACCAAGGAAAGCATTGCAAGCTACAATGAAAATCCAAAGGTTAGTGAAAGAAAGGGTCATGAAAATGGATCACAGTTGCAAAAGCTGGTGCACAAGCTAACAGTGACAGGAAACAACAAATTTCAAATATGATTTTTCAATACGATGACCGATGAATATTAGCCTCAAAGTGATTTCCCTTCACACAAGCACTGACATGGAAACTCAAGCAATGATTTCTTAGTGTGATGTTTGTTGCATTACCCTTTAATCAGAAAGATTAATTGGGAATAAATATATTAAGGAAATTAGAAAAATGGAAAATTAAGCTCCTGAACTAGGACAATTTAGATCCACTTCAAAATTGTCTTAGGCTTCACTGAAATCAAGTTGACAGAGGTCAGATCCAAGTCAGAGCACTTCAATCCCATAATATACTACCCTACATTATCCGATTTACAAATGATCAACATAAAGGAGCAATCAAGTTTCTCACAAATCCTCCTCCACTTGGATCTAAGTTAACCCAAACAAATACTTGGTACAATTGTAATACTACAGAACTCCACTCCTAATACCCATTAGATTTAACAAAAAACAAACAACACTCGTTCTCGCTGCTAAAATTCAAATAGATCAACTCAAATTAGGCACATTGCAAAATCGAATATCAACTAGATCTGGATTTATACCAAAATTTTACTTACCCATCATGAGAGAGTAAACGAGCAAGTAATTGTTCTTGAATGAGTTGAAAGCAGAGGAAGTATTAACCCGATCTTTGTTACTTTTGCTTAGCTCCACCGTTGCCACCACCGCAGCCAACGCCCCAAACACCATATAGTAAAACAACTCCATATTTTCCGACAACAGCACAAAACTGAAGAAAAAAGAAGAAAGAAAGAATGCAAAGAAATGTGAAGTGTGAAATTTTGTGTCGAAGATATTTCAGTATCCACTCAGAGAGATAGCAGATGTATTTATAAAAGTGTATAAATACGTCAACAGAGTAGAGCGTGATTGTCTGTGGAATTGGCAATTATAAGCAAATGGGGACGCGGTTTTGATTGGAGCATAGCAGGGCTATGATCGTGAATTTGAACTTTGTTTGATAGTGTATTTTGCAAGGCCACGTGGTGGGCTCCGATGGGCCGTCACTGGTTTGACAAAGGATCTCGCCCGATGAGGATGAAATCTAGGCCGTCCATTCCGTTCATACATGTATATTAGCCGGTTTTGCTGTCGGTAGGGCTTTTATAGGAATAAACTTGGAAAATAATCTTATTTTTAACTACTTCATCTGATCTCGATTATATACCGTATTATAAGTTATATTTTGTTTTCAACTGTATCTTATTTGACTTTTATGCAATTTTATTCTTAAATTATCCACATTGATATTTTTTTAGGTGAAATTTGCGAAGTTGATATGACCCTTTTTTTTTTATTGAATCAATTTGATTTCTTTTTCAAGTTTTGGATCTCAATTCCTTGATTAAGTGTATATTGATCTAATTTTTATATTCTTTAATCCATAAAAAATATCTTGAACAAAACTTATTTGGAATCAGATTAGAATCGGAGGAAATAATGTGTTTTATTTGAGATATTAAAAAAATTCCCAATAAAAAAAAAAAAACTTGTTGGGATGAGTAAAGTGATCAATAGTTATACTCTTAAATCAGTTATACGAAGATATAAATGCGAATATCATCAATTTTGGTTGATAGACTTATTTTACAATATTGGACGTAAAAAATATGCTACAAATTACATAAGAGAGTTGGATTGATGATTAAGAATTAAAGAAGTAAAGGTTAAAAAATGAAATATTATCTCGACTACATCTATTTTACAAGATGAGAGTAAAAATGACAATCTTCTTATAATAAAATACTCTAATTACAAAAGACATTTAGGTTAATTGAGCCCAAATCTTTTAGTTGAGTCTCTTAAAATTGGACTTAAATCATCTCAAAATAGATTTCTGGTTGTTTTTGGTAGATCAGATGTTGTCGGCTCTGCCCTTTTGACAAACATCGTTCATCTAGGTGGCATCAAACTCATCTTGAGAATATTCACATAAATCATTATCGAAAATTTAGTGAGAAAGTTGATTGGCCATAGTACTAAACTGAATCTACATCAGACATGAATAATTTAGTGCAGTAAGAAAGTGCATCGTAAAAGAAGTCCTCTAGGCTAACTCTTCATTTCCTAAATACCGTATATTTTAAAGAAAAACAATATTGAAAAACATAATTCAAGAAGTCCCACCGTAAGATCCCAAGTACAGTTTTGGGCCAGCCTTTAAGGCTCAAGAAGTAGACAGGCTATAACTATATTGAACTAGGAATCATGGGTTGCAAAGGTATTCGCGAAAAACAACCAACACATGTATATGTTTCAATCTTATGAAATATATCTATAAATGCATCATACGTTGTCCTTCCAACAAAAATAATAATAATAATAAAGATAATGAATTAGTTAATAGAAAATAGCATAATTGAATATGAAATGAGTTTAATGAAAAAATAAATTTAATAGATTGAATTAAGTGAAAATAATTTATAAGATACTTTATTAATTTATATAAAAATATAAAATTAATATGTGATAATCCATTAGATCGCATCGAGCAGCACGTGGGTTTAGATTTAATTGGGAAGAGGTGGAGTCAAAGTAAGGACCTAGCAAGATGGACAGATAACCCCTTCCTTGTTCATGCATCAACATGAAATAAAATACACCATTTTTTCTTCTTCTTTCAATTTCTTGTCTTTTATTCCATAAATGCTACCCACCTACATTTCACTACCACACAAAAACTTTTTTTATGTTCTTTGGAGGAATGGACAAGTACCGTAAACAACACTCTTTTCATTTGTTTTTTAGTTTTCAAATCAAAGTGAATCATGATTAGACCCGAAACTTTGAATTTTAAAATAAGTTTTTGGATGAGACTACACACCCCCATGAAATACTTAAATACACCATAAATTTTAAAAAATCAAAAAAAAAAAATCGAATTTCTGAATAAATATGATGATGCATTATATAATATTAGTAATGACAATTGTATATTTAGCAATAAAATTTTAAAGAATTTTTCAAAAAGATTTTATTTTATAAACAAAGGGTTAATTTTCTTACTTTTAAAAAACATCTTATAAATTCCCAACATCTTATTTTAAGATGGAAATAAGAGTTTTTTTTTCTTTTTTTGTTAACTTTACCAAACAATGTTAGAAAACCTATAAGAGATTTAACAATTTGCAAAATTGTTTTACAAAGCTTATAACTTGAGCTAAACTAAGTTCGCTATGGAAAGTGAATTTCACTTCATTTTGAAGCAATGCCTTATGGGGTAGTGACATGAAGGTCCAAGTTTCTTAACCGAGTAAACCAAGAGATATTAAACAAATTAACGCTAAAAATTTTGGGCCAGCCAGAATAGATTTCAAGTTAAACAAGCCCGACTCTAAATGGGCCAATTTAAATAGAGCACAATGTTACGCACTTAATAATAAGCTTATCAGGCATCGGTTCAAACTTTGTCACAAAAATCAAATAGAATGTTTAAATTAAAATGAGTTTGATCCACAAGACAATTAAAAGTAAACTAATTAAAGAAGACAATTAAAAAGGGAAATTAAAATTTGAAAGAGAAAGTAGGAAATGTAAGCAAAAACATAGAGGAAGGTGAGTGTTGAATCATGTTTGTCCAAGCCGATATACTGTGATTTCCTGTTGCTTGAAATATCTGCGGTCTTCTTCATCCACAATGACGAGGTTCAAGTAGTACCTCACGCTAAATTTATTGTTGATGTTCCGATATGTTGGAGTTAACTCGTACGGGCTCACGAACAATCTTATTGGAATTGATTCACCTGTCAAACCAACTAACTGCTCATTAACTATATTCACTTATTCATCAAACATCAATGCAATTCAATTTATATACATGTCTGTGTGTAATAGTTCACAAAACAGTAACCATATTTGATTACATGCTGCAAGATAAAGAATAGTTTCTTGGATACCTCTGACTGGAGCACCATCCATTAGTTCAAACTTTGCAAGTGTTTCTGTCTCGACATGAGTATTGGATCCTGATCCTGTTGATTCTCTGCGTCTAATCTCAAGATCCATGTTTTTTATCTTGATTCTTACAAGAAGGAAATATATTTTGCCTACAATAACATCTTTCAGATGATACCTGGATATTCATATGATGAGTCAGCAAGGTATCATTAAACAAACATAACAAGGCTTCAATATAAAAGGGAAAACACTCTTTAAAAAACAACTATTTAATTCCAGATCCTTCAAAACTCAGAAGGTCGTTGACAACCCCACATATGACATTTGACCACGAACAACCAAAAACACTCATATTTGTACTTGACCTTTTTCAAATACCAATTTTCACACACATGTAAAATCAACATTGGACTAAACGAATATAGGAACTTACTTGCTCTTGTTGTATTCAAACTCAATATGAAGGCAGTCTTCAATTCCAACTTCCATCTACGGGTAAAAGATAAGAAATTAGTTACCTTAAAAAAAGTGTAGAAAATTAGTAATACATTGTCTATAAATAAAAGCACTAAGATATAATACTTTTTATGACAAGTAGATATTATATCATAGCAGTAGTTAAACCATGGTTTCGAACTTGTTCCAATTGTTTTCTCTTTATCAAGTTGCATAACTATTAAACCAGATCATATAATGTAAAAAGGTACAATAAAACATTACCTTGATGCTGTTGTTGATAGTCGGAGGAGGGCCATAGTTTCGAACCTGAACCATGTAAATGACAGCAGAATAAGCTAGGCTAGATTACAGCAATTAAGAATGCATGAAACCACAATAACCCCACCACAGAGGGATCAGAGCAAGAGAAAATAGACAACGAAAACTACTTCCTGCAATGATGGCTCCTTTCTTTTAGTAGTTTTACAGAAATTCAGGTATATTATGGTGGCGTGAACATTCAACTTCTAAGCAAATAATAGTTCATGCATACTTTTCTCTAAAGTTCTAGATAACTAAAACGATGAACTACAGCTTCTTAAATACTTCCATGGTACTGCATTCAAATCAATTATTCAACTGAATAAAATTCAGAAGCAGCAAGGACAGGTGTACATGCCCTTAAAATTCCGAAAACATTTCATAAGGATAATGTCCATGTTTTCATGTGGCAACAGAATATGAATTTTACCATGAAGTCTTGATACTGAAATATGCTACCAGCATAACCCCGACTTATTGTCACTTTTAGGACATACCTGAAACACATACAGCGTTTCCAATAAATTGGAGTGATATTTAACCTCTGAAACTTGAAACATGAATTTCATAAGGCAAAACCAAGATTGGTAGAAAACACAAACACCAGGACACTCTGTAAATAATGGTGGAAATATCTAAGTCTATGTATTGCAACAGCCAAGCTTGGAAAGCTTTGACAAGCAAGGGCTTCAATAACTTTAAATATATGACACTGTGTTAAACTTAGAAAAGCTAAAACTTAAATATCCAAAAAGACCACACATTCTGAAACAAGAATGATGATGCATCTCTTGAATGATGTATCCAAAAAGACCACACATTTTGATATCTCTTTGAGTTATTTATATTTTGCATTCAACTCAAGGTTAGTTAAATATCTTCAAACAAGCCTTTAAAAGAGCTTGGATCCCTTATTTGTCTTCAACATATAGTATAGATTAAAAAAATTCTAGTTAAACTGTTAAAAATAACACAAAAAATTTTAAAACATAAAATGCCAGCAAATTCTGCAACAATGTCTTTCTCAAGACATGTACAGCAAAGACAAGCATTCTGTACAGAGAATATGACAGACTAGGAACCCACCTAAGTCGCACATTTACCCCATTGTACGTCTCATATGGCATCTCCACAGTAGAAAATTCAAATGGAAATGTTTTTCTTTCATATATTTCTCCAGGAACATCCAGTTCACGAACTACATGTACAACAATAAAGTAAATAAGTAAAACATATCAAAAGGTGACATGTTCCAACTCACAGGCTTCCGAAATCATGGCATAAGTCAAAAACACGCATGCATATGGTTTCAACTCAGATCTTCCAAAAAGGATGAAAAAAAATTAGAAAATCTGTACTGCAGTTACAATTACGTAAACAGCTGCAAATATAGCACATAGCAAGACAATATATAGTGAGCTGGAGATATAGAACTGAGCAAGATGGAATATTGCTTCCAGGAGGAATTGGAAACCAACTGATATATGCTTACCTAGAGAAGTGAAGTCATAGAAGTTGCCTCTGTCAAAGTACATTTCTGCAAACAGGAATTAATGTTGAGAACAGTACAATCAGATATCAAAGAGGTGAGTTGTACTACTTTTTCCCCCCAACAACTTCATTACATCATTCTCATTTGATTAGGAGAAATAGAAACCAGTTACAAATTTGATTCATGATAAAGCAGTGACCAAATAGTTAAATTTATAGAAACTAAACCTGCATGCTCTAAATCACATGAATAACACAAAAAGACGTATACCTATCTGACCAAGCAGTTCAACTTTGATTCCACTGTGTTCCACCTTCTTCCCTGAAATTGGTTCGACCGAAATCTGAAAAGATGATACAAAATGTTCATCACCATGGTTAAAGAGTCAAATCAAGGCAGTTATTATTGAACCAAAATCTGTAAAGGTATATGAAAAACATCACAGTGGATTACCTTCCCAGATATGCTTTCTTGGCTATGAAAGATTGGGACGAGTAATGTTTGACCATTCTCCTTCTTCATTGCCACCTATAGTAACCGTATACAAGAAAATAATTGTAGTAGAACAGGCCCCATTCAACTAAACACAAGAAAGCCATATTTACCGACATGATCCACTACACACCATTAATTACCAAAAGTTTTCACTGAAAAAAACATCATTCTTATATAGAGCTATCAGCTATCCCTCTAGTAAACCGGACATAGTTTAAATGAAAATATACTGCTTGATTTCTCATTCTCATAAATGAATATAGAAACTAGCAACAGGTGAACTAGCTAAGCAGGGTTAATCCCAATTGATGCAAATGCCAAGTGCTGATCAACTGATGCAAATGCCAAGTGCTGATGCTAGAACAGATGATCCTCATTGGTACAAAGGGAGTTGTGAACTAAAATTGGGGATGTCCCAGGTATTCGGTTACAACTCACAGAATGTTGGATGAAGAACATGGCTCCATACAGGAAGAAGCCAGTGAGAAACAGACCAATATTTTAACCTTTTATTTTTCCATGGCCATTCCCTGTACTCACAAAATAATGAACAGCCATCGATCTCCAAAATTGTACCCATTGAATTAATAAATACAAAAAAACACCTGCAGAAACTTACCCAGGCTACTCAAGGCAACCTTAATATATTTGGTAGACTAGGTCAACTTCAATGAGTTTAATACAACTATGTCTTTATTACACTATGTAGGGTCAGCTATATAGATCACATTCACCATTTTCTTCATTCGAAACACATTTTCTCATTTATATTCAAGTATAACATGTCTTTGTCAATAGTTTCTTTCCAATTCCTTTTAGGACTTTCCTAATTTGAGTTAATGTTTCACTATTTTTACACGATATACTGAGATATTGAAAGACTTCTACACACATGTCCAGACCATCTTAAGCACATCTCTCCAGTTTTCACTTCTATAGGGGCTTATCCCACTTTCTTTCTAGTGTATTCTTTACATATTCTAGCTAATTTTGTATGTGTTCGAACATCTATCTAAACATTCTCATTTCTGACAATAATCAGCCGGTTCGAAACCTGAAGTTTCTGGCTTCAAACACATAAATAAGGAGGTAGGTGGCTAAAAATACATTTTAATAGTTCAGAAAAACAATAAACGAGAAAACAAACCTGCTTTCGAGATTTTCCATCCGCAAATGCAACTGTAATATTGCATGCCGGCTTAAATGCCCCAATTATATAATTCTGAAAGCAGGAACAGACAATTAATCAATAGTAAAACAAAACCATATAGGCTGAAAGAAAAGATGAACAGAAGAACATTGATCAATATCATTAGAGAAAGTGTTCGAAATTCACCATTGCTCAAATTTAACTCTAGTCCAACCCAAATCCTTAACAGAATCAGCTGCACAGTTCAAGTCCCATTTATAACTGCATACGAACAACCACAAACGATAAATCCAAGGAAAATTAATATCCTTCAAATTTTCAAAATGCTATACATTTCGTCATCTCATCCATATGAACGTGTAATTCCCCCATTCCAAGCCCTAGAATGATTTTCTTTTTTTCGTTTCAAATTATATATTTATAATACGAACAAATCAGAAATAAATATTTGTTTGCATAAATGTCGGGAAGTTTCATACTCAAAAGAGTTTTCATAAGAGATCTTTATGGAGGATTGGAGAACAGTGATCCGAGTCGGCGACGAATAATGCGATCACCTTGCAGTAGAGACTAGAGAGAGAGACACGTCAAAGTCTCTGAGCTGGGTGATTTTGGTCGGGCAAAATGGCATAGCGAAGGAAACAAATTTGATCTGTTTGGAAACTCAAATAACATTATTCGAATAAATTCCAATTTAGAGGGTATATTGGTTGTATGCATTTAACAAATTCCATGATATATTTATTGTTATGGTACACGTGACATACGAATCCAAATTTTGATACTCAACACTCTAAATCACTGTACAATGGAATTTCTCACCAAACATTCATTTTGGCCATAAAATTAAGTGCATCTTTTGTCTTTCAGACTTCAAGCACTCTAGGTTCTTTCAATATTAGCTTACTTGTAATTTTATGTTTCTTTAAATTTTATTGTATTAATATACACTGGGCATATGATAAAATATTAATAAAAAATGTGGGCTATTTAATATATTTATCATGTCATTTCACCCACAACAAAACCCAAATCTTCACTCATTACTATCTTTCCTCTTTTTTAATGTCCCCACTCCCCAACCCAACTCCATTGCAAATGGAGTGTGGGGCAACATGCTTCGGTAGATTCTATACACTCCATCAACACAGTTATACATACATATAAAAATGTGTAAAATAGCAAGTGAATATTACTTCCTATATTTGATTAAATACAATAATAAAAGAAATGAAAAGCTCAGGCTTTTCAACAATAATAAAAGAAATTTCCTTTACTGATCAAAAAAATAATAATAAAAGAAATGAAAAGCTCAGGCTTTTCAACAAAACTACATCTACAAACTTATCCTGAAATATTGTGCTACATGTAATCTTCAAAAAAAAAAAAAAAAATTGCAAAAATCCTTGAGTAATACTGTATGGAAAGAATGAAATGATGATATACAGAAGAAAGAGGGGTTCAAGTTTATAGAACCTCACAATTCAAGTAGATATGTCCTATTCAATTATCTTGGAAATGGACCGAACCCGAATTTTCCCTGTCATTCGGGTCAATCTCAAATTTATCCATTGAAGCCTTTCTACCACTTCTTGCCCTCAATAGTCCGTAAAAGTTCTTGATCTCCTTCATGGGATGAATCCCATTCTGACCTTCTTTTGCCATGTCATCCATCAATCCATCTTGATCTCGACCCGACCCAGATCCACTCAACCTTTTCCCGACCCGAGTGGCAAGATTACCCTGCAACGCGGTGATTACGGTTTTCAATGCCCGGCTGGGTGAACCCCGGTTCGATATCATTATCTCGCCGATCTCGGCCGGGCTCAAGGTGGCCCCGGTCTGGAAAATTTCCTCCACTTGCGAGAACAATTTGTGATCTTTCAACCCTAGATGACTGCTGGCCAAACTTTTAAACGCGGTAAAATCGCAGAGGGGGAAGTTGATGTGAACGTCGATTCTGCCGGGGCGTAGAAGGCACGCGCTGACATTCTCTTTGCTGTTCATGGTAAAAACCATCACTCTTTCCTCGCCGCAGCAGGAGAATATTCCGTCCATGAAGTTCAGGATTCCGGATAGGCTCAGCGCCGTCGATTTCTCATCCAGGTGACGGTCTAGATCCTCGATCACGAGTATGGACTTTTTCGTTGTTTGGAGAAGAAGGTACTTCAAATCGGCGTCGTTTTGCACTTTGTTTAGATTGATTTCGTAAATATCGTAGCTCAGAAACTTCGCCATTGCGGCTATGAATGTGGATTTTCCCGTACCTGCCGCTCCGTATAACAAATAGCTTCTCTTCCAAACACGGCCTAATCGGTTGTAATACTGCCTGGACTTCATAAAATTCTCCAAATCGGATTTGATTTTCGTTTTCAGATCCGTGTCCATGACTATGGTTTCCATGGTGGCTGGATGCGTGAACGGAGTCGACCTCCACCGTCCATTTCTCTGCAGTTCGTTCTCCACGTTTACGAACAATTTCACCTCTTTTCGCTGCTGCTCAACCTCATCAAAGGCTTGATGAATATGCTGCAAATAAGGGACCAAAATCCTGCGCTTGTCGTTCTTTCGTATCTGCAGAACTATCGACTTGTCGCCTTCACTCCCTTTCTCGATCTTCCAGTAAACTCTGGCGCCAAGGAATTGGTCCACGATAATCTGGTCCTCATCCAGAACCAGATTGATTTCAGTGGCCTTCGCGCCGGAAAATAGGTTCGCGAAATCGGAATCTTCGACGCTCGGTAAAGAATTAAGGTACGTGTAAACCTTTCGGTACAGTTGATTCTCCTGCATGTTGCCGTTGAAATTCGGGACTCTGTAGAACTGGTAAACATAGCATTTTTCTATCAAGCAACGAAATATTTTCTTCAAGCTATGGATTAAGCTCGTTGTGGACAAGAATCTGATAGCTATGCCCACAAAAACGATTGAGAACAGCAGTAGACCAAGATTAGTTAGAAACATGGTCGATTTAGCGAGTTAAAAAAATGGCCAAAAAGGAAAGTCTTGGAGATTAATTGAGAGGAGATAACGAGATTAAATGATGGATTAATTAGCAGAAGAATCGGAGATGGGAATCATCTGCATTAAAGGTGAATAATGATGATGAAATGAATCGGGGAAAATATATTTTGGTTGATCTTGTTGGCTCTGCAACGGGGAAGTAGGGGAAACGAAACTAGTCGTAAAGTTTGAAGGAAGAATGTTGAAAGGGTCTATTTAAATGTTTTTTTTTTTTTTTTTTTTTTGATTTAGGGTCTCTGCGTAATTAGTCAAACATTTTTAGGTGCAAAAGAGTATAAGTCTATTCTGTGTGTGTGTGTGTGTGGATTTTCTGAGGCACATGTAGCTGTTTAAATCTGACTGGGTATATTCATTATTGTGTGCTTGACAGGGAAAAATGAGAACAAATAAATATAATATAGGCATAGGCAACCTTTGAACAAAAGAATAGGACCTTCCTATAATTTGGTAAAACCAGTCTAACTCATTATTTATTAAATCTGTTTAAATCGTGGATAATAGCATTTTATCTGATGAAATTATATTATATAGAACGATCTCATATTTATTTTTTTGTGTGAGCGATTTTGGTGGATTCCTATGTTGGATTGTAACCTAAATTTCTTATAGGATTTTAGACGTAATTAGTAAAGAGAGAAAAATAAAGTGGATTCCTTCCTAATTTTGCTCTGAAACAGTTAAGATCTGTGTCGGTCACGGTATGTTAAATTAAATTAAGGATTAGATGAAACGTAATTGTTGCCACTAGGAAATAAAATATTCGTTTTCTACGTTATGAACACTAATATGAATATAATTTTTTTTTTTTTTTTTGTAGTGATTTTCGATTGTACCCGTACTACTAAGTGATTTTACAATAATTGATGTCATTTGTAATAGGAATAGGATTTTTATTTGATGAAAAAAAAAGTTTGTTGTACTCCCTCCCCGATCCCAATTAATGATGTTCTTCCATAACTTAAAGAACGTAAAAATTGGATAAATATATGAACTAATTGAAAATTTTAGTATTCAAAATTAGATAATAAATCAAATTAATTCCATAAAAATAATCATATCAAATTCCTAAATTTTACTTCAGGAATATGAATATAAATATTAATAATTTGGGAATAAAGTTGTTATAAATATAAAAAAAATATTTAATTTGATACAAATTTAATCTCTAAAATAACACTTAACAGAGATTGGACGAAGTCTGAAAGATGGCATATGACTATATACGCAGTGGTGACAAAAATAAAATAGGATGTGCTACCATATTAATCATAGATAGCCATTATCAAGAAAAATGAAATCCACATAATTATATATATACGTCGCGGAACGGTTTTCAATCTATATGGATAAAAAATATTCACTGGTTTTTGTCTGTATTAGGTAGTGTTAACGCGGATTTAAAGTTAAATACGTCAAAATGTGCGTAATTAATTATGCATTCATGACCTTTGAGGCCTGTATTTTCAGTTACGTTACCTTTTATTATTTATTTTCTTCATTGTTTTGAGAAGGTTTATTTTCTTTATTTTAAGTCAATAAAGACTAACTAAAGAATTCATTTGTAGATTTAAAGGAATGCCCCAACGGTAAAAACTAAAACATACTTGTATTATTTCGTAGAATATTGAGGTCGAACTCTATTAAAGATGAAAGAATAATTGGATTTATAAATGAAATATAGATAATTAATTGTTATTGTATCCAAATTCAATGAAGCGCACATTTGACCTTTTCTTATTTTCAATTTACAAATTTCATAGTTACACTCACACAGCTTTAATGTGGCACAATGAGCATTCTTGCAACAACAAAATTAACCTAGATGACTTATTCTTTGAGAATCATCTTAGGAAAATAGGTTACAGTCAATATTAGATTTTCTTAATGTGCATGCATGCACGCACAAAAATTGTCTGAACAAAGAAAAGGAACATAAAACTATCATATTAATTATATTTCTTACATAGTTTCTTAATTTTTTCTTGAAATTAGTCTAGAATATTTTCATTGCATTCATTAAATTCTAAAACAACAATAGAAGAGAGCCTATCATGAGCATTGAGATCCTTATTAGATGTAAAAAGACAATTTTAATCATAATTTTGCAACTTTTTTCTTTATTATTATTATTATTATTATTGTTGTTGTTGAGTGAGCAACTAGGAAAAGAAGAAAATAGAATTCCACGAAAAGATAGGGAATTAGGGTTCCACATTATAGTGGTGGGCAGTCCAAGTTTTGAATATTATTGGCCTCTGGATTTGTCAACTAATTCATCCCTCTTTCTTTATTTGGTCCTTCCCCAATATGACCGCAGACTAACTATTATTTTATTTTTTCGTTCAACTCTCTTTTCATAAAACCTTACTAGCTAGGGGAAGAACATTATTACTTTTTCTTTCATATATTATTATATGTTTATTTTAAGTTTGATTGTCCATTCATTTAATCAAGATTTACATATTTCAGTGTCATTAAAAAATAAAAAAAGGAAAAAGAAATGATATTGCAGCAACAGCTTTACAGATGCCCATGATCGTAATTATGAAGGTAGAAGAAGTTTTGGTTGAAAAGATAGTAGCTGAGCTTTAACACATACTCTATTACATCACCCCATCCCAAAGTCTAATTGTGGGGCCGGGCCTTGCCATGTCATCTCTCAAAGGTAACATATGCTTGTATTATAAAAACTTATATGAAATGCTGTCAAAGATTAACTATCGTGAAACGAAATTTCATTATTCACAAACCAAATGTAATTTTTAGGATATGTATTTGAGTTGATATGTCTCAAGTAATTAATCTGTAACATGGTCTCACAATAAACGAGCACTTTTTGGAGTCACAATTATTTTGGATGCCACAATTCACAATACTAAGATGTTTGTTTGTTAATAGTTTTCATAATAAGAATTTCACATGTCAAAATTCGAAATTTCTGTTCATTTTGAGATATTAAATTCAAAATTATAATTCTCCAAAATCTTATCCATAAGCTATACTGCATACACCAATAATTACCAACAACGCAATTTTTTATAATGAAATACCTACAACCAAAATTACAAACAAAAAATCATAATAAAATAATATAAAAACCAGCATTTTCCAAACATTATTTGATATATACTGTAATATCATACATGTACAATCTTAAAACGTATTTAATAACCTAAGATTCCAAGGCGGATTTCCCCTAATCCAATCCAATTAAGAACAAACATAGTAAAAACTGTCCTATTACAAGTGCTAATGGTAATCAAACATAATCAAATACTTATATTTTTCCAGGTGGTGCAAACAAAAATAGCAAGTTTGAACGTTGATGAAGATTGATATATGAGTAAATGAAGTCAATATGTGTTGGCTTGATAACAACTGATGATGAGAAATTATTTAGTCCTTTCAACACTGCTACGCTAATTAATATTGAAATAACGTGCTGCCTTTCATCAATTTTGTTAATCTGAAAACAACACAACAAATGTGAGTGTTTCCTTGCACTTTCAGTTTCATCTCTTTCAAACAACAAATATATATTATTCCTCCATTTCACGACAAAATTCTAATATTGCCAAATAAATCCTCTCTCTCTCTCCAATGATTCTCTCATATAATTGTTTTGTCCCTTTGGCATTGTTAGACATGTCTTTTAAATTCTTTTTTTCTAATATATCTTTAAGTTATTTTTTTGGAATTAACAATTTTCTAAAGAAGTCATCTGTAATTTTTATCTTTCAATTTGGCATATACTATTAAATAATGGTATAACAGGAATACTGTGTATTAGTTTTATTATTTATGTATCCGAGTATATTAATTAATATGTTTTTTTTTATTGGAAGGAGATTATATATATTTGCAGGACAAATGGATCTAATTTATGCAACTAGGTTGAATAGCTAATCAACGAACGAGGACGGCCTAAAAATTAGAAGCATTTTTATATGGCTTCTTCTCTTTTTTTTTTTGAAATCTAAGTATTTATATTTTTATTTAATAAATATTGAGCTCTTGTATTTTTATTTGCATTAAATTAGGTGTCTATGCTTTTGTTAATAAACAATCAGTTATCATCAAAATAACTATCATTTAAAGTTGTGTCATAGAAATTAAGAAAACATTTAATAGGTATAATTACAAAATTACGTATAATGACCACATTACCTAGCTAACACATTTAAGTATAATTAATGGGTTCCATTAAATAAGAGTACAGTACAAAAAATAAGATAGAAGTAAGGTTGGGAAAAAATCATTAACTCTTAAAGTAATATATAAAACAATAGTTAAATTGAAATGAAGAGATTAAAAATTTCATTAAAATTTGACTCTCAGGCACAATATTGATCACTAAACCCAAAGTATAAATTTAACGAAAATAAAAGCATAATTATTTAAAAGAAAAAAGAAAAAAGAAAAGAAGATAAGTTGCAAATTATTGAGCCTTCATCATATCCATAAGAATACTTAACTAATAAGCATTCACAAGTGCTCGGTATATATAGTTGACAAAAAAAATGAAAGTGAGTTTGATGGAGTATGTTGTACATTCTTCAAATATTTCTACAATTAATGTTAATTAATATCCACTCTTTCTAACTCTTTATGTCTTCCTTCCCAATACTACATTAAAACAAATACTAACTGAATAATTATCCCATGAGAAAACTTGACTTTTGATTAATGCAATCCAACTACTTAATTGCCACCCTCTCCGTGGTACCTCCTTCAAAGTTCAGTTTTTTTTTTTTTTTGCGATACTGTTGTGTGTGAACTAAGTCCAAACTTTTTTCTTTTTTTCGTTTTTTTTCTTACTTTATCTCTTGGATATTGTGTGTGAACCATGTCCAAAAGCCAGTGGATTTTGTTCAAAGGAAAAGATGATAATGAAATATATAGTGCTGCATACTCTAGTAAATAGTTCAATATTAGATTTTTGGAAATAGTCCTTATTACATATACAAATACTATATATTGGCTCAATCGTAAAATAACAAACAAACTTTCATGATTATTTTGCAAACTTTCAAGAAATTGCAATCTGAGGGAGAACTTTTAATTTAACAAAGCAAACCATGAATTTAGTTTATAATACAGATATAACAACCCATTTAGATGATCAAGCCAAGAAACAATGTTCTCCTACCCACTGTAGACACGTCTTAATATGTTCACCTTTGATGTGTAAAAATTTCATCCATTCAACTATTATTTTTAAAATTAATGATTATGTTGAATTTTTGACACATCAACAATAAACACATAAAAAATGTGCCTACAATGGGTAGGGTAACAGTCCTATCATGTTGACTCTCAAAATTCATATGGATGAAGGATTACACAGCTAATTGAGGAAAACGAATATTATGATTGATAATTGAGCAAACCAAATATTTTCCAGGTAGTGTTTGATAAAAGCTGACGAGAAATGCTCTACATTCAGAAAATGATGATGAACACTAATCATTGGTACCACTCAGTTCATTTAAATTGACCCACATTTTCTGAATTTCATATTGCAACATGTGTTGTTTCCAACACTTCATTTTATAACCATATCAGCACAACTAAGAAGATATATTTCAAACTGCTATTAATCCTGGGAAAACGAAAGAGAAGAGCTGTAATTCCGTAGCATTGATGTCAGATTACCAAATACCAACTGGAATATTAACAATCAAGACCAAAATTAGGTACAGTGAAAGGATTGTCCCAAGATGTTGGTTGGGGCAATCTGAAACCGACCAATCTCATGAAAGAATCCTATCACAATACTCTTAACCAAATATGTAATATAAGGAAGTATGCTTCGTTGTATTATAAATCAGCATAGGCTAAACTAATAAGACAGACAAAGAAATCAAGAATCTTGGGCGTCAGACTGAAGGTTCAAAATTTGGGAAACAACAAGCTTAGATAGCTCGCCAATTGCAGCCTGGACCTGATAGTCATCTGATTCTCGTTGACGTGTCCATCCTGATGATTGTGAGCTTAGTCTGCTGTATTCAGATGCTGCCACGTTTGTCTTGGTGGTTGTACCGATGACTTTCTCAAAATCTACCTGCGACAATGGTCTCGGCTCCTGAGGTATAAAGGGTCACCATGAAATTATTAAAACATCGCCTACTTAACCTAATGCATTCATTCTTATTGCACAAAAGTAACAACATATAGATAAATGACTGACTACATCACACAACGAACCAACACAGTAACAGTAATACAAAAATGCAGATGATCAACTCAGAGATTACAATATGAATCTCCTCAAAACAGAGTTATTAAACTTTCTCACGTATATTTTATGGGAAATCTCACAATCTAATTTATCGATTAAAAACAAAAACCTTGATTCATTAAAAAGGAGGACCTACCAAGGCGCTCTAGAACTTCATGTATCTTAAATATGTTTTCATCAAATACATTGGGAAACATACGTATGTATAGCTTAGATGAAGGCAATTTAGCTGAAATAATGATAACATACAAAAAGAAAGGAAAATAATAACCTCAGATGGTCTGCCAGCTTTCTCATCATTAAGTAAGTCCCTGATTGGAAAATATGCAGCTTTTTTACAGAGCTCAATAAGATCCGAACCAGTATAACCATCACACAGAGCAGCTATGCGCTCATAATCGATTCCATCTCCGAGCTTCTCATCCTTTAATATCACCTTCAATATTGCAACTCTGTCCTTATGGTCAGGCATGCCGATTTCAAATGCCTGAGGAAGGCGTCTAAGAATTGCTTCATCAAGTTCCGATGGACGATTAGTAGCAGCAAGTACCATGACCCGAGCATGTGCTGCACGAACAAAATCATACTATCAAAATCTGACAACATTGGAATCTGAAGTCCTTGAGAATGAAACTAAAAACTTTGTGAGAATGCAAAAAAGATGAAGAAATATGCTCCAACATAATCAATAGATGCATACAATCTGTGGTGAAACCATCCCACAAAGCCATAAATTCTGTTTTCATGTTAGTTAATGCTTCATGGTCCGAAGATTTTCGCTGCCCCAAAAAGCTATCCACTTCATCAATAAAAATAATGGCAGGCTGGAGTTTGTAGGCCAAACTGAACACAGCAGACACTGCAAGATCAAAATAGAACAAAAGAATTTATAAGAAATAGATGAATATATAAAATCCCTATGTTCGAATCTTGTCACCCAAAACAACATTTTGAGGTTCAAGAGAAGCACATGAAGTAATAATTTATAATATGATGCAGCAAAATAAGCATTAGATAAAACAATGGAGGCAAACATCAAAACATTTTGTTCGCCTGTCCTTTCAAACAAGTTAAAGTAAATTTTACTCGGAATAAGATGAGCATCACATAAAAGATGTTATAGGGAGACACTATATGAGATGAAAACTCACCTAGCTTTTGTGCATCACCAAACCATTTGCTCATTAGATTCGCTATTCTCACATTAATGAAAACAGCTCCCGACTCTTTTGCAATTGCTTTGGCGAGCATTGTCTTCCCAGTGCCAGGTGGTCCATATAACAAAACACCTTTTTGTGGACCAAGAAGCTTCCCATGAGAAAATAGCTCCGGTCTTCGCAACGGAAGAATAACTAATTCATATAATGCTTGTTTAATGGAATCCAATCCTCCAATGGAATCAAATCTCACATCTATATGGTCTGGATTAACCACATCACAAGCTATAATATCCTACAAACATATGAATAAATGTTTAGTAAGGATCCCATAAATATCTAAAGATATCTAACATTTAAAATAAAGCAGAAACTTGCACCATTTGCAAACTTGAAAGTAGCAGTAAGAAATAATTTTCCAACTGTTTCCTTAACAAATGTAGGTCTAAAATTTCAAATGCATGGTAAGATTTAGTCCTTGCACAGAAAGGCTCATGTCTGTTGTCAATTCCACATAAACAGTGAGCAGTAAAGTGCACCATCATACTACAAAGTGTGGCTTCAATTTACATACTTTATTGCCTGATAATTTGAATGCAGCATCGGGCGGGAACTCTTCACAAAACTTGTCCGACTCATAGAAAAGGTAACTTATACCGATACTAATCTTATATTTCAACATTTAAAACATGTTCTCTTTTAAAGAAAATGCAATCTTGCAAACAACATTTCATTATTTGTACTCTTAAAACGATTTAGGATGACAACTATATTAAAAACCCCAACTAAGCTCCGTACTTGTATACTACAACTAACTAAGCAATCCCAACATCTTAAATTCAGATTCGCAGCTTTCACAACCAATAGTTTTGACAATACTTCACAATGTCCACTCCACCAAATGCCACTTTAAGTAATTAATTTCAAGAAAAGAATGATGTATCAGACATTACCAGACAGATATAAATACCTAAAATGAATACTGCAACTAAGTAGCAGATACTAAACATAGTGTTTTAACATTATACTGCTTCCTCACTCAATTTAAAAACAAACAAACCGAAAAAAGTACATACTCTGCACAAAGATTCCATTAAGTTTGAAATTATAAAATAATGGGGGTGAAAGAAACAGCGCAATACACCAAATTACACGACAGACATCTACAAATAAGGAAAAAGAAATTAAAACCTCATAAGAATTGGTTTGAATGAGAGGTCGGCCTAAACGCTTGGCGATTTCCTTCTTTTGCTCTAGGGCTTTCTTGGCGGCATCGCGGTTGGGGTCGAGTTGCTTCAGTCCCACGAACAGTACCAGACAACTCAGAGCCGCGCTCGCCGCGTACAGAATCAGTTCTTGTACCAATTTCGTTTCTCCTGAACCGCTTCTCATATTTTCTTCGATTTATCAATTATTTCTTCTTGATTTTGGTTTTCTTTTAGAGGTTTGGAGATTAGGAATGGGAAGAACTCTAGAAAACTTGGAGACGAGAAGAAGATTCAAGTGGTTTTACCGATGTACCCTTTCGTCGACACGGCACAACTTGACGGCGTAACTGAAACCGTCATCTTCCGTTATGTTTCTTGGGCTGTAATTGAGACGACATTGTAAGCTCGGTCCAATAAGTAATAGGCTTTCCCGAAGAAATAAATAATATTTGGACTGAGGTTAGTACTATGGCCCAAAAGTAAACAATGCTGAAAAACAATAAAATACACATATGTATGGTTTATAATTTATTATCTCTTTAATAAATGTTTTAATAGTGCTACATTTCAATGTTTATTACCTAAACATCATGAATATATTTCTTGTAATAATGATATTCGGATATTAAAATTTTAAAAGTAGGCTGGAGTAGGATAGTATCTACACAAAGGGACTCACTAGATATCTATTGTCAATTTTGTACTCACATGTAATAAATAAGCTATTAGTGGTACAAGTCTACAAGATATTTGATTGAACACAGATACAACTCATCAAACTCATTTTTTATAATTTCATCTTCATTTTATGAGTTCAAAATTATGAATTAAACTAAATTTGTAAAACAATGCTACAATAATACTACTCGTATTTTAATATATTTTGAAATTAGGTAGAATATTTTATGTCACCGAGATTCTAAATGAAGTGGAAGGAGGTGCTTACACGTATAAGTTAGTTATCCACATTAATAGTTATAATGATTTTCAACTTTATACCATCAGAATGACAGCTATTGATATTTACGATTTGGTTTACTGGCAAATAATTATTGGGATAAACAGAAGGTATAGTCAAATATATATATATATATATATATATATATATATATATATATATATATATTATGCACACATATACATGGAAAAAATATATAAATATATACAATTTTAAATTATATATTTATATACAAATAGTTTAAGATTTATAACCCTAAATTATATATATATATATATATATATATATATACTTTCACATATGTATATTATTTTTATTTTTATTTAAAGCAATTTTACTTCATGATTATAAAAACGTATATATATATGTGTGTGTGTGTAGAGAGAGATTGTATTATCAATATTGAATATTGTTAATATTCTTATATACACACACAAGTGTGTATGCATAAATCATAATATCAATAAATAAATGCACAAGCAAAAAGCATCAACCATCATTTCTAAACCTAGTATCATTTTACATCTTCCAACACAACTAAAAATACTAACACTTCTGACAACCACCTATTATTACAAATATCAACAAATGATTTGATATTTAAAAGTAAATTCCTATAATACAAAATTAAAAAAACAAACATATCATTTTACTATTTAATTTTTTTTTTTTTTTAACTATTCAGTTATTTCAAAGTCAAATTTCATCTCAATGAACTTAAATCTAATCCAAACGTAGCCTTAAAAATAAAAAAGGCAAATGATGAATTTAATGATATGAATAGAAAGTGGTAGGTGAAAAAGACAGTTGCATAGAATAATGCACAAACCCGAAAGACAGCAGTGCCTGAAATGAAGAGAATATAACGACAATCTGAATGTGGACCCATCGTTTTTGTCCACAAGAGCCCTTCTTCAAATTCCAATCCAATCCAATCCCAGAAATTAATTCCATAATTTCCATATATTCTACTTTCCATGTTGCAACCACACGCCACCATAAATAAAACTCAGAGAGATAGAGAGTTGTGTTAAAGCTAACTTTCCTTTTTAATTTGAAATTAACTTTGTACCGCAGAAAGTGAGCAATCTTATTTCAAGATGAAGAGAAAAGTGGTGTTAATTATTTGAGGTTGAAAGGACAAAGTGTGTTTGGTGGTTTCAGAGCGAAAAAAGATGGGTCAACTGAAACCCATTTCCACTCACCCCCACCATCTCTCTGTTCCAGATTTTATATGCCTTTTTTCTTCATTTCTTTTTGTAGTACAAGAAAGTTTATCATCTTTGCACTCTGTACTACTCAGTAGTACACATCACTGTCGTTTTTAGTTTTCAACCTTGGTTGGTCTCAATTTCCAATCCCTGCTTTAAATTTGGAGCATCCATTCATTCTTCTTTGACTTCAGATCTCGTTTTGTAAATATAAAGGTGCTTTCTGGGATTTCAAACCTTTCTCGGAATTAGGCACTTTTAGTCTTTGAGAAAAGTTAAGAAGATTCCTCTGGGATTTTTTTCTTTATTTCTATTTAAGTATAGAGCCATTAAACAATTGGGAAAACCATCTGATCAGGTAATAATAATAATAATAAAATGTTCTCTCTTTGATGAAATGATCATATTACTTATGCTTGAATAGTGTGCAGGGATTGCTCAAAAGATGGTGGAAATCGAGAGGGTTGATATGGAAGAAATGGGGGATGAGGTGGAGGATGTGAAGAGAATTCCTCACTGGAAAGAACAGATAACGATTCGAGGAATCGTTGCTAGTTTATTGATTGGAATAATCTATAGCATCATTGTAATGAAACTCAATCTCACAACAGGGCTTGTCCCTAACCTCAATGTCTCAGCAGCTCTTCTTGCATTTGTATTCATCAGAACATGGACCAAGATTCTTCACAAGGCCAATATTATGACAAGTCCATTTACTAGACAGGAGAATACAGTTATTCAAACTTGTGCTGTTGCCTGCTATAGCATAGCTGTGGGAGGTAACTGATTGTTTTCTTGAATCTTCTTAGATGATGAAATTCATAGATTTTAGTGATTAATAGTGTTTCGATTAGGTGGATTTGGGTCTTATCTTTTGGGATTGAACAAGAGGACATATGAGCTAGTGGGAGTTAATACAGAGGGGAATTCACCTGGGAGTTACAAAGATCCTAGCCTTGATTGGATGATTGGTTTTCTTTTTGTTGTTAGCTTTGTTGGATTGTTAGCTTTGGTTCCCCTTAGAAAGGTATACTATATGTGTTTTGGATTGAGTTTTATTCTTCTGTTTCTTGGCTCTAATTCATGTGTTTTGGACCAGATTATGGTTATAGATTACAAACTACCTTATCCAAGTGGAACTGCAACAGCTGTTCTTATCAATGGATTTCACACTAGTAAAGGAGACAAGATGGCAAAGTAGGCCTTTTTTCATTCCTGAGATGATGAACTAGTTAGGGGGAAAAACTTAACAATTTAATGTATTTCAGGAAACAGGTGAATGGATTCCTCAAGTTTTTCTCATTCAGTTTCCTATGGAGTTTCTTCCAGTGGTTCTACTCTGGTGGAGACCAATGTGGATTCATCAATTTCCCCACGTTGGGATTGAAAGCTTGGAGACAAACGTTGGTTCAATACACTCGAGCCCTTTTCTCAATTCGATGATTTTCTGATCACAGCTAACACCATATATATTTAATCCTGCAGATTTTACTTTGATTTCAGCATGACTTATGTAGGAGCAGGAATGATCTGCTCTCACCTCGTGAACTTGTCGTTGCTTGTTGGGGCCGTGCTTTCTTGGGGCATTATGTGGCCACTGATAAGTGAGAAGAAGGGAGATTGGTTCTCCCAGGATATCAAAGAAAGCAGTATGAAGAGTCTAAATGGTTATAAGGTCTGTTTGGGACAATTTTTTTCTTGATCACACAAATGGTTTATCTGTTATCATTCTATTTTATTCAGAATTTGAAGTAAAGGGTCCATTTTCATCTGCAGGTGTTTATTTCAATTGCTCTTATTCTAGGAGATGGTCTCTACAATTTTCTCAAGACACTGTTTTTCACAATCCGAAGCATGCATGCTGCATTCAACAAGAAGACTCTCAAAGCAGGTTTAACAGCTTTGTTCTCAAATCATTCCTTCAAATTATTGTTCTATAATGTGCTAACATAAACAATCTTCTGTGGTTTCAGACGACAAGAATCAAAGCCCAGATGATATCCAGCGGAATGAACTATTCATAAGAGAGAGTATTCCCATTTGGGTAGCATGTCTGGGCTACATGTTTTTCTCCATCATTTCCATAATTGTCATCCCAATCATGTTTCCTCAGCTCAAGTGGTACTATGTTCTGGTTGCTTACATTCTCGCACCGTCTCTAAGCTTCTGCAACGCTTATGGTGCCGGTCTGACTGACATGAACATGGCTTACAATTATGGGAAAGTGGCACTTTTCGTGCTTGCTGCTTTGGTCGGGAAAGAAAACGGGGTAGTGGCTGGATTAATAGGATGTGGTCTCATAAAGTCCATAGTTTCCATATCCTCTGACTTGATGCACGACTTCAAAACCGGCCACCTAACCCTAACATCTCCGCGATCAATGCTGATAAGCCAGGGAATCGGGACTGCCATTGGCTGCATCGTGGCCCCTCTCTCATTCTTCCTCTTTTACAAAGCCTTCGATGTTGGAAACCCAGATGGGGAATACAAGGCTCCTTATGCTATCATATACAGAAACATGGCAATTCTTGGAGTCGAAGGCTTCTCTGCTCTGCCTCAACATTGTTTGCAGCTCTGTTATGGATTTTTCGCGTTTGCTGTATTTGCTAATCTGTCGAGAGACATGCTGCCAGAAAAGTTGGGAAAATGGGTCCCTCTTCCAATGGCTATGGCAGTGCCTTTTCTTGTTGGAGCTTACTTTGCAATAGACATGTGTATGGGGAGTTTGGTTGTGTTCCTTTGGCATAAGCTGGATAGCAGAAAGGCGAGTCTGATGATTCCAGCAGTTGCTTCGGGTTTGATCTGTGGCGATGGACTGTGGATTCTGCCTTCGTCGATTCTGGCTTTAGCCAAGATCAATCCACCAATCTGCATGAGCTTTATGCCTACAATCCGCCCGTAAGAAATCAAATTATTTGCAAGACAAGACAAGTGGAACCTTAAAATTAGTCAGTTTAATTTAGAAATAAAAATGAAATTGTTGTTGTAGTAATAAATGCCAGTTTTGTTCATGATTAGCTCAATTGCTTGGGAAAAATACATGAAATGCAGTGTTGAGCACATCAATGCAAACAAATAGAAAGGAATCAACATCTTATTAAACCTCAATCCAGATACATTTATTGATAAAACAAAAAATTGAAAGGTGGCCGGGTACAAAATAACAATGTTGATTCTCTCTCAGAAGCAGATTCCTTGTTTAAAAACCAAATTTAAAGGCATCTTCTTCTTATACAACCACATCGATCTGCTATAATTTTTATTTAGCAGCAACAATGATGACAATATATACAAATACACCTTTGATAGAAACTTATTAACTGCTATATACTCTCTCATCCACCCAAAACACATCAATCTATGGCTTCTCCAATAATTTCCTATCATTCATTCCATCACCAAATTAACACACACTCCTCAGTTACTTAAACTGCATGGAATTCTGCATCGAGCATTTTAGTGATTCGTTCCATTTTACATAAAGATGCATGCATGTGATGTGAGATCAATACTTATACGAATTAAATGAAATTAGCCGAGACACGGCCCTCTTTTGCGAGATGGGCTGTATGTTTGGCGAGCTCAACCATCAGATCATCCTTGCTGTTAAACTTCTTCACTGTTCCATTAATTGCCCTTATTGACGCTTTTGTTCTTGAAGCTGAGAGACCTAAACTAAGTTAATTAAATGCCAAGAATTGCAATTAAGAGTAGGAGATCGAGTTGCAGAGATGACAAGGCAAGTGGGGCCCATATAGAGTGGGGATCACGTTTTTGCATGTCTTGTTCATCCCTCATTTCAGTACTAGTTTGTTTTCATTGTTTTAACCATGCATGTTTTGTGCATGCTACAAAATATGTACTAGTTATATAAGAAAAATAAAGTCAACTCATTTATATAATGTGATGTGTAATATGTGAAAAAATAAATAAATAATAGAAAACTGAAAACGTATAACACATGGTGGTGGTGGTTGTGAACAACTATTCAACTGTTGAAAGATGGTTGTATCAATCATATTGCTTTGATAGTAAAGTAAGAACTTTGTTATAGAAATAAGGGAGAAAAATATATTTATTTACATGCATTAACATCTTATTAATTTAATATTTAACTAAAACTAATTAAAATTATTTCATTAATAATAAATTAATTTAACACACGGTGTTTGTGAACAACCATTTAACTCTTGAAAGATTGATGTACTGAGCATATTACTTTGATGGTAAAGTAAGAACTTTAGCTAAATCAGCGGTACATTTGGTGAGTGAATTCACTTTTCCATTGCCCTTCAGGTTCACCATCTCAGCCATTGACACTTGTAGAAGGGAATGAATATTGGCGTTCCTAGCTAATTTATTGTATTTCATTAATTTGTATTTAAAGATATTTACAAAAAGAAGTAAAACACCTAAATACAAGTATCTTGAATAATATCTTGTGTATCTCTATTACCCTTCAAGTTGGACGTTGGGTTAGCTTAAAATGTAGCAATTGAAATTGAGGACGTTCAAGACTTTTGGTGAAGATATCCCCGATTTGAAGAGGGGAGGGAGCAAACTGAGTCGAGAGACGTCTTTGAGGCAACTAGCCCGTTTATATATGTGCCACCGGATTCTAACTCAAGAAAAGTACACTTTTGTTTCACATAATAAAACCGGCTAAGAAGACGAAGATATGCAGATACGCGCAATTCGTAATGTAAATTAAGTAGCCAAATTTTATCTGCAGTTATAGCCGCCATAGCCCGATACTCGAACTCACAACTGGATCGAGCAACAATTAGTTAATGTTTCTTGGCGCTCCAGGAAACGAGATTGCCACCAAGATAAAAAAAGTCATAAGTAACAAATTTTATGGTGAACACCTCCTCATTCGGCAACTAGGTAGGTATGGTTGATAAGGTTAAAATCATTTTTCATCTCATAATTATGGCGTCTTTTGAATTTGGTCCCATAATTATTATGATTTTCAATTTTCTTCCACAATTTAAGAATCTGTCCGCTTTCAATATAACTTCACTGAGTTAGGGCTTTTTGTTGATCTAGATGTGACATGGCGACACGTGTCAAATTCTTATTAGTTGACATGTGTCATCACATCATTTTTAGGTCATCGAAAAGTCCCAATGTAGGGTTCACTTGCATTGCACGTGATATTTTCCAGCAAAATTCGAATTTTCCAGTTAAAATTGAATTGAAACAAGACATATTTTTAAATTGTGAAATTAAATTTAAATTTATGATACTTATAAAATTAAAATCGAAAGACATGATAATTATGATACGGAAAATAATTTTAACCATGTTCGGTAGGTGAGAGTACGTACAATGTGGTTATGGAGGACGATGAAATAAATTAACGATATTTGCATGTAATATTGGTGATGTGAAGATGGGTCCAATATCTCACAATTTTCATTCTATTTTAAACGTGTGGGTATTTATTTTCGTTCTATCCAAAACCTGTGGGTATCATTAATATCAATATAATACTGTGTCTATCATGCCCACCCATTTTTTAATATTTATATCAATTTATTATATGTTTTAATCTTTATTAACAATTTATAATAATTAATTATTCAAAATATAATTTAGATTAGTTCAAAAATTAATTAAACATATGCACGCTTAAATAAATAAATATATATATATATATAGACACGTGGTTTTCATAATTTAATAATGATTAATAGATCATAATATATATATATATATATATATAATTAAACAATCGATATTCTTTTTGATTGATTCGAATTCCTGTATAAATATTTGATATTATACATAAAGATAAGAATTTCAATGAATTAAATGAGTTCACCAGAAGTCAATTTGCTATTACAATTGAACTTGTAAGTAGTACATTGACTCTTGCCATTTACCCAAGCATTTTAAGTTGATCGTTGATTGTTTGCAATTACAATTAAATTTCCAATTGAACTTAGAATACATTTGATATTTAAATAATATAAATCAAATAGATATTTTTAATTGTTGTCAAATCTTATTCACATATGTTCAACTAAGTTTGTATGAAGTTGATGATGTATTTGTCTATCACACAACTCAAAATTCCTTGGAAGATAATCTCAGAATTCTTGGTTAATTAATCCTTGAAGGGGTTGTGTGGGCTTATCATTAGCGTCGTTGTACCAATTCATGACTACATCTCCCTCGTCTTCAACAACCATGGCGTGCAAAATAATATAGACTAACATTACGTGTTTCAACTTTTTCCTATTAGAAACGAGTTGAGCCTTTAACACTTGTCCAGCCCTCCATTTGCCTGCGAATGCGATCACATTTTTTTTGTTGTTTCTTGTTTTTCCTTAAACTATCACTCTTCGCATTGTTCAGTGTCTTCAGACAAGGAAAAGCCATGACAAACCTAACTCATTTCAGATTGATTTTATGTATTATATAATATACCTTTATTTAAAGTATTGTAAACCATAATTTTGATGCATTTCCTTGTAAGATGTTGAATAACAAAAATTGGTGAGCCCAAAATTAAGATGCATGTAATAGCAACATGAATATTTATTTATGAAAAATCACAATACAGCCTTAAAAGAGGGATGTCACAAACATAAGTAACTGAAAATTGAGATACACTTATTGATAGATTGCAACTAGAGTAGTGAAGCAGAGTAGTTGTCCAAGAACCACATCAACTGCCCTTCTGGTTTAACTCGCTCGACAGGAAGAGCACCATCTTCGGAAACAACAGCGAGTGCTTTATACACTGCATTGGCCTTAACTAGATCTGGTACAACGAGGACGACATCTGCAGAAGCGTTGATGACAGGGAGAGTGAAGGTGATTCTTTTTGGAGGCGGTTTTGGCGAATCGTTGATAAAAGCAACCCACTTCTTTTTCTCTTCAAGAAGAGGGTTTCCAGGAAAGAGAGAAGCCAGGTGCCCATCTTCGCCCATACCTAAAAGCATAAGATCAAATTTAGGGAACCCAGTGATGTGTGATTGATTCAGGGTTTTCGCTTTCACTAAATTCCTCAAATGAGCCTCGTAACAAGCTGCTGCACCCTCTGCATCACCCTTTGCTGCCAATTCTTCATTTATTGCATGCACGTTACAAGCTGGAATTGGAACCTGAATTGGAGGAAATTATGAGTACTGCAGCAACAAATATATATATGACATGAAACAAATATACCTTTGATAGAAAGGCATCGTAAGCAAGACGATAATTGCTATCTTGACTCTCCTTGGACACGACTCTCTCATCCACCCAAAACACATGCCATTTAGACCAATCCACTTCATCAATGTACGGCTTCTCCAACAATTTCCTATCATCACCAAACAGCACATCAAAAACACATATATAAAACCAACTCCAAATCACTAAATAAAATTACCCAAGACAGTCGGGAACAGAACCACCGGAGATAACGAGCGTAAAAGCGCCCCTCTCTTGAGAAATAGTTTTAGCTAGACAGGCTGCATATTTGGCCACCCCAACCATGAGATCATCTTTGCTACCAAACTTTATCACTTTTCCATTGCCCTTTGGAGTCACAATCTCAGTCATATTGATGCTTTTCTTGAGGAATTCAAACTTAATGGATCCCATATTTATACACAGCTCCAGCAACTAGGTAGGTATGGTTGCTAATGGTAGGTGAGACTGTGACACGTGCATGCATGGAGGACCTAAATACTCACGATTATTGTATGTACTTGGTACAAATATCTCATACTCTTATTCTATTTTAAACGTGTGGGTATCCTTAATATCAATTTAAGGATATACAATATCTCACCCAAATAGATCATATTACGTGTTTTAGTTTGTTTGAAAAATCCGTGATATTCTCCTTTTTTTTCTAATGCAAAATTATCTTTAAGATTTGGAAAAATATATAATTTCACAATTGATATGGTTTAATCTTATTGATTTTACGAAAAAAAGTATAAATACTACTTTTTAAAATATTAATTGGATATATTATATAAAAAACCTATATATATATATCTATATATAATAACAAAAACCATAAAGAATTATTTACCAAATAAGCAATTTTCTACATACCCAAAATCCGGATTGGATCCTCTATTTCAAGTTGGTATTTCATCATATATTTCATTACTTTTAATTCATGTCATGTTTAAATTGATGATGTCATCTTTTACATTTAGTGTGTGGTGGTTATTTTAAAATATTAGATAAAACACAATATGAAATAGAGGATCTTGTTTGCCCAAAACCTCATTTTTATCTTTCTATTTTTGTGTTCTTTTCATAAGTAGAAACTCCAGAATTGTCAAGTACTGCATGTAACATATTATGCTGATTTTCTAAAAAAAAATATTCGAGTGCATATTCTAAATTTTTTTAATAATGAGACAACATCCAAAAGTTACTATCTAAATAAGTATAATTAAGGGGTTTAACTAATCCGAAAAAATAGCAATATTTTTGTAATATTATTATTATAATCTTAATAACCTTAAAATTCAATCATTAATATAATTTTATAGTATCTTTTTAAATTATTACAAAGATCAAGATTAATGTTATTTATACAACTTTAGAATAAAAAAGATGTGGTTTCGAATTATAAGTATTTTTTGTTCATTTGAATATAATATAATAAATATTTTGTTTCGAATATATTTCTTTAGGAAAATGCGCGCAATTGTCTAACTTAAATATGTTTTCACCTATGTGGAGAATCACAGGACCCAACAAGTCCACAACAGCCGAATGTATTGTTTATCTACTTTGAATTTCATTTTGTAATTTTGTAAATGTATTTGGAAGGATAATAGACTGAAAGTGGAAAAAGATTCCCACTGAAGATTTAGAGTAATAGATTCCCATCGAAGATTTAGAGTAATATTCATTTTATATGGGTAAATTCCCATGGAAACTATTCGTGAGATCAGTGACGATCTAGAATTTCGATTCAGGGGACTCAAATCAACTAATAAGAAAATACAATAATTCTAAACTAATAGCATAAATTTATTTCAATTTCAATAAAATATAAAATCTAAAATTAATAACTTAATTACATCTCAACATTATAATTACAAAATTTCATCTTACTTTCTTCATTTATTCAATGCTTGATAGATATTTTTTATATCTTCAATATTGATTATCATTATTAGAATACAAAAACTAAAATAATTAAAGAGTATTCTTTTTTTCTTTCTAAAAGAACGAAATATTATAGTAGTTTAATCAAAAAGTAATTTAGTCATTCAACAAATATAAGTTCGCCCATCTCTCATCATATTGAATTTTTTTCCCACGACTTTAAACATATAAATAAAGAATTGGTAAACAAAATGTGAAATGATTTGTCTATCTTTTTCAACCAATCACTATATCACATATATAATTTAAGGTATAATAAATCTATATAACAATGAAGAGAAAAGAAAGTAAGAAGAGAATATGAAATTAGAAAATGCTTAAGAAAGGAATTAGGGGTTTGTCTTGGACTGTTGGGTGAAAGAAGAAAATATGCGAGAAACTGTTTCCGGGCCTGACAAATTCTATTTCTTTTTTTATTTAAAATAATAAAATTATCAAAATATCCCTAAATATTTCTCAAAATTTCAAGGGGACTCAGTACCTCCTTGGCCCAACAGTGGGTCCGTTCTATGTAAGACCGTATCACACAAGTTTTTGTCATATTATTTTTATCAAAACTCAAATACATGTTTGATAATGATCTTTTGAATTTTTTGTTGTTGCATATTTTAAATAAATAACATTTATCAAATGTTTTTGTTATAGAAAACTACAATAGGATGCATTGATATATGATGTTGCTCGAAACAATGAGTTTAAGATCCTAACTTTACAATCAATTTTGCAGATTAATCAAGTTTCATAGTACGTATACATTCTTTTTTTCTTAGTCTATATAATATGAATGTTCAAGATGTCTATAACTTTCAATATTACTCGTTCGTTGTTTCTGAATTCTTTTTAATTGTTGACATTCGTTTAAATGATATTACTTTATTTATGATTTTGCAAACTCCACCGAGGAAAGTTAGAAAAGACCCATAGAGTACTATCATTTTTATCAAAATTCAAGTTTGCACATTGTTGCGGAACAATGAGCCTAAGATCCCATGTCCACAATCAATTTTGTAGATTGGTTGGTATGATATTGTTAGAAAACAATAAAACCTGTGATCCCAACTCTACAATCAATGTTAAATTGATGTAGTGTACTTTTAAAAATTTGATGTTCTTAGATTGGGTAGTGGCATGTGGGTGCTCTAAAAGACAATGTGCAGTAATTAATGGCGGTTTTCGTGTTTAGCTCAATTGCTTGGGAAAGTACAGCTGCAGAGAATAGGATTGCATGATATAAACTCCTTACAGAGCTTATATGATGTTTTAAGTTGTGCCAATTTGAACAAAAATGAATATAAGTGCATCTAGTTAACACACAAGCTTGACCTAATGATAAGCTTCTTTTTTGCCTATGGGCAGAGACCACACCAATGCTAACAATATAATGATGAAAAGATAGAAACGAATCAGCATCTTATTAAGAGCTTGCAGTTCGTTTCACTGCTGCAGAACAAGTCTAAATAACACAACTCAAATTCGTTTATTTATAGAATACAAAATTCCATGTTTGTGTCTATGATCGATCACCATTTCAATCAGTACAAAATGACTGTTGATTCAAAACCAAACTCCTGTAAATATATAGTCACCTAGAGTTTTGAAGCAGCTTCCCTGTCTAAGAACCACGTCAACTCCCCTTCTGGTGCAACTAGTCCGACAGGGAGCACATCAGAATTCGATACATCACTCAGTGCTATATGCACTGCAGTGGCTTTATTTGCCCCTGGTACAACAAGGGCAATATTTGCAGAAGAATTTATGACAGGGAGAGTGAAGGTGATCCTTTCTGGGGGTGGTTTAGGCGAATCCTTGATAAAAGTAACCCACTTCTCGTTTTCATGAACTAGAGGATGTCCAGGAAACAGAGAAGCAATGTGGCCATCAGGGCCCATGCCTATAAGCATAAGATCAAATTTAGGGAACCCAGTGCTCTGAGATTGATCGAGTGTTTTTGTTTTCACCAAATGCTTGAGACAGGTCTCGTAATCATCTGCTACACCCTCTGCTGACAGTGCTTCATTTATTGCATACACATTACCGGTAGGAATCGGAACCTGCAGTAGGAAAGTGGTGGAAAGGGATTTTACAGGAATTGAAACTCTAGAGCATACCTCAAATACATTTTCAATATATTTCATTCAATACATATTTTAAAAATAAAAATAAAAACTAAAATCTCATCCATATACAACTACTAAATGATCCACACGTGACACCAAAAGAAATCATCTGATTTCAAAAACTCACCAACATTATGTCACAGGAAATTGCAAATGAAGGCAGCTATATCCCATTGTCTATTCTCTATCATTAATCACAGGCAATACTATTTATGAACAAGCTCTCAACATTAAGAGTTTCCTTTCCAGGATTCAAAGTTCTACTTAAATGAAAGTTATGTTAGATAAAATTACCTTGCCAATATTCAAATGGTTAAAACACTATATGGATACAACTAGACTCTAACTTGACCATCTAAATAATTGAGAATGCTCAAATTAACTTTTCCTCATTTCGAAGTTAATACGTAGAGCATGTCAAATCATTTTTCTCTTTCTATCCCATCAAATTCAAATCTTTGCATCAAATGAAATACCCAAAACAAACATTTCCAGCATTTCAAAACCAAATTTAAAGGTATATTCTTATACAACCACATCTGCTAAAATTCTATTTAGCAGCAACAATCTTGCAGCAAGCAGTATCACAACCCAAGCACAATGAAACAAATACCTTTGATAGAAATTCATTGTAAGCGAGGAGATAATTGCTATCAGGATGATCCTTGGGCACCACTCTCTCATCCACCCAAAACACATGCCATTTTGACCAATCCACTTCATCAATGTATGGCTTCTCGACTAATTTCCTATGATTCCATCACCAAACAGTACATCAAAAACACACAAACCAAGTATTTTCCCTTTCCCAAATTAATTACAAAACATGGTTAACAATCAATCAATATCAAACTCCACTATTACTAATGCAAATGGTAGGGTCAAAATTAAGCAAATTTCTGCGAAGAGCATGATTCCATCACCAAACAGTACATAAAAAACACACAAACCAAGTATTTTCCCTTTCCCAAATTAATTACAAATCATGGTTAACAATCAATCAATATCAAACTCCACTATTACTAATGCAAATGGTAGGGTCAAAATTAAGCAAATTTCTGCGAAGAGCATGTCGATTGGTATGATTTCAAAGTTTCAAACTATTTAAATAAGCAGATTAAAAGCAAGAGACCCAACAGTCCGCTGTAAGTTATTAGAACTATAATCATCAATATTCTTGCGTCACTTATCACAGAACCCCTTTAATTTCATCTATGCAAACTATCATTTTGAGGTGGAGCAATAAGATAAAGATTAATATTAACAATATTTATAATAACTGCAATAGTAATAATAAAATTAATTTGAAAATTAAAAACAAAAAGGCGAAGTCAATTAATTTACCTGAGACACTTGATAAGAGAACCACCGGAGAAAACAACCGTAAAAGAGCCCCTCTCTTGAGAAATTTTATTCGCTAGATCGACGGTATATTTCGCGAGCGAAACCGTCAGATCTTCCTCCGTATCAAACACCTTCACTTTTCCTTTGCTCTTCGGTGTCACGATCTCAGCCATTGACGCTTTTGTTCTTCTATGGCTGAAGCTCGATGAATTCGAATTCAACCTGAGAGGGCTAAACGCGGTTTTAACGGCGAAGAAATGCGAAGTCAAGGGCGGCGATCGGGTGAAATTGGAATCGGGGAGAGTACGGAGAGTAGCAGAGAAGGCGCGGCACGTGGAGGCCATGTATATAGAGAGGGAAAATGAGGCAACACCTCCGGCAAATAGGTCAGTGGGTAGGTGAGTGTGGGGTTTTGGGGAGGTGGCGACGTGGCGTGGCTACCTAAATTCTCACCTAAACAATACAACAAATGCCCCAAATTAATAAATAAATCTTTAAAAATTATAATGATAATAATAATTAAAATGAACTACAATTGGATCCGAGACTGATTCAATTTCCGATGGCAACATGCTCGGAGATGGAGACGTATTTGCGATGGCAATGTGCTCGTGTGTTTCACTGTTTTGTGGGGGATGATAGAGCAAAAGGGAAAGAAAAGAGATCGATAAAACCCATGAGTGATCTTTTCATTACCATACCAGGATTACTAGCATACGCCACGTGTATTACAGATTTAAATATATCGAATTTAGTAAAATTAAAAACTTTTAATATTATTATATTGAGAAAAAATATTTATATTTTGTACAATAATTATTATGTAAATTAATATTACATATATATTAATTTTAAAATTTTAGATTTAAAATTGTAACCTTTATATTATTATTATTATTAATATTATCATCATCAATTTAAATATTTTATTGTTGATTTTTAAAGAAATTTAACTTTAAATTTGTTTAAACAATTTCAAGTGAATAAATAATATTACATATATATTAATTTTAAATTTCAGATTTAAAATTGTAATCTTTATAATATTATTATTATTATCAAATTATATATTTCATTGTTGATTTTTAAAGAAAATTAACTTTAAATTTGTTTAAACATTTTCATCATATCATCCGACAAGGATCAAATGGGATCATTTCATCCGACAACAAATTTAGTTTAATTTTATATTTATTAATCTATTTTTTTCAAAACTTATCTAAGATTTTAAAATATTTTATATTGAAAATCTATTTTCTTTTCTTATATTTCTTACACTGAAAATCATTTTATTTATATTTTTTTCGAATCAATCTCTTAAAATATGTATAATTATTAATATGAAATTTATTTAATTCTACCAAACACATGATGAAATATATTCTCTCAATTTTCCAACAAAGCACATTACAATGTTAAACAATTTATGATTTCTCATACCCAAACCAAATTAGCCTTAATAAAATACATAATCTAGTTATTTATCAAATGAAACAAAAGAACATCTAAAGATGTTTTTATATTATTAAATTTATAATTATCATGATGCATATAGATACATGCTAACAATAGTAATATGTTTTATAAATTAAATTTCATTTTCTACTTAATCCTATTAATTTTTAAATTTAAATTAACTATTATTTATTATTTATAATCATCACTTATGTGTATATGATATATTTTGTACTTTGAGAATCTTATTAATTTCTAGACTTATATTTAATTGATTGTTTAATTATAACTATAGCAAAGTATATATATCACCAGTTATATAACAATGAACCATTTAATAAATTATTAAAATATTAATTTCTATCTGTACGATATGCATTTAACACTTATAAAGGCTTTTTTTTTTTTTTAAATCTAATCTTACGTAATGACCGCGCGTCGCAACGCGGCAAAATTAATTAAATTCCTTTCCTATCCTAACCAATGAGTAGCTAGGGTAAGCAAGAGTCGATCCCACGAGGAATGACGATTAATTATGTCACCTAGATTCAATTCAAATGAAATAACAAATTGGGGGGTGTTTGGATTAGATATTATCACTAAATTAATTAAATAAACTAGAAAGCAAATTAAACAAGTAATCAATGGATGCAAATATTCCAGTTAACAGTTCAGTTATCCCCCGATATTAATTATCTTCCAATTACTGTATCACCCCTCTCTCAGTTATCATGGAATTATCATCCCTAGTCTAACAACAAGCTCTGTTAAACCGAGTCGTCTCTTAAGATTAGTTAATCAGGATCCGCTCTCTAATTAACCCTATTCAATTGAACAACCTAGAATAAGCTCTCTAGATTTAATTCATTAAATGCATTAATCACCAAGACAACAGGATGAACTAGACTCCGAATACACAAGCTCGATTCGATAATTCTAGGATTATGTTACCCTAGAGATGCACGACCTCTAGTTTACCACTTATGAAAATTAAACCACAACAATTAGGATTCATGATTTAAGATTCTAGCAATCAATTATAAACACTTAACCTAGGTGATCAGGCTAAATCAAGCATCAACAATTGAAAACATTCTGCACAGATAACATAATCAATTCCATTCAAACATCGAGAAGGTAATACGAAATTAATTAGAACATAATAAATAATCAGGTTCAAACATCCCTGCTAACCGGAGTAGAAAGATTAGCCGAGCATCGTTGATAAAAGATCCACAATAGTTGTTGATGAATTCATAATCAAAATTAATCTAAGAAAAATAGTGTTTCTCTCTCTAAAACCAACTTTCTAATCTAAAAGCTAAAAGTTCCTTCTCTCTCCAAAAGCTCTCTCATCCCCCAATTCTCTCTCCTTGCGTGCCTTTATGACTTGTTGAGGAAGTCAAAATATGCGGCTGATCAAAAATATGCCTCTCCAACCCTTCTGGGCCACCAATTCTTCTTAGGTAATGGGCCTTGGCCCATTTGCTTCTCTTCACTCCAATTGGTAAGTCCAAAGGCCGATTTTTCGGGCCTTCTCTTCAATTAATTTATTAGGCCCATTCTTCTTAGCCCACATCTTGATTCCCTCGATTCATGCTTATCTCGTCTTGTCTCCAAAACACTTCAAAACTCCTAAAATAATCAAGAAAATAATTTATGAAGTACTTGGAGACACAAAATACAAATATATAGGAAAATCATGCATTCAATCAAATAATCAATTATAAAATCCCATATTAATCATCATAGAATTGCATGTATTTTCCACATGTCACGTAATTTTTATTTACGGTAACTATCAGTGAGATTATCTCACATAAATTTTTGTAATTTTTATTAGAATATAATGTTAAACTGAATATAATAATTCCACCTTAAGTGTCATAATATAAATGGATGGAGAGGAGGACCATAAACAATACTCCCTATATTTGTGAGCTATATGTTATTTATTTTCTATTTATATGATTGGTTAATCAAATTTCTAAAATTTTAATATAAGAATATTTGTAATAAGCGTGTATTTATTTCCTCACCTTACGATACAACACGCGTTTTAACGAACATATTCCACACACCAAGTGATGATCATTTGTTGTATGAGAAATATATTGAACATTTCAAAGGAGATGGCCATTTTTAACATAGCTCCACCACTAACCTCAACCAACCCAAATTATGCTATTTTCAGACCTCAACATTATCTCACCGCCATTGATTCCTCATCCCATTATCGCAGGGCCACAGCGACGGCCGCCGCCGTTCCTCCGCCGTCGCCGCCCCTATGAGAACCCTCGACCCTGATGGCCACCCTATATCGCCGCCACTCCAGCCAATTACTTCTTCTCCGCCACCGTTTTCGCCGCCGTCCCTCTATCTCCACGAAAGCGTCTTTGATATCGCCACCGTTGCTCTCATCTCCGGCCTCCTCCTCCTCTCTCTCCTCTCCTTCTCATCCATTTTCTATCTACGGCTACGATCACGCCAATTCCATCGTTTAGAAAACTTCAATTCTCTCTGGACCGTCAGATTGCTCCTCGTCTCCTTCGCCTCCGTCTGGGCCGCTAACGAGATTCTCCGCCTTCCATTGATACGCAGGCATTATGTGTACCCAGCTTTGCCTTTCATGACCCTTCAACAGCAAGACAACATCTGTAAAATCCACGTGGTTCTCTCTTTGGGATTCTTCCAGCCCAGCTTCTTGGTCACGCTTCTCTTCCTGGTCAACGTTTCGATCAAGAAGAGGAAACCGAGCCGAGTGTCGGCGCTGATCTCCTTCTTCCTGATTGTTTTTCCGATGACGTTGCTGCAGATGTTTTTCGTCTATTTCTCGCCGTGGGAGGCGGAGATGCCGAAGCTCCTGCACGCCAGCTCCGTTCTGGCGAACGATCGGTTTGGTAACAAAATGGTTCTATGCACGTACCCGTTTTTCAGCTGCGTCATATTCGGAGTTTTCACGGTTGGGTATGCGACGGCGTTCATGGTGTCGTGCTGGCGGGTGACGGCGCTGGTGATAAACAAGGGGACGCGGCACCGGATATACATGCTGGCGGCGGCGGTGATGGTGGCGCTGTCGGTGCAGATTGCGTGTCTCAGCCTGCTGTGGCTGCGGATGCCGGAGGGGACGGACTATGGGTTTGTGGTGCTCGCCATGTTTCTCTTTGTGTCGGTGAGTATGGCGGTTGGAGAGCTGGTTTTGGTGCTTAAGCCTATCAGAGATGCGCTCGATGTTGGCGGCGATTTGCAGCGGCGGCCGTCGGAGATTAACGCAGAACAGAGCCGGAGTTTGTAGCGATTGATTGAAAGCATATATGGTCATTCTTAATTTTGACTTTGTAAGGGTGATTTGGTCATTTTAACAAACCTACTGGTTATGCGTTTTTGGCCTTCAGTTGATCGATTCTCTTGTTTTTTTTGTGTGTATTGTTATGGTTGAGTTTAAGTTCATTTTCAAAATCTAAAAAAATTAGACAAAAATCAATTCAAATGAAAGTGATGAATTCTGAACAAACATCAATGGAAATATCCCTTAATTAAGAACTTGGCATTGTAAATTTCAAATCATTCCATCAAATTGTTAAATCCAAACACAGGTTTTTCGAAGAAGAAATATAAGTAAAGAAAATTTCAGAAAATATCCCCAATTCACAAGTCACAACTGAAAGCTATTTCCCAAGTTGTTATTTCAGGTTTGTTTTCAAGCTCCTAATAAAATCTTGCTTCTA